>ML685851.1:1001256-1130730 GCA_007922175.1 Pelusios castaneus | reverse complement strand
CCCGCTCTCTCTCCTGGTCGGGACCGCAGGGTCTCGGCTAGGAGGGAGTGTGGGGCTCCCTTCTCCCCAGACCTGTGCTCCAGCTGCCGAGCAGCCGGCAGCTGGACTGCGGGTCTCCCACTCTCCCTCCTGGTCAGGAACGTGGGGCTTCCTTCTCCCCGGGACCGCACTCCAGCTGCTGAGCAGCTGGAGCGCGGGTCCTGGGGAGAAGGGAGCCACACAGTCCCTTCTTGCCAGGACCTCAGTGGTCCCGACGAGAAGGGACCCATGCCCTAAGTCGACTAAGGGCATCTACACTGCTTAAGTCGACTTAAAAAGTCGACTTAAGCTTCAAAGTCGACTTTATACGAGGTGTTATAAAGTCGACTATGAATTTCCTTAAGTTGACTTAAGCGGCAGCTTAAGTCGAATTAAGGAAATGCCAGTGTAGACGCAGAGTAAATTAAGTCGACTTAAGCATGCTTAAGTCGACTTAATTTACTAGTGTAGATGCACCCTAAGTGTTTTAATGAGTAGATTCATAGACCCTAAGATCAAAAGGGTCCAATATGATATCTAGTCTGACCTTCTGCACAACACCTTCTGCACAACCTTCTCCCACAATAAATCTCTAAGCTGAGTGATTGAAGTCTTCAAATCATGGTTTAAAGACTTTAAGGTACAAAGAATCCACCAGCAAGTGAGCTGTGCCCCATGTTACAGAGGAAGTAATTAGCTTTTCCCCTTCCTCCATTTTCCACATTTACTATCAAACACTTCTCTCTGTGTACATCAGTGCCAAGATAGAGACATACATTTCTAGCACACCAGCACAGTATTTATGTTCTGATTTGTTTCTCTGGAGCCCACATGCTTATTCACTCAACGGGAGAAGGACCAGGAGAATCCCTAGGTCTCTCACTCCACTGGTCCATCTTATTTGCCATACTGCCCCCTTCTTCTGGAGAATGGTGAACACTTCTTATACAAATATCTTCTCCCCTTTTAGCACAAACAAGTTTATGTGACAGTCAGGAATTAACCTAAAACACAATCTTTAGGAATTCATCATTGATATATCTCTTTCTCCTGCTTCCACAGTACAAACTTGTATGTAAGTCTAGGCATTATAGAACATTTCATCCATTTTTGTGCATATAATATCATTATATTATTGGTTACTGGACTTGAGTGGGGTCTGAGTGTCACGGAAACCATTTTACCCTGGGCCAGATGACTAAAGAATGGATACATTTACTCACATGTGCCAATTGATTCTAATCTGTAATTATTTTATATAAAAAAGCACTAATACAATAAATTTTAAGCCCTGCTTTCTCAAATTCACAGTTATGACTAGGTTTTCCAGGCAAGAGTCTTCTATGTTACACTGCTGTATATCTATTCGCTTAAACAGAAGAACTATGGATTTACAGCAGTGTAACTGAGACCCAAATCTAGCCATCACTTTTTGGAGACCATTTGATTCCTCCGGTGTAATAAGATCTACTCACCTCAAGGTGGTATGGTGAAGGTTAATTAATGATCAGTAAAGTGCCTTGAGATGCTCTGATGACAAGTTATAGAAATTCAAACTATTATTTTTTAGTGCTTGTAATAGGGTTGAACTTACCTTTCGAGAGCACCCTCTGTCCGAGTGCTTGTGTCTGCACTCTGTCTGCACCCTTTGGCCGAGTCACGTACGACCTGTATATGAAATAAAACTCCCTACCGAGGAAACAATCAGGGGGACGAGGGGAGAGATTATCACAGTACCCCTTGGTTGGTCTTTCCCTATAGCCCTCCCTGGGCTCAGGTCCTTAACTGGTCCCACAGTTTTTAAAATGGCTTTGGCCCTGATATGAAGCCATACTCCAGGACTCCCTCCCTGGAGGCAACGTCCTTTCCCTCTCAGTCCCCGGCTCTCCTGCTGGGCCACTACAAGAGTTCTGTTCCCCTTTTGGGTGCATTAAAGTCCAGGTCATTTTCCAAGTGGCTGCTGAGAAGGACACAAGCCCAACCTCTGCTCCAGGTCCTAAAGATAGCAGCTGTACATCATGTCTCTTACATAACACTGCTGCTACAATTCCCTGAGCCACTTCCACACAGCCCCAGCACATTGTTCTCTATTATCACAGGCAGGGGTTGGCAACCTTTGCCATCCCCTGTGCCAGCCCTTCCTCCCTGCCCCTCAGCCAGTGGCGGTGGCCTCCTCCACTGAAAAATTGGTGGCCACCACTGGAGTTGAGGGAGGGGATGGCTTCCAGGCTTGCCACTAAAAGGAGCCCCTTGCAGAAAGAAGTCACTCTGAGCAGCTTCTTTCAGTGGCATGCCTGGGTATGGGTCCCTGAGATGCCACAGAAAAAAACCACCCGGAGGGACTCCTTTCAGTGGCACCATGCCATGGAGAAGAGCTGCTTCAGGTGATATCTTTCCACAGCATCCCGGGGGATCCCCTGGTGCTCCAGCTGCCCCTGAAAGAAGCTGCCCAGTGTGGTTTTTGGTGGCAGGAGCAGCAATTTCAGAGGCACTGCAGAGGGCACTGTGTGCCGCTCCAAATGGGCTCACATGCCACTGTCAGGCACGTGTGCTGTGGGTTGCCTACCCTATCTCAGGGCCTTGTCTTGGTTGAGTCCCAGCCAGCAACTCAGAACACCTTTTCACTCCTGCCAGTCTCTGCCAGCACTGCTCTGTCCAAGGTCCTGTACAATCTCAGACAGACACACACACACACCATCCACTCTCCTTTAGCTCCAGCAAAGAACTCAGCTCATGCAGTTCTTGTTATACTAGCCTGCTGGGCCTTGATTGGCTGCACTTTGGAGCCCCTTCTGGATTGGCTGTGCCCCACATAGCCACTCTAGGCAGCATGGAGGACCCTCTCTGCTGCCCCTTTCTGAGGTGGGGGTGTGGCATTCTGCAAGGACTCCAGCAAGGGGTGTCAAGGTCTGTTCCATCCTGCCAGAGTGCTTCAGTTGTCCTACATTTATTGCACAGCTCAAGGATTAACCCAAATTCACATTACTCTCTTTGTATAATCATTTAAAATTCCCTTCAGTCCTCCAGCCCCAAATTAACACAAGCACCAGAAAGATGTTCACTCAGTGTGTGGGAATCTGTTACAAATGCCTTGGATGTCTCGGCTGCCATTTGTTTGAACAAATGCTGCCCAACATCATTTTCTACTTCAGCCTAACACAGATAAAGTTTTGTTTACCACTGTTGTTCCTCTCCCAGTCATTCTGCTACACATCATGGTGGTAGTGGTGGGTTTGTTTTGTTTTTTGCTTCTCTCTCTTACTAGTTTTAATTTGTCTGGTTTTTGTCTGCTAAGGAGAATGATGACTATAGACTGACTAATGATTAAATATTAGCAAGAGTTCAGTGTCACTAAGTAATAAGTGGTATCACAGTGCATCAAATTATATGCAAGCATCTCTGTGAAAGCTGACAGCTATGGAGTGGCTAAGTGTAAATACTATTCAGCTGTCATTGCTGATGGATGGGAAAATATTCAAGAATTCTGTTAAGCTTTGACTGTTTGCATTTGTCTCCAGTAAAATCAACCAGTTTTGCACAAGTTATGCAGGTTACTTTAGATACAAATGTGTTAATAAAGTTCTACATAACTCAGCTAAATGGATAGATGGGTGTTAATATTTGTCAAGGACCTTAAGAACTACAACCTAGTTTCAAGTGAGTTCTTCCCTTATTTCCCCCCCCCCCCCAATATTCTCTTCTTACTACTACTGACCTGCTAAGACTAAGGCCTCAGCTACTCTACAAAGATAAGTTGACTTATGTTAGGTCAGCTTACAGCCACCACATTAATTTTTTGTGATGGCTGATGTCCACACTACCCTCCATGGTTTGCACTTCCACCAACCTAAAGAGGAGCAGTGTCGGGAGCTCAGAGCCCAGTCTCTCAGTTCCATTAGCAACTCCCTGCCAGAAACCTGGCTACCTCACAGGCTCCTGGCCTCCCAGCAGGCTGCCCCCTCACTCCTCGGTATTTCCTGCTGGGAGCTGGAGTCTAGCCACTCGGGGCTTCTCCCCTCCCTGTTCCCTGCTGGGAGCTGGGGTCCAGCCACCTGGGCTTCTTGCTCCGCTCTCCACTGGGAACCAGGATCGAGCTGTCTATGGCTTCTCTCCCGGCTCCTGCCCAGGATAGGGATACAGCCACTCAGCTCTCCAGGTTTCTGCTGGAGCCACGAAATTGAGAAGAATTGCAGCCAAAAGCCGATGTAAGGAAAGCAGCTTCTACACGGACACTGTCACCCTATCTACACCGACATAGCACTACATCTCTCATTGAGATGGGTTTATGATGTCAGCACAGCAGAGAATTTCAATGTGTACTCCTCCACTGTTTTGTTGACAAAAGCTGACTTTTGTTGACAAATTTCTGCAAGGGAGACCAGCCCTAAGCAATATCAGCGTTCTTGTATTTTCAGTGGTGAAATGTACTAGCTGGACACTCTTCATATGTATTTATACGGTGCATAGCATGACATCCTACTCCTGACTGAGGCTTCCAGCTGCTACCCTGATACACAAAGAGAATGAATAATAATTTGATGATAATAAATAAACAGTTGGGAACACTTACCCATTTTTCTGAGACAGCATAACTGTGATAAGATATAGCAAAAGTTCTCTAATGTGTTTTCTTTTTACTTCCGTATAACATTTCATAAAGTGTACAGCTTAGTTGTACCTTCTGTACTTGACCTCCTGGGGATCCTTCATTTCTCCCACAAGATGGCAGTGTCCGCATTAAATTCATCTATAATATCTATAAAACTCTGAAATAGAGAACAGAGAAGTGGTTGGGTTTTGAGACAGCTCCAAAGTAATACTGAGACAGAACAGGTCCCAAAGGCAGGAAGGAACAGTGAAAGAAAACTAAAAGTTTAAAAATGCATAGAAAGAAAAGCAGCAGCAACTGTGTAGATAAGCTAGTGCTGCAAAGCAAGACTAATGGTACTTCACAACACATTTTATGGCTCTCAGCCTCTCACAGCCAGACACACCAACTCATCAGACTGAATTTTAAAAATAAACACAGACCTAGTATAAAACACAGACCACTATTAACCCACAACCACAGCAATACCAGCACCTAAAACAAGGTGAGACTTCAGCTGGTATGATTACAAACAGTCAAAGCTAGAACTGCTGCACTGGGGGGCAGAGGTAAATTGGGGCCCAGCTGGGGCCACCTCTATCCCCAGCATCCTCTTGGACCCAGAACTGTGCAACAGAACCCCTCAAACACGCTGGGGGCACTGGGATCCAGGTGGTGCCTCTCCCCCTTCCTTGTGGCCTTGGGGAAAAGCTGCAGGGAGGAGCCAGCCAGAAACTTCAGCTGGTAGAAGCAGAAAGCAGGGGCCTCTGGGCTTTCAGAGAATTTTCTATAGTTTTGATTGGACTTTCTCCTCCTTGTGCTGACTGGATGTTTGCTCTGATCCTCCCCTCCTATCCCCCACAATCCCTTCACCCCACCTCAGCTTCACTCCACACCTGCCCCCTTCTCTCATCTCTCCTCCCTGTCCCCCAGTCTCCCTTCCCTTCAGCTGATCCTCTCCTTAGTCTCCCAAATACCCTTTCTTACAAAAAAAAATATTGTGGTACTAACATGATATCTGTTAACACTCTGCTTGTATACTACTGCTTTTTCCCAGCCTGCGCCTGTCCTGTCTATTTAGACTGTACGTCTTTCATGGCAGGGACAGTCTATTATCTTGTTTGTACAGAGCCTAGAACAATAGGGCCCATTTTGTAGGCCCTTAGGCATTGTTAGAATTAATAAAAGTTTGACAGACAGAAGCCATGGACCATCTGGGACCCATTTAATGTAGAAATTTAGCCCAGCGTGGATTAAGACCTTATAGGATAAACCTTTCCTTTAAAAATGATGGTTCTAGCTCTTCTAACTGTACAGATCTCTCTGACAGTGAACCAAAGTTTTAGGAGAGGTGTGAACTACTCTCATTAATCTAAGTCATGGTTAACTCTGGAGCCTAGTGATGACACTTTAAAAGCCAGAATTCAGACGCTCAACCACATTTCTAATTTTTATGACCAGTGGCCATTGCCAATGGGCAACGGCAATTCCCTCACCCCCTCCACAAGTGATACCAAATGCAACAGCAACTTTACTGAGAGCCAGATCCTCTAGAGAGACCATTCATCACCTTACACCAGATGAGGCTCTAGCCCTGAAAGTTAAGTCACTAGAATAGGCCAATATTCTCCTCTGACAGTGGGGATTGTCTATGACTGCTACTTTGTAGCCCTCTCCTTGGGACCACAATTAAAAATAAAAATTGACTTTCAGCTACCAGTGAGTATACTAAAAGAAAGAGAAGTTGTTACACCTGCTGGAAGTCACTACTGGATATGGAGGAGAGCAGTCCAAAGTTACAGATCCTTAATGAAGAATGTTATGTTGAGCGGCTACAGCCATCCCATCAGAGGAGAGTGAATTCCTCACAATGAAACCAGAAATGCTGGGCAGAGGAGCACTTTCACTGTTTGTTGTGAATTTGAACTCTGTGCCATTTCTACATTTTCATATTCTAATCAACTTAATTAGTAAACAAAACCACTCAGCAGGTGCTGAGGATACTCTTTCTCTCAGAGGCGTTCAGCACCCGACAGCATGGTTCCCTAAAACTGCATTTTCCAATGCTGAGTTTAAAACTGCATACATTTCATGAAGTAAATGAAAATCTAAAAGGCCAAATTCATCCTTGATGTAACTCCCCTTAAATCAATTTAATTACACTAGTGATGAATTTGCTTCTATATGTTCAGTTTAAGAAAAAACATGAAATTGCAAAGTGAAAAGAAATAAGAACAATATTACTCATGAACCTCCAGATCAGCATCTCCTAAAATTGCCCTGGCTTTTCTTCAAAGGAACTGATAGCGTTTCAAGGTTAGCCGGCTCAGTTAGACTGTCATACTGACCTGCACTCTAGAACGTACCGGAGGTTTTCCATTTTTCTAAAATACATATTAACATCTGGCCACTTACTTAGCTCTTACTGGAAATGTTCTCATCTCTAATTTAGATATGGCAGTTGGATAAATAGAAATATCCAGATTCACAACCAAATATAACTTTATGCTTTCCCCCAAATTCCACAGACATAAAGACAATCTGAAACTACCGGTATGTTGTACAGCACCTATTGCATTTTCATTTATTAGGTAAGAGCAAAGCTTGGACAGTTACCAATTTCTAGATCACTCATTTGCTATTTGTACTCAGTAAAATCTAAAGACTCTCTCCCTAAAGTAAGTCAAAGAGCCCAATTATACAAGTTTCAAAAGAGAGAGGTGCTTGAAAAATCAGGGCTCAAGTTTTAAACCTTGAATAGATTTTAGAGTGTTCTTCTTGTGCCTGTTCCTCACCATTTCAACGATGTCATATCCCAAGTGTTTAGTTCTATCTTCTCTAATTTTAGTCAGTGAGGACTTCAGACTAGACAGCAGTTACCTACTACATGGTACAAAAGAAGGCTGCAGAAGCCTGGGTAGATCAGAATGTCTAGGTCAACAGCAGGACTCCTAGATATTCTAGAAGTAGAGGTTTATCTAGATTATCTGCAAATTTTTTTATTTTTAACTTCGTGATTTGTGTGCATCAACTATAAATATGATTCTACGTAATGCATGGGGAGTTGGGGATTTGAGGTAGAATCTGTGTACCGTAAGAGCGTTGATTCAAAGTAAGATAGCCCCTCTCAAAGCACACAAATGAAGTAATTTTTTTGCTCACTTTTAGGGTTTCTCTTATCCCAGAAGATAAATGATCTAGGTATATGAGGAAGTGGAAATGGAACACATTTAATAGCTGGATGGTTCTATTTACATATTGAGGGTCTAGGGGTTTTGTTTTTAGACAAACATTGATGTGACCTTCTTTCTAAAATACCCATCCTTGTATCATTTTTATTTGCCATTCAATATAGTGGCTCTTTCATAGTTTAAAAAAAAAAGCAAGAAAGTTCCACAAATTTGGAAGTCTCAATCCCACCTCTTCAATTATTTAAGGCTCAGTTATTATAATTACCATTATTAATTATTATTTATATTGCTGTACGGTCCCAATCATGGACTAGGACTTAATTGCACCAGGCCCTGTAGAAACAGAATAACAGTCTCTGTCCCAAAGAGATTACAGTCTAAGTTCTGCCTCCTTCCCACATGATGCCAGATAAGCACAGTTCTGACTGATATTAGGGGGATTTGCGCACACACACAGGTGAAGGCAAAACTTGACTTTAGTCTTTTAAAATATTAGAAAACTTCAAAGCTCTGAATGCATGACTCAGCCAAAAGTTTTGACAGGATGCCACATGCATGGTCATCCCTTGGGGGGAGCGGGGCCCAGGGCCAATCACCCTAGGCAGGGCCCCGCCCCCCCCCATGCTGGTGGGGAGTGCAGCGGGCCGGCCTGCTCTGCCCCCCAGAGACTCCAGTTGCCCCCTGGGGAGCCAGCCCTGGAAACTGAGGCCACCCATCAGGCGGTGGGGCGCCACGGCCCCAGGCAGCGGTGGGGAGCCGACGCTGCGGCCCTGGGGAGCCAAGACCCCAGCCCTGGCTCCGGGGAGTGGCAGAGAGCTGAGGCCATGGCCCCGGCGGGCAGCGGCCCCAGGCGGTGGGCAGCTGAGGCTTTGGCCCCAGTCCCGGCCATGGTGGGGAGCCAAGGCCGCGGCCCTGAGGGGCAGCAGGGAGCCGCAGACGGGCCCTGGACTGCCCCACTGGGAGCGGGACAGCGCGGGGCCCTTGTAACCACGGGGCCCAGGGCGATTGCCCCGCTCCCCCCCCCCAAAGGACAGCTCTGGCCACATGATCCTGTTGGCTGGTGCTTCATCTCTCTAATAATTGTGATCACAAGCAGAGTCTAGTAGCAGAAATGCTCTGTACTGTGTCTATTACTAATTCTTTGTTTTGGAAATAAAAATCAGGTTTTCATCTCAGTGTGAGAGCCTCCAAAACAACTTTGGTCTCCTGGTCCTTTTTATTTTGTTTAGCAATCACAAACTTTTTTTTTAAACTCTGTCATCCCTGAAATCTGATGGCTGTTTACTTCACTGTATGATACATAAGGGATTTCAGGTGCAGCTTTAAAAAATAGGGACCACATAGAAGGGCAAAGAATTGTCAAGTTTGAAATAGTAAGCCCTATTCCCTCTAAGTCCCTTTACTAAACAGCTGATAGTGTAGTGAAGAGAGTCCACATACCCATTATGTAATAAGTTTCAAAGGGGTAGCCATGTTAGTCTAGTACAGCAAAACAAACAAGGAGTCTGCTGGCGCTTTTGAAGACTCACTCCCACAAATGCTCATGTGATAAATACATTTGTTAGTCATTAAAAGTGCCACCAGACTCCTTGTTTGTTTTCCATTATGTAATATTACCCTTTAAATAGTATGGGGTGATTCAACATGATAGTGTTGTAACATCATGTCATGATGTGACAATACAATATCTAATCAATAAATTGCTTCAATGGCTCTCTTTTGGCTCCAAGTTCTAAGGTCTTCCTTGTTTAACAGTCCCATTAGCAAGTTCCAAAGGGTAGCCATGTTAGTCTAGATGAGTAAAACAAACAAGGAGTCCTGTGGCACTTTTAAAGACTAACAAATTTATTTATCACATGAGTTTTCATGGGAGAAAATCCCACTTCATCAGACGCTTCAAAGCGGGGAGCTAGGACTGGGGGAAGCAGGTGGCTTCCATGCATACCGCCAACCTGTCATAGTGTACCACCAGCGGTAAGCATAGCACAGGTTGAGAACCTCTGGTATAGACAAAGGAGCATGAACTTACTTTCTTTTTAAACTTCAGGCCCCTAAATGTGAAAAGCTGGGACATAGATATCAACTCTTGAATATTTTAGCAGGGTGTGCACACCTCCCAGTGAGTTTTAGGTTATTTTCTCCTTGCTCATCTTCAAAGCTCTGTTCCTTCTTCTGTGGCCTGCTTCCAAAGCACTGACCCTTTCCTCAGCTCCAAGGTTTACCCCCTCTCCTACTGAACTACTGCATGTAGGGCAGCTGGCATCATATGTCTGCAAGCTATAGCACATCATCTATCTTCTAGATAGTTAAGATACTTGTATTACCCCATTTCCATAGTAATCTTCTATGTATTTATTTTGGGACATAGCACTGCACTATTATCCCCATTTTACAGATGGGGAAACTGGAGATAAGTGGCTCGCTTGAGGACACTGTATTCTCCTAAAGCTGTTGCAAAATGTCCAGTATATGGCTTGTGGGAGACTGCCAGCTGAAGTTATTGCTGCTTAGTCCAGCATTAGCTAGATAATTTCTTCAAATAATCATTGGCTTTGGGTGGCATCATGCACCTCATACTGCTCTCCTTTGGATTCTTCCCCTGCCCATGTTTTTCTTCAGATCGTGTGATTTACTGTGCACTGACTATACAGATTTTTCCAATGGTATGGAGGCAGTGCTGTCTAGAGTAGACAGCACAGAATTGAGGCACTGTGTGTTCTTGAGGAAATCAACACTGTGGGTGCATTTACACTTGTAAATTAAGTCGACTTAAGCTTGCTTAAGTCAACTTAATTTACTCTGTGTCTAGACTACACTTTCCTTAAATCAACTTAAGCAGCTGCTTAAGTCGACTTAAGGAAAATTAAGTCGACTTTGTTAAACCTACTTTTAAGTCAACTTTCTGCTTAAGTTGACTTTCTAAACTTAGGGCTCTCCAGGACTCCCCCATTGCCCTCCCTGCCAGGGTGGCTGGCACAGGGAGAGCCTGGCATGCACCCCCACAGGGCAGGGCAGAGCCCTGCCCACCTTGCCCCTATGCCCTGCCAGTGTCCCTGTCCCCCTTTGCCCCATTGTACCTAGGTACAATGGAGCAAATGCTGAGCCCCCTGGCACTTTGCAAGGGGTGCCCTCCCTGCCATCGTGGACCAGTCCCAGGTCCACCTAGCCCCTACAAGTCGACCTAGGCGTCCAGTGTGGCTGCTCTAGGTCGACTTTGTAGGGTCCCCCAAAGTCGACTTAAAATTTAAGTGTAGACATGCTAAGTCGACTTAAATTAACAAGTGTAGACAGCCTGTGTGTCTCACTTCGATGCAAGTTCCTTAAATAAATGTTACCTCACCACATTAACCAGCCAGGATTATTTCACACTGTCCAGGGAAGTTTTAGTCATGTCACAGAAATGAGTATATATGTATGTAAGAAACAGTCCCTTCTTCAAAGAGCTCTTGCATGGAACACACTGAGTGGCATTGAGAAATAATGGGGGCAAGTATGAGTCAGGAAAGAATAAAGGTCATGGCCTTACAATTATGCAGTTGCCCTGTTTGGACATGCTCACCTCAGGGTGACTCAATTCAGGTGTTTTTTAATTTGCATAAAAAGAAAGAACATAAAGAAATAGTTTTGTGAGTATTGCTGACTAACTTATTATGAACAAACCAAAAAAAGTGAGTTTTCACAAAGGAATTTAAATGAGAAGGGGCTGGCGACTTGGCAGAGCAGAGAAAATCTACAGGGGACAACATGGAAAAAATATTCTAGCTGGACAACAGCTGTGAGCTGATGTTTATACACAAGTATTAGCTTATTTGTTACCTCAAACACAGTAAAACAAATGGTGCTGATTAGTCTCAAGGGTATCATCAAGACTCACATGGGGAAGATTTCGGAAGGGGACAAAGTACCATTTCACCGGCGCTTGCTGAACGTCTCAGACGATTCACATCAAGACTACATGTTGAAAAATGACCTCAGCCAGGCAGAATGTAATGAATTGCCATTTAACAAGACGGGACGAACCCTCAGCACCCGTCAGCACTCACTTCTCGTCTTTCCCTGACTGATGACACAGCTGATGGGCCAATGTCTTAAGCAACACAGTTAGACACAGAGGACTTTCTTATGCTCCCTCCCCTGTGTATCAGTTTTACATCAGTGTAATTCTACTCCAGTGGAATTACTCCTGACTAGGGCTGGATTAAGGGAGCCTGGGGCCCTGGGCTGCCCATTTTTGTGGGGCCCCCAGCCTGGGGCCCCAACCCCACCCTCCCACTGTGCCCCCGGACCCCACCTGGGGCCCCAGCCCCCTACCACGGACGTCTGGAGGCACGGTGGGCTGTGGGCCGGTAGCCAGAGGCTGTGGCACTCCCACCCCTGGACTGGCTGGTCTGCCCCCGGGCTGGGGCTGGCCAGCACATGGCTGCTGAACTCCAGAGCTGGGGGCAGGGCCGCCTAGTGCACAGGGCAGCCCCACCCCTGAAGCACACAGCCATGCGCTGGCCTGCCTCACCCCTGGGGGAGGCCGTGTGGGAGTGCGGTGGACTGCCGCGGCTGCTGGCCCCAGAGCCTGCCCCCTACACCTCAGCACTATTGTCCCAGCCCTGTTATTACTGTGCTGGCAGGGCTGGATCAGCAGGGGCTTAAGTGACTGCAATCCAGGGGCCCCCCCATCAGGCCAGGGCCGGGTTTGTAGCCCCAATAGCCCCTGTGTTGATCAGCCCTGCTCCTGACTTCAGTGCAAACGAGAAGCCCACAATCAGTACCGCAGGTGGGAAGATGCTGAAAAGTTGGAGATGAAGGAACTCGTGTAACTCCATTGAAGTCAATGAATATAAAATCAGTGTAAAGTTGATGCACGTGAGATCTGAATGAGGACCTAACTACTTTGTGTCCAGTCTAATTGACTGCAGTGGGAAAACTCACCGCACTCCTCTGCCTGAATGAGGATGGTAGAATTGGCCCCTCTATTTGCATGGAGTCAAATATTCAAAAGAACTCAGGACCAGATGTTCAAGTGCTCAGCACCTACAACCGAGGCAAGACTTTAGCTCCCTTTTAGGCACCGAAATATGGAAGGTGCTCAGTGACTATAGGGATGGGCTGCAGCATAAAATCCTAAAAGAGAGAGTGAGAGAGGGGTCAGATTTCCAAAATTACTCAGCATCCAACATATACATTTTGTTGCTGTTGAAAATCTGGCTACTTAGTTTGGGGTCTAAATGATAGCTAAGCACATTGGAAAGTCTGCCCCATAGTACTAAACTCAGTGGGGTGGGGAATCCTATTTTCTCTCCTTGTAGTAACACAGCAGCATCTAAAACAAATAGAACTATGATTTTGGGTGACTACCTGTTTCTTAGATGGCTGATCTTCCATTAAGTAGATTTTAATCTTTTTACAGAGACAAGGATTGCCAAAAAATATGGGAAACAATGCAAAATGCATTTATTTACAAGAACCCATGTAATATTACAGAAGAAGATTATCAGCCATTATTGGATTTGGCAAGTCATTCTGTCCCCTGTAACAAGGTAACAATGTCTGTGTGTGATGAGCTGTTGGGGTAGGGACTGCTTGTCTATACATGCCTAGTGCAAAGGAGCCTCTTTGTTTTTGTTCTGTTTGCAAAGCCCCTAGTGCAACGGGGTCCTGGTCCTAAACTAGAGCTGCTGGGCACCATGGTAACACAAATAATGATGGCAATAACGAGTGACCCCCAAATATTTCAGGCTTGTGATGACATTACTTTGAGAGATACTTCTGTTAGAACAAGAGAATCCTGGGAATTCTGTTCATTACATGCCAGTGATGAAGATTATTGCACAAAGTATTGCTTTGAGGGGCAATATTTTGGGCCATGGTGGGAAAATCATTTAGGCCTTCAAGCTGGATGGAGCTACTATAAGATGGGTGCAAAACTAGTTGGATAATTGCTCCCAGAGAGTAGTTATCAATGGTTCAGAGTCATGCTGGAAGGCCATAATGAGCTGGGTAACACAGAGATCAATTCTGGGTCTGGTTCTGTTCAATATTTTCATCAATGATTTCGATGATGGCACACAGAGTACACTTATAAAGTTTGCGGATGATACCAAGCTGGGAGGGATTGCAAGTGCTTTGGAGGACAGGATCACAACTCAAAATGATTTGGACAAACTGTTGAAAAGGTCTGAGGTAAACAGAATGAAATTCAGTAAAGACAAATGCAAAGTACTCCAACTTAGGAAAGAACAATCCATTGCACACATACAAAATGGGCAATGATCGTCTAGGAAGGAGAACTGCGGAAAGGGATCTGGGTGTCGTAGCGGATCACAAATTAAATATGAGTCAACAGTGTAACACCGTTGCAAAGAAAGCAAACACCATTCTGGGATGTATTAACAGGCGTATTGTGAGTAAGACATGAGAAGTAATTCTTCAGGAAAGATGTGGACAAATTGGAGAAAGTCCAGAGAAGAGCAACAAGAATGATTAAAGGTCTAGAACACTTGACTTATGAGGGAAGATTGAAAGAGCTGGAAAAAAGGAGATTGAGAGGAGACACGATAACAGTTTTCAAGTACCTAAAAGGTTGTAATGAGGAGGATGGAGAAAAACTGTTCTCTTTAACCACCGATGATAGGACAAGAAGCGGTGAGCGTAAATTGTGGCAAGGGAGGGTTACACTGGACATTAGGAAAAATTCCTAACTGTCAGGGTGATTAACCAGTGGAATAAGTTGCGTAGGCAAGTTGTGGAATCTCCATAATTGGAGGTTTTTAAGAGCAGGTTAGAGAAGCACCTGTCAGGGATGGTTTATGAGGGTACTTGGTCCTGCCATGAGCGCAGAGGACTGGACTCGAGGACTTCTCATGGTCCCTTCCAGTTTCTATGACTCTATTGCTCTTTAGAAAAGACACTGTAAGAGCAATCATGCAGTTAGAGGTATATGGGGTTAAAAAGCTATTATCACAGATGTCGCTGAAATGTGTGCAGAAATGGAAGAGTTACAGTCATTAGAGCTGATTAAAATTTTTCCTTCAATGGAGAATTGATTTTTTTTTCCAACTAAACTTCTTTTTTTTGGCTGAAGATTTCTATTTTGGTTAAAAATGCCCCCTTCCTTTCCCTGAAATATATATTTGGGTTTTGGTCTTTTGACAAAAACCTAAGAAATAGGAATTAAAACTAATTCCTTTTCATTATCATTATCATTACCAGCTCTCATTCAATGCCATTTCTCACATACTGTCCTTTCCCTCACAGTCATTATTTTGGAGCAAGACAAATGACCTTGTTCATCGTTATACAAAAACCAGTCACAATTTCCTCACTCTGGAGGACACCTTGCTGGGCTATATGGCTGATGGGGTCTCATGGTGTGGAAATCCTTCTAGTCCAGGTAAGGTTTCTCTGTTGGGTTTTTTTTGTTTGTTTTTTTTAAAGAGTAAGAATATAAACATCGTAACACCAGGTTTTCTTTCACTAGTAAGTCTTTTGGGGATACTGTCCATTCTTGGTTTCAGCCCAAACCAACTGTTGATCCTTTCTGCCCTGCTTGAGTTATGGAAAAGTGGAAAAACACACCCATGTTCAGCATAATTTTGTCAACACTTTTTAGCTCCCAGTAGCACAAAAACAGCTCAGCCCAAGTACATGAAACTCAGCACGTGACTACCTCTCACATCTAGTTAAGCGCCAGGTATTGCCACCCTTATTTACATTAATTAGCAACGTTCTGTGATTCCAGTGGGGCCCTTTGCAGAATGAAGCCCCAGTCCTGCCGTAAGCTCCATTCAAGCAGACTCTTGCACTTGCACAGAGTCCTCCTGACATCACTGGAATCCCATGTAGAGGATAAGGGTGTTGCCTGTGCAGGCTCAGGGCCTAAGAAGTAGGGATGTCAGAATATATCCCCAAATTTGAGGGAAAATAATAGAAAATAAAATACAATTTTAAAAGTTGTGGAAAAAATCACTTCTGAGCATGCTCAGTAAGCATCTACTAAGACTGACCCTGTTTGTCACAACAATAAGTGTACAGTCTCCCTGCTCAGGTTGACCAGCATCAACATTACCACAATCATTTGCATAAAGGGACTGTAAATGCCTCACTGAAACATAAAGTCCTTCAAATTAATCTCCACGTTACTGCATCATTACGACTGCATCACCTGTTCATCTCAGCCTGTTGCTGTGATGGGATGCAGTGTTTCTTTTTGCCATTCTTGTTCAGCACTGGAGGCAGTATTAACATGTCTGACAATTTCTTCTCTAATCTTAGATATTCTCCATCATGTATTTATTTTAGGAATTAACTATGAATCTTGTCCAAAATGGAATGAATGTGAGAACAACCCGAACTCCGTGTACTGGAAAATGGCATCCAAGATGGTAAGGCTTAGATAGCAACTTGCCATGATTACGGTTAGAATTAATTCACCCTTTGGAGGCTGAGGAATGTTGGAGAGGGTAAAATTTTGGCCCCATGAAAGTCAATGGCAAAACTCCCATAGATTTATGGGGCTAGGGTTTCACCCAGAATGTGAAAATCTGGGAGTAAAATGTTGAGCATGAAAACTAATCTGATCTGTCTCTTTCATTGGCTAAAAATCAAAGGCTTTGATCCCACAACCAAATCCAAGCATGTGAATGCCAGAGTCCCTGCACATGTATTGATTTCAAAGGGATCCTGTCCAGACACAGAAGTTTGCCTCACAGATTAAATTTGATGATTGCACCTTAACTGTTAACCATGCCTCCCTACTTTAATGACCAAAACCCTTTTTTCCCTATATTTTTATCATGTCCAATTACATCCTGGAACAATAATTTTCATCAAAATATTTGTTTACAACAATCAAAGAAATATAGCAAAGGAAAAAGTGGTTAACAGTCAAACATTGGAACGCAGTTTGAATATCTCAATGGTCTGATGTGAATTCCTCCTAAGTTATTAGGAGTTATGCCACAAATTACCTGAAATGCCATTTTCCTCTCAGGTTTGACCAAAGATGTTGAATGGGTCAGATTCAACCCCCTTTTAGGCTATTAAGAATTGAAAGTTATGCCAATTAAGAATTGAAAGTGTGTTTTTGGAAAGACAGGTTTAAACGTCTCCTGTTTCACGCAACCTTCAATGTCACAATAATTTGGAGATACTTATTCTTCCTGGAGTAGGTCCCTCCATCCATGGTCATCTTGAAATTCACGTTGAACAGTGCCAAGCACAGAGTTGGTGCTTAAAAAACATTAATTAACCATAATATAGTCAGAAGAATAATTCCCTTATTCAATGCACAAGATCACAATTGCTAAAACCCATGACTTTTTAACCTGTGAATGCTACAAGCACGCTGGAGACCTCTGCAGAACATGTCTGAGAATGAGTTCCTCCTTGTACCTTTTTAACATAATGAGAAGAACTCCTCTCTGAAGCCCTGATTCAGGAAGGTAGGCTATGTCTACACTAGAAAAGTTAAGTCAACTTTATTAAGTCGACTTAAGGAAAGCCCAGTGTTGACGTGGTGTAGGTTAGGTCAACTTAAGCCTCCTTAAGTCAACCTACCTTGTAAGTTTAGATGCACCTGTACTTAGGTAGGTGCCTAATTTGAAGCATAGCAGTAGCCCCACTCTCTCAGGGAAACCACATGCTTAAAAGCAGAGGCGGCTTTTGGCGTAGGCGAAGCAGGCGGCTCCCTAGGGCCCCAAACAGTGAGGGGCCCCTTTATCTACCCCAAAAGCTGCGTCTGTCTTCTATCCTGTGAAACACATGGCAGCAGGCAATGGGAGCCAGCAGCGGGGGGGGGGGGATCTCTGTGGGGGAATGGGGCCCAGGGCCAATCAGCATGGGGGGAGGCAGGGCGGGATGGCCCAGAGGACAGGCTCCGCACTCCCGCCCGCCCCGCCACTGGGCTGGCTGCTCCACCCTCAGGCCCAGCTCTCTGAACTCTGCACTTCCACCCCTTGTCTTTGGCTTGCTGCTGAAGGCAGCTGGGGACTCTGTGGCAGCAGGGGGGGCAGCCCGCTGGCAGTGGAGGATTGGGAGCCTGGCAGGGCACCAGGGTTAATTTTGGGGCCCCCAGCAGAGTGCCACACTGTTGAGAGAGCTGGCCACAGGGAGGGATTGGGACTCCTGGCGGGGTGGGGGAACCATAGGAGGCGTTTTGGGGACCCCAGTGAGGTGCTGGGGCCGTGGAGGGGTCAGCTGCAGGGAGCCAGTGGGGTGGCGCATTGGAGCCACGGGAGGTTTTCAGGGCCCCTGGTGTGGGACCAGGGCCATGGGGGGGTGGGTTTCAGGGCCCCCAGTGGGATGTCGGGGCCATGGGGGCGGCCAGGGAACCCTATGGGGGCCCCGCAATGGGTCTTTGCCTAGGGTCCCAGATAGGCTAAGACCGCCTCTGCTTAAAAGTTATGCATGTGCTTCAGTACCTTGCTGAATCAGGGCCTTACAAAATGCTTATTTAACTCTGTTCTGTCAGGGTTCTTCTGGCTAAATCAAAGGTAATATAAGGTCACTATGTCATCACCTGTCTCCTAATGAGAACCCTCCTTTAACTAACACTCCATTAACTGATTTCACACCAAGGACACTCCACAGCAGAACTCCCACTGATGGATCCAGGAGAGGACCCTTCATAGAACAATCTTTACTGAAGACTTTCTACGGTTATGTCTACACTGGCAAGTTAGTTCGAATTAAGGACTTCCTTAATTCAAACTAATAAATTCAAATATGCTATTCGAACTAAGGGTTAATTCGAACTAGTTAGTTCGAATTAAGCAATGTGGCCATGTTAGTTCAAACTAATTGCTTAGTTTGAACTAACCGGCCCATTGAACTCAATGCAATTCGCTAATTCAAACTGAAATTTGCTAGTTCGAATTAAGTTAATTCAAACTAACTAAAATTAGTTTGAATTAGTTAGTTCGAATTAACTAATTCAAACTAAACTTTAGTAAGTGTAGACATAGCCTATGAAGTTAGTCATCTTTTCCCACCTCCTGAAGCTCTTTCAGTGCAGTTCTAGTAGCTTTAACCATTGTCCATTGGGTTGGTCAGCACTCATAGACAAAATTGATGTTGAGAAGCAGCTTCCCTTGATGTATCCTCTGCCGTCTTTGACAGGACAGGAGGAGGTAAAACAGGAAGGTAGAGCTGGTGAAATTCAGCTATATACACTTCTTAGACCTTGAAAGTAATATAAAGATCACCTTCTTTAGAATTAAGCAAACTGCTCCAAGAAGATGCAGAGTCCATGTACATGTTTAGGAAGCAAGAGTTAAAAGGAGGGGTTCCCATTAGTCTCGAGAAAAAACATTTGTATCTGAAGAGCTCTGGTGAGCTTATCTCTCTCATCAACAGAAGTCCGTTCAATAAAAGCTATGATCTCACCCACCTTGTCTCTCTGACATTTGTAGTGGATGTTTCCAGTTGGATTAATTGCCTAAATAGACAGGGTGCAAGGGTAAGATTCTGCCACACTTCCTCATGCTGAGCAGTCCCACTACAATCATTTTCACAGGGTAGTGGGTGTTTGAGTAAATCATGCATATTTTTTAAACTGTGCATGTATTTTATAGCCTGTTTTCATATTAGCCCATGAACCTGACTGATGGTAACTCCCTTCCTACTTTTACCATGGAGACAAGTTGGCCTGAGCTGCAACCTAGGAACATTCAGCATAGTAATGGGGTGGCATAAAACTGGCTTGAAGACATATGTGCAGCATTCATCACTTGGGGCTCCTCAGATGGGGGATCACTGAGGTGAAGAGATACCTGATGGTGACTGTTGCACCAGCTGTAAAGGGGAGGGATGACTTACGAGTTGCAGTAGTAGCTTGATGCCACCCAAAGATCTATCCTCACATCATCCAACGGCTGTCTAAGCCAGGTCCAAGGCTGCTCCCCACCAATCACAGGGGTGGATTTGTCTCATTAAATTCAGTATAGATACTTGCAGAAGGAGGAGTGGTTTCAGGCTCAAAGCTAGCAGGACATCCTTTAGATAGCCATTTTCCCACTTAGTCAGTTACAGATGTCTGATCTATTTACAACCCCCCAATGCAGCTGCAGAGAGGCGATTCCCCAAATGACAACAAGCAGTCATGGATCTTGTTGGATCTCATTTGCACCTAAAGTCATTTACTTTTCTGGGAATTTATTTTTTTTACCTTGAGTAAATGGCTGCACGCCAGTCCATTCAACACAAAGCTTTCAAAATACAAACAGTTTCTGGGTTTTCTTTAATCCCATCAGCTCTCCCAGCACACTTTGGGTAGGAGACAACATCATTCAGAGTCACAGGCTAGTTTAAACACTGGCTTTTTAGTTGAAACAATTTAGATGATCCACTAATGCCACTCATGGGAATTACAAGGGAAGAGTTCTGCTTTACTTTACTGTAATTTCATTCCCTTCAGGGGGAGAATTTGGTCCATAGCATGATTTCACATAACTGCACTTAGAGATATCGACAATCACAGTCATTATATGTGCCTCGTAAAAGCCTCTTGGGCCTATAAATCATGCATACGATCAGTGCTTTTTTCATGATGGTACGGAGGAGTACCGGCACCTTTTTTGCCAGCCCTGCTGCCTGCTGTGGGGGCGGGGTCAGCGGGAAAAGGGCACGGGGCTCTTGTCCCTTGCCAGTCCCCCTACCCACCTGGGAGGTGGGATCAACAGGGAAAAGGAGTGTGGGGCTCCTGTCCCCTGCCAGCCCCACCGCCCAGTTGGCAGGCAGGGTCAGTAAGGGAATCTAGCTTGCTGCTCCTGTCCCTTGCTGGCCCCTCTGCCCAGTTAGGGGGTGGGGCCAGCAGGGGAAAGGAGCGCACCACTGGAAGAAAAGGAGTGGTGCAGCATAAGGTTAAAGGACACACACACACACAGTCTCTCTCTCTCTCTCTCCCAAAATATTTTAGGGCTAGGACTCAAATTGAAGAATAATTAGGGTCATTTAAGAGTCAGACAAATCTTCAAACATCACTTTGTGAAGTTTTATCAGAACTGCCAGAATTTAAAACTAAAGACACAAATGCCTAAGCTGCTGTAGAGACACACAGCATGGCTGAGAACAGACAGGTGAAAAAGTTGCTTTACACAACATCAAAACTATAGCTGCTCTGTGCTGGATGAGTGAGACACTTTCTCAGGGCCCCCAAGACTATGAAGCACCTTGTTCCCCCTGCTTCACCCAGAGAGAGATTTGTTTGTGCTGATTATCTCCTTCTTGATTGATCAGTCTGTTATGACCCATACTATCTCCTCTGCTCTTAGATTGCCATGTAGGTAACAATAGGATTACCACAGCTTTTGAGTCCCTCTGTAGTATTCAGGCCCTGTGACTGGACATTCAAATTACCAGGGTTGCTGTACCCAAGGGAACAGTATACACACAGCTTGACTGGTACAAGTGAGGATTAAGTCCTTTCTAACATCACACCCCTGAGATATAGTAAAATGGAAAACAATCATAAATTGATTATCAAAGCCAGAGTTAAGAGATACTGCATGAGGACAATTCTTGTCTAAAGAAGTTTCTCACTGAAGGCAGTCTCCCAGCGTCAACAACAACCATGGCTGGGATTCAACTTTTGCAAATGCAAAAGGCACAGTTCTTCTTACTCCCTCAATGATGGATACCGAAGTCTCCTTCTGCATTTCCTGATATTTCCCCAAACTCCTTTTTTTGACCCACCAGTCAGTTCCCCCAGTTTCTTCCTTGGTGTGCTGGCTCTTTAAGTTACTTTCACACTTGCATTGACTCCATGTGCAAAACAGGCTTCCATTGTGTTGGCTTATCATACTTAATCTACATAGGGACCTAGGCAGACAAGTGTCTAGCAAAACCTATTTGTCAACCTTACCTGGGACACAGATGCTAAGAATATATTTTCAGTACATATATACAACTGCTTAAATATCATCTATATGTACATCTCTCAAGAGTTATGAGGATCAATATGCCATAAGCTTTTATTAGACTCTTTACACAACCCTTTTTGGATAAATACCACGACGGTGTTTGTAGTCAGTCTGTCAGGCCTGAGAGGCGTTACTGGTACCATAACTTTGCCAACTGGCATTCAGAAGTTCTTAGGGTCACAGTTAGCTCCCCAGCATAAGTTAAAGCAGCCTGAAGGCTGCTCTAACTTAACCTATGAGTTTACTAGCATCCAGTGTATCAGCAGCCAGGGCCTAGCAGGGCTCGGGAAAGTCCTCTACCTCAGCAGACAGAAGTGTAGCACAGGAACTTTTATGCCAGGAACTTTTGCATGACCACAAGATCTCCCTACATAGGTTTTTCCATTTGTGGCAGGTTAATGTAGCTTGAGGGGTACCTTTGCACCAGTGTAAGAAGATTATGACACTTTATTTTCATTGGAATCTTATGGTAAAATAGTGGACCCAGATCCTGGTAGCAACTGGTGCAGCTCTACTGAAGTCAAAAGAGCCAGGCTGATTTACACTAGCTAAGAATCTGGCCTTCTGATTCATGTAATGCTAAAGTACAATGTACCTTTGCTTTGTTTAGTTTGCAGAAAGAGCATGTGGTGTGGTTCAAGTGATGCTTAATGGATCAGTGGATGCTGGAGCATTCAGAAATAACAGGTATCTAGTTGGTCACTGCCTGTGGATCTGTTTATTGTTTACTTAGCAACTGTGTGCTAGTGGAGGTGTCCTCAATATTTAAATCCCAGTGCAAGACGTCCTAGAGTGCATATGTGCTACAGTGCATATTCATACGTCCGAGAGTGCATACGTGCTAGAGTGCATATTCCCTTCTAGCCGAGGTGCTGGCCTTCATAGACTCCTTCACTGTATTATACTCAAACAACCAACGTACATAATTACTTTTAAAGTAGACGTGAGTTATGTCCTCCCAGAGATAGTACATGCTTTCAGTGACGGAGAGGAGGTGCTGCCTCTGCTAACTCTAAGGGATGAAGAATTTGGTGGTCAGGACAAGCAGAAAGATTATTTTTTGTCTTTAGGAGCAGCAGGCACTGATATAATCAAAACAAGAGACAAATCATTTAGGAATGAAAGAACCTCAAATTGTTTTATTCTGCAAACAGCTCTAAAATCTCTCAATAGAGCTGAATTTTGAAAATGGGAGGAGATTCCGTTACCACAAATTAAATAGTCCATGAAAATTCTATGGGTGAATTGCATGTCCTTGCCATGGGAATAATAACTCATATGCGAATAGAGTTGTGATAAAAAAATATACTTTGTTCATTTTGTTTGAAAGCTAATATGGGTGTTGCTTTTTCACGCTTCGATTCTTACAGCATTTTTGGAAGTGTTGAGATCTTTCACTTAGACCCAAACAAAGTTTCTACAGTGCAGATTTGGCTTATGCAGAACATTGGTGGACCTCAAAGGTAAAGTTTGCTAGTACAAAATAATGTGTGATGCTTTGTTTATATAATTTAAAGCACAGTTTAATTCTGAAACATGACTAAAAGTTACACTGCCTTACCCATCAAATCTTCTACTTGAATGCAATTAACTGCTTACTTTAGTGGATTTTTAGCACTTTTTTATTAATTATCATCACTGCCAGGTCTGCTGAGCCCATGTAGCTCACGAAAAGCTAAATTGTTTCCTTTTGGTTAATTATAAACCAATTGCAAGGCTGGCTCTGAATCTTATTGTCTTCAAATTCTGTAGTCCTTAAACTGTGCAATCCTCCTAAGGTCCTCCAGATCTGTGTAGTGCTCAGACATAGAGAACACAGCTTGGCTGAGTTTACAAAGCTATGCAGTTGGAAAACATCTTTTTTTTGCACAGAAATTGAGCAAATATGCTCTGCAGGTCACTGAGTGGCAATTAATGCAGAGTAATCATGAAGCCATATTTTGCCAAGTAATTTTTAATAATAGAACCACTATTTAAATGTTTATTTTTAACTATTCATACCAGACAGTTACTAAGCCACCAGAGAATTTCTATTCTATACAGGTTTTAAGTGTTTAAGCAGCAAAGCTTTTGTTACAGTTTCTCACAGCATTCTTATCAGCAAGTTAAGGAAGTATGTGTTGAATGAATGGACTGTAAAGTGGACAGGAAACTGGCGAGATCATCGGGCTCAGCGGGTAGGAATCAATGGCTCGATGTCTACAAGTAATGAGTGGAGTGCCCCAGGGGTTGGTCCTAGGGCCGGTTCAGTTCAACATCTTCATTAATGATCTGGATGATGGGATAGATTGCACGCTCAGTAAATTCGTGGATGACACCAAGCTGGGGGGAATGGTAAACACGCTGGAGAGCAGAGACAGGATTCAGGGAGACCTAGATAAATTGGAGCATTGGGCCAAAAGAAATCTCATGAGGTTCAACCAGGACAAGTGCAAAGTCCTGCACTTAGGACAGAAAAATCCCGTGTATTGCTACAGGCTGGGGACCGATTGGCTAAGTAGCAATACTGTAGAAAAAGACCTGGGGGTTATGGTGGACAGGAAGATGAATATGAGTCAAAAGTGTGCTCTTGTTGCCAAAAAGGCCAATGGCATATTGGGCTGCATCAGTAGGAGTGTTGCCAGCAGATCGAGGGATGTGATTATTCACCTCTATTTGGCACTGGTGAAGCCACATCTGGAATACTGTGTCCAGTTTTGGGCTCTCCACTGCAGAAAGGATGTGGACAAATTAGAAAGAGTCCAGCGGAGGGCAACAAAAATGATTAGGGGGCTGGGGCACATGACTTACGAGGAGAGACTTGAAGGAACTAGGCTTATTTAGTCTGCAGAAGAGAAGACTGAGGGGAGATTTGATAGCAACCTTCAACTACTTGAAGGGGTATGCCAGAGAGGAGGGAGCTAGGCTATTCTCAGTAGTAACAGAGGACAGAACAAGGAGCAATGGTTTCAAGTTGAAGCTAGGGAGGTCGAGGTTGGATATTAGGAGAAACTTTCTCACTAGAAGGGGTGGTGACACATTGGAATGGGTTACTGAGGGAGGTGGTGGAATCTTCGACTTTGGAAACATTTAAGGCCCGGTTAGACAAAGCCCTGGCTGGGATGATTTAGTGGGAGTGGTCCTACTTTTAGCAGGGGGTTGGACTAGATGACCTTAAGATTCTAGGATTCTATGATTAAATATTACATGAGTAATATCTGTCACATCCATATGCTCTCTCGTCATCTCCTCCAGGGGAAAAGTATGTACTTTGTTTTGGAATTTTAATATTATATTACACATACATGTTCCCAGAGGTGGCCTTAGGCAATCGGGGGCCGCAGGTGAAGGCCCATTGCAGGGCCCCCCTATAGGCCCTCATGATCCCCCCACCCCGCAATCCACCCCACATCTCTGTGGCCTGCTCCCCATGGCCAGCCTCCAGCCCTAGGGCCAGCTCCTCCTCCTCCTGCTAACTGAGGCAGATGTGGCTTTTGGAGTAGGCAAAGCAGAGATGGGACCCCTTATGGCTCGGGGACCCAGGCATGCGCCTGCTTCGCCTACCCCAAAAGCCCCCCCTGCATGTCTATGTTAGAGAAGGCAGTCAGAGTGTGGGGCGACACGGACATGGGTTGTGAGGGTCCTCTCTCAGCAAGATGCACAGTTTGCACTGACACCAGCCTGCAATGTGGCTGAGTCTGACTCTTTGGGCTCTTTGCACTGGTGTAAACACAGAGTAACTCCATTTACTTCACTTAATTGCTCCTGGTTTACACCAGCAGTGTAAACAGTGAGATTAGAATTTAGCCTTGGAAGCCCTTCCATCAGTTGAGGACCTCTGCTTATTATGAGAGTATCTATCCATCAACTGGCAGATATGACTGGGAATTCTCCCTTGAGAAGGGGATAAGCAGGAAGCATTCTGACAAATGAGCCCCAAGGCAAGATAAACATTATTTTAAGAGAACCAAACCCCCTCCTTATACACTTCTCTGCCCCAGCCCTCTATAGCCTTCTTCTCCCCACCTCATCCCCTTTCCTCTAGCCACTGTCCTCTCTCCATCCCACTCCCCTCCCCTTCTCTTCTCCCTGTCCTTCCCCACTGCCTCTTCCCCCACCCCCTAGCCCTGCACCTCCACAGGCACTCACTCACTATTGTACAACAAGAGGACCCTAAACACATAGAAGAGGATGATGAAGGGCGCTAGGACCCAGGATGCAGTGTCCCAGAGCTGCCAGCCTCAGCCAGGGAGAGGGGCTGTGCCAGCCAAGAAGGCAGTGAGTGTGAGAAGGCCAGAGCCTCCACCTTCACTCCTGCTAGCTGTGCAGAGCAAGCCCTGCTCCATGCTCACAGAACTTGGGGTGGGGGGCATTGCTCTTCCAAACTAAGCCCATGGCTGATGCAGACTGATGACCTGGTGTCTCCTCCCACCCAAGACAACCAGTCAGACACTTGAAGGAGCAAGTGACACCGAGAACAGACAAATTCTGTAGAGGGGCTCTTGTGACCCCATAAACCTAGTGCTTAATTTGTGCCAGGGTGGGGCTTGGCAATTCAGAGCTTCCTGCATTAGTTATGAATGTTTCAAAAAAAGGCTTGAGCTCTGGCACCTAATTCTTGAATCTCAGCACCTCTTTCCTTACACATTAAGCATTGCATAAAGCACAACAGCAAATCTCTGCACCTGCCCTAATCCCTCTCTTCACGCAACCTTCACCCTCCCAGTGCTCCTGCTCTGTTCCCCTCTGTCCTCCTTTGCAAACATACCACCCACTGCAACTAAAACAAGTCTACTCACAGGTCTGCAGGATGGAAATGCTGCTTTTCCTCAACAGCATCACTCAACAGGGGGACTCTCCCAGCCACTGACTACACAGGAAGGGAAAGAGAGGGTGGAGCATGGCTCCATCCCATAATACTTCTAGTTAACCAGTTAACTGCTGGATAACTACTTTGACACAGCCATCCTGAATGGCCCCATCTGTTGTGCTGCTCACTGTCCACACTTATTTAAAGACAGCATGACGTTTGTTCCCTTCTCCAGAGACATCTCAGCAGCAGCATAGCCCTCATTTCCCTTCTCAGCAGAGACAGAGCAGCTCTTACCTTGTGCTCTGACAGCCTGCACTTTCTCCTATGCCAGGAACTCCTCTGGCAGCTTCACAGCAGTTTTCCTGCCTCTCTGTCATGTCAGCTCTGTGAATGTTGATTCACATTACATGTTGCGTCAGCCCACAACTGCAAAAAAGTCTGGTGGACAAGGAGGATTTTATCCTGTGTATCAGCTGTCCTGCATTTGCCTCCCATGACCTGCTACCTCACTGATCTGTCTCACATGCTGGACCACAGGAATTGATGTTTTTTGGTTATACAATACTTTGGATCTTCTCCCACTAAGTGGCACTGTCTGGTCTGTTCCAAAGGGGTAGCCATGTTAGTCGTGGTCAGCAAAACAAACAAGGAGTCCTGTGGCACTTCTAAAGACCAACACATTTATTTATTGCATGAGCTTTCGTGGGAGAAAATCCCACTTCATCAGATGCTTTGAAGATGCCCGGTCTGTGTTTCTGTCTTACACCTGCTACTATCTTCCCTCCCACACCACTTGAGCTGTAAGGGAGCAGGAAGGCTGACCATGACAGGGAATGTGTGAGACCTCATCACCAACACCTGCCTTTGCTTTTCCCCTTTTCCTTTCTGGCTGCTCTAGTCCCTGCATTCTCTGTGCTTTACTGTAATAATAGCCCTGTTAGTTGCTAATGTTTTGGTCTAGACAACTCCCAAATGATTCACAGGACTCACATAAGAAAATGAGGTTTCTTTATTTTTTTCAGTTTTAACAAATGGGAAAATCACACTGAGGTCATGAACTTGATGCAGGGACTGCAGAATGACATTCTGTGGCTGTGGTATGCGAGAGGACAGGCTAGATAATCATAACAGTCTTAACTGGCCTTAAAATCTATGAATTCTGAATCCCTTATGTACCTAATTTCATGAACCAGATATCTAAGGCACGCCTGCATAATATCCGTGCACATGTGCAAACAGGTAACTGCCTGCCAAACATATTGAGATGTGTGCAGACAAACACTTGCGTGTCTGATTACATGGCTTGTGAGGGGAAAAAAATGTCCATTTGTAGCAGCACTTGAGCATTTGGTGGACCAGCTCAGACATCTGTTTCGTTTCTGTTTCAGTTTGTCCTTGTGTGGGATGCACCAGTGTGCTCTGAGTATATCACACTGGAAACTAGCACCAGCTCTGGCGTTAGATAGCATTTAACAATTAGCAGTGGCATTTATTGAGATGGTGGGGAGACAAGCAACACAAATTCCTCCACATAACTTTGGGGAGCTGCCCCCATAGAATGAACATAGAAGGAGCTGCCAATGGAATGTGGGACAGGGATCTGGGTCTGGAACAGGGGCCTGCATCCACAACTATGTGGTCAGTCTCCCTTCCGCCTTGTACACACTTAGGACCTGATCACACTGCTTTCTATTGACTTCAGTGAGCTTTTGATCAGCCCATAGAGGCTGTAGGGCCCCGGGTCTGGAATAGCAGCTGTGGATGGGGAAGTTCTGCCCATGCCGTTCCAGTGTGTAAGGGACTAAATTATTTCGCACAACTCACATAGCTCCTCATCTATAGACTTTTTCCATGAGAAAGTGATCATCACCCTAGGGCTATGTCTACACTTGTAAATTTAGGTTGACTTTAGCTAAATCGACTTAATAAAGTTGACTTTAAGTCGACTTTGTTAAGTCAACTTAGCATGTCCACACCTAAATTTTAAGTTGACTTTGGGGGGACCATACAAAGTCGACCTAGAGCGTCCACACTGGACGCCTAGGTCGACTTGTAGGTACTAGGGGGACCTTGGACAGGTCCACAGTGGAAGGGGGGGCACCCCTTGCCAAGTGCCAGGGGGCTCAGCCTTTGCCCCATTGTACCTGGGTACCCTAGGATTCTACTCAGTTAGGCCCTGATCCATGTGGGAAGACCCCAACACCATCCCAGCTCCACAGAAGCAATGGGACTTCACAGACTGAACAGATTAGCCCAGGAGTCAGGTCTCAGATCATGTCTTTGCCCTGTAGATACATTTAACAGCATGAGGCAGCAGTGTGTAAAATCCACCTGTGTCTGCTAACTATCAGCTTCACCCACATGAAGGGCACAAGTAACAACCCGAGGTTTTTCTTTTCAGCGAGTCCTGCACAGGTCGCTCCATAACAAGCTTAAAAAACATCTTAGAAGAACGAACCTTGAGTGTCTCCTGTGAGGACAATTATAGGTAATTATTTGTTCTGGGTTTGAGTTGGTGTCTCTTGTATAAAATGAGGCTGTTTCCCTCCAAATCAGGATATTTTTGAAGAAAATAGATCGTGCTTTATTATGCTAGTGTGTCAGTGGCAGAGGCGTCGTTGCCGTCGGGCTGGCAGGGCATTGGCCCCGGGTAGAATAGCCTGAGCCCCGGATCTATTTTCCCCAGCAGGCAGAGGTTAAAGTAAGGGGGAACAGTTCCGGGGCTCCCAATTTTTAGGGGCCAGCGTTCCAGGGCCCCTAAAAATAGAAAACCCAGGCGGAACACTGCATTCTGCCCAGGGGCCCCAGCAAAGCTGCAGACTCCTGCTGCGGCCGGGCTGGGGAGATTCAAATCTCCCGCCCTGAGCATGCTCAGACAGAGTGTGTTCAGGGTGGGAGCGGCCTGGCCCAGAAGCAGCTCTGCCGGCCGTCCCTGCAGCTCCGAGCCTCCGGACAGGTAAGGGGGCTGGGAGGAGGAGGAGGAGGCGGTGGGCAGTGGGGCTGGGAAAGGGGCAGAGGAGCCGGGAAAGGAGCACGGGGGAGGGGGACAGAGGAGCCGGGAAAGTGGCCCCAGGCCTGATCTGGCCACGCTGCCTGCCCGTGATGGCGGCGGCAAAGGGGCAGGATCAGGCCCAAGGGACCAGCATGCGGCGGCGGGAGCAGAGGGGGTGAATCAGGCCCGAGGGGCCGGCGTGCAGCGGGGCAGGATCAGGCCCGAGGGGCCGGCGTGCAGCAGGGCAGGATCAGGCCCGAGGGGCCGGCGTGCAGCGGCAGAGGGGCAGGATCAGGCCCGAGGGGCCGGCGTGCAGTGGCAGAGGGGCAGGATCAGGCCCGAGGGGCCGGCGTGCAGCGGCAGAGGGGCAAGATCAGGCCCGAGGGGCCGGTGTGCGGCGGCAGTGGTGGGAGCAGAGCGTGGCGGCCGGCAGCATGGCCTGATCCAGCTCCTCTGCCGGCTGTCCTACTCCGCCGCTGCAGGCTGGTCCCAGGCCTTTGTATCAGGGGTTAAGGTAAGGGGGGAACGCGGAGACCGGGGGTGGGAATGGAAGGGTCTGGACTCACAAATCCATTGAGCAAGGGGTCAGGATGGGGGGGCTGGGGAGGGATGGATAGAGTTAGAGGCCTGGGGAGAGACGAAGGGGGCATGGGGACAAGGAGACTTGGTGGGGGCTGGGTAGTGGTGGGGGGACTGGGTGGGGGTGGGGGCTGGGGGTGTGGCCTAGCTGGGGGGCGGAAGCTAGCAGGGAGTGGCCTGGGGGGGCCACAGCCCTGGATCTTTTTTCTATCCAGCAACGCCCCTGGTCAGTGGCCATTGTGAAGATAACATCAGTGACATTCATTTGATGGCATAATAGTACTCATAATATTACACCACTGCTCCAAAGACTTCCCTACCCTCCTATCTACTTCTATCAAGTTCAGTATTCTTGGCTACATCTACACTAGCAATTTATGTCGGCTTAAGGAGGCGTAAGTCGACTTAAATTAAGCCACCTCCACACTAGGCTTTCATTAAGTCGACTGAAGAAATTCCTTAAGTCGACTTAATGAAAGCTTAAATCAACTTTGTTACTACCACTCATTAAGTCGACCTAACCCTTAAGTCAACTCCTTAAGTCGACTTAAGGACGGTGTGGACATGGAGTAACCCTTAGGTCGACTTAATAAAGTTGTGGTGGTTAGGTCAACTTAACAAAGGGGACTAAGTTGACTTAAAGCTAAGTTAACTTAGTCCACTTGTTAAGTCGACTTTAATAAGTTCGACTTTAAGTCGATTTAAAGTCGACTGTATTAAAGTCAACTTAACAAAGTCGACTTAACTTTTCTAGTGTAGACATAGCCCTAGTGTTTCTCTTTAAAGTCCTCTGTGATTCACTCCTAGCTACTAAACTCAATCCCTCTCCTAAGGCTCTGCTATGGCAGTCGAGAACAAGAGATGTGCTCCCACTTATCATAATGCTCAGATTTGATTTACATTTTCAGTGGCTAGCCTCTGACTCTGTAATTTGCTTCTTTCATTGTTGGTTGATTTTCTGGACTTGCTGTGTAGCCCATCAATATGGTGAGAGTTTGCCTGAGAGATAACAGTGGGAAATGCCAAGTATTATTAATTAGTATGATTGCTGACCCCATATCCTCACTCAGCAGAAGGCTGCATGGTAGGGGGGCAGGGATCCATTGGTACCATCCAAATGCTGAGCTGAGAACAGTATGACCAAAGGAGAGAAGGCTGGACCAGCTGCTGCATGAACATTGCAGCTGCTTGCAACCAGCTACGGCCCACAATGGGATTAGGGAGGGCAGGAGGGAGATTTTCCAGAAGCCATCTGCCTCTTCACCTAACAGACATGACAGCATGTTTGCAGTGTGTTCATATGAGGTGGGAATGGATCAGGGGTCCTACAGCTTTCTCTGCTTGTAGTGATCCTCTCTCAGACCCATGCCCCTCATGATCTTGAAAAAGAATTATAGGCAATTCTTGACAGAATCAGACATGAATCAAACTGGCTCCTGGCAAGGCATTTTAGGGCATAGCTTCCAGTTGCCCAGATGAAGAATATTGAAATAATCTAGTGCCCATTTTCAGGGGCCCATGGGGTGCATCTACACTTAGAAATTGTCAGCTTAAGAAGGCTTAAGTTGACTTAAACAACTCCATGTCCACACTGGGCTTTCCTTAAGTCGACTTAAGGAAAAGTTAAGTTGACTTAATAACACCTCGATTTAGGTCGACGACGCTTAAGTCGCCAGCATGGATGGGGATTCACGCCTAAATCCACCTTATTAAGTCGACTTAATAAGGTTGAATCTCAATAAATATATTATTGTTGCTAGTCAACAATTTCACTGTTAGGACAGCAATGTCACTACTGAAACTTAATTCCTACATTGGGATGCATCAATATTAGAGGGTCTCAGCCTCTCTTTTTCCCCTCACCATCACCATGCCTATGTCTACACTTGAAAAGTTAAGTTGACTTTTGTTAAGTCGACTCAATAAGGTCGACTTAACTTTTCAAGTGTAGACATAGACATGGTGATAGTGAGGGGAAAAAGAGAGGCTGAGACCCTCTAATGATGCATCCCAATGTAGGAAATAAGTTTCAGTTGTGACGTTGTCCTGAGAGTGAAATTGTTGACTAGCAACAATAATATATTTATTGAGATCAGCCTTTTTTAGGTTCATATGTCGATAAGAATTTTTCCTGAATCAACAAACATTTCAATAAACTATTTGGAATTTTATAATTTAATTTTTAGTCACTCTTAACTGAGTGAAAAGTTGGTCTGCAAAAGAGAATGACTGGGCAAATGCACTATCTGGCACTAAGATTTTTAATCTCCTGGAAGACAAAGCCATTTCTTCCTAATATGCATTACTGTGCCTGATTCATGAACAGCTTGCACCTTGTGGAATCACTGGGGAATGTCAGGAGCTAAAGATCGGTGGCAGGGGTGGGGGGTGGGAGCAGTGGTTAAAGTATAATTTGATGGGCCCCGGAACCCTCCTAATCTCCGGGCCCCCTTCCAGTATTGTCTGGGCCCCCTTCATGCATGTGCGGGCCCCAGCCCAGGTAGGCATTTGCAACCACTTCTCAGTACTACATGCATCGGTTATTGCTCCATAAAAATATTTATAATTTTATATGGTGTTTATGTCTATAGCAATTATTGTCACAAACTAGCAAACACTGCATAACACAATAAGTATTGTGATTAACAACGGTGGGGCATAGGACCTGCCAGCAGCCAGGGCAGGGTGAAACATGCATTCAGATGGATTTTTCTATTTTTAGGGGCCCCGGAACTCTGACCCCTCAAATTTATGAGCCCCAGAACTGCGTTCCGGTGCGTTCCCCCTTCCTTTAACCCTTGGGTGGGAGGGGCTGTAATAATTCATATCCTTTGCAGAGAAGAGGACACACTCACAGCCCGGGGTAACATAAGTGGCACTCCAAGCTGGACAATAATAATGATTTAGGGTTTCTGGCAGAGCTCAATCAATAATACAATGAATAATAAGCAGTGCTTTTTTTTGTGACGGTACGCAGGGGTACGGAGTACCAGCACCTTTCTTGCTAGCCCCGCTGCTCACCTTGGAGGGCAAGGTCAGCAGGGAAAAGGAGCGCACTGCTGGAAGAAGAAGGGTGGTGCTGGAAGAAGGGTGGGAGAGGCATTTTTCAAATTTACTATCAAGATATGAGTACCGGCACTTTTTTTTTTTAACAAAAAAAGCACTGATAATAAGCAACTGCCTAGAGCACCATTGATAATGAGAAGACCATTTTAGATTAAATAGGGGCAAAAAAAAAAGTATTTTCAAAGTAACCCTGGATAACACTGGGGAATGTCAGGAGCTAAAGATCGGTAGTGGGGGGCTGTAACAATTCATATCCTTTGCAGAGCGGAGGACCTGTGACACACTCACAGCTCTGCTCTTCAGCTGCTGGCCTTCAGCATTGCTCCCTTGATGCCAGTGTAAATGGAGCTATGCTGATTTACATCCGCTGCTCATCTGAGTATCGCAAGACTAGAACTGAGTTCTCCTTATTTTTGTCAGGCAATCAATGTGATGTTCTGGCAGTAACTCTAAAAACTGGTTGAGTGAAGACGGTTCAAACCTACAAAGACGTGTTATTGAAAAAACAGCAATAGTTTAAGGCCACAGTATGGGGAAAACATCCTGGTTATGTCTCTGCAGTAATTTATATCATCTTAAGAAAAGAGCTCTAATGGACTCACTATGCAATGTGTACTTTGACTTCCATGTGGCACTTGATAAACTGTTTTTAATGATCAACATCCAAATCAGCTCCTAATGTTTGGGTTTATTTTTTGTCTTATTCCAGGCCAGTTCAGCTCCTTCAGTGCGCAAGTGATCCTGACCATGCAGACTGCAGACTTTGCACCAACAGTGTACACTAAAACCACGATATTAGTTTAAATCATTTTTTAACTGTGTGCGATACTGAAAAAGAGTATATGACTGTACTGTACAGAGCTGGAACTAGGGATGCTGGAGATGCAGCGGCACCCCAGGTTTCCATCATGGACAGGGTTTACAGTTTTGTTCAGTAGTTTCTAGCACCTCCACTGTAGAAATTGTTCCAGCACCTATGGTACTATATAGTATAATATAAATGTGTATACAAACACTCTATGTTACCAGAAATCCTTGCTGTGACACTAATAGCTAAATGAAAGGAGAAGATATTTTAGGCCCGGTTTCTGTAACCAGGCTCGACAAATGTGCTGCACATCTAGGGGCCAGTGCAAAAACTGAGGCACTGAAGGAGGCCCCTGCCACTGAAAAACTGCCGCCGCCACTACTTCTTTCGGCAGTGGTGCAAAGAGACAAGGGCTCTCCCACTGCTGAAAAACTGCCACAGCAGCTCACAATTTCAAGTGGCAGTGCGGTGCGCAAAAGACCTTCTCCAGCCACCGGAAAAAAAGATGGTGCAGGGGCACTTTCGGTGGGAGTGGCGGGGGGAGAGGCAGCAGCACCGAATCCGTCAGTACCACTGTCTCTTTTTTTAGGCGTCAGGGGTTTTCACCTCCTTTACTGCCGCAGTGCAGCTAGGTGCCGGGGCAAAATCTTGGGCACCAGGTGATCTGGTGCCTGGGATTTGTCAAGCCCTGCTGTACACACACAAACACATACGCACTGTCCCCACTGGCTTCCAACCTCTTCAGCCTGAGGGTCAAATCTACGGTTTCAGAATGGTCATGAAGGCCACAATCAATATTTTGGGTCAGATTCTCAGCCCTGCTCTGCTCCTTTACACAGCACAGGGGGAGCAAAGGGAGCGGAAGCTATCTGTAAGTCCCCTGGTGGGGATCCCCCAGTGTAGGGACTACATGAGGAAGAGCTATAGCCAATTCTTCACTTCCTTCCTGGCACAAGGAAGGAAACGTGGGAAGGAGGAAGGGGAACCTATGCCCTGGATCTCCCAAGCAGGAATGAGGTTCTTAAGAGGCAGTTGCAAAGTGGCACAAGTTACCCCACAGGCTGCACTGAACGGTACCAGCCAGGTACAGGTTCCGCTGTCAGCACCTCGCCTTGCCCCCGCTCGCAGGCTGCCTGTCTGGTTGTGTGAGGGAGGGCAGCGTTCCATTGCTAGACACTCCCTTAGTCTCAGGGCTTGTACACACGACAGCTTTACCGTGCGATAAGGCTGTGAGCGTACACACTACAATCTCCTTGCTTGTTGCGTGGCAACAGCCCTCTTGCCACGCAACAGGTAAACCACCTAAACGAGGGTGGTTTGGCTTACCAGGGAACAGCTATTCTGTGGTAGAGCCACAGTGTACGCCCGTTGCCCTTTTGACAGCCTCTGGAAATGTCCCAGAGTGCCACTCGAGGCCACTCTGGGACACCAGAGCTGTCATACTTGTCAATTTCACTGCTCTAGCAGAGCAGTGAAATTGACAAGTAGCGGAGCTCCTGCCACAGGAGCTCCACTGCTGTTGGAGCCACCAGGAACCCTGGTGGCCCCGGGGACTGGCCACGCGGGCTGCCGGCTCCTGAGCAGGAGCCCCCAAGCCTGGGCGGCTTCAGCCCCGCTGGCTGCCACCCGGACTGGGGGCTCCCCAGAGGGAGCACCCAAGACTGGGCGACAGGCAGCTCGGCTCAAGCCGCCATGCTTAAGGCTCCCAAGCGGGGCTCCAGCCGCCGAGAGCACCAGCTCCTTGGCAGCTGCAGGGCTCAAACTTAAGGGCTCAAGCTTAAGGGTGTTACCGGGGGAACAGCCCCCCCACCCAGTGGGGCTCCAGCAGGACAGGGCAGCCGCAGGGAACCCCCCCAGCAGCCCTACAGCCCTGGGGGAGAAGGGAGGGTGGAAGCAGCCCCACTGCCAGCCCAAAGACTGGCTGCGGCAGTGCATTGTGGGATAGGTGCCCACCATGCACTGCTCCTTGTAACAAAAATTCAAAGGAGCGTGTGAATGCTCCTTTTCGTTACAAGGAGTGCTGTGTGGATGGGGACGTGTGGACTTTATTGCGGGACAAGTCTGTAGTGCGTACATAGCCTCGGGCACAATTAGTGGAACGTCTCTCCTGTTCTCGCTGAAGCATGACAGGGAAGCAGGCAACAGAAAAGCCGGAACTACAGTGTTGGATAGGTGGCCAGCAGGGATGTTGCTGAGCACCTGCAGCCCTCAAGGGAGACCAGTTGCTCAGAGCACTTCCAGCTCACGCCAGAGCTATTCCTGAGGTTTCAGGAGAAGAAGTGTTAGGCAGCTGGCGAAGAGGCATCAATAGGACCCATTCCAATGCTTTCATTTAAAAATCACTAGGCACAACTCAGGGAACACATTTGCAGCTCAGAATTAAACACAAATGTTCTTTTTCACATGAGTCACCCTCAAAGGCTACAAGTGGCTCACAGGCCATAGCTGGACACCACTGAGACAGAGACAGGCAGAAAGATCCCAAAATAAGTAGTCTCTGCTGATCTTAGCTTCTGAAGATGAAAGTGACTTCTTGTAGCACATCATTTCCAAGCACACGTACTGTGATAGCATAAAACATAAGAGCTGTGTCTTATATTTGTTTTTTGCTTTTGTTTTGCAGTCATGATACTCAAATTCAGAAGTAACAATATAAAACTGAAGACTTGGGACCAAATTCTGGCCCTGGCTCTGTTTGTTTTGCACTACTTGGATGGCACAGAGGAAGAAAACTGAGGCTTTCCTGAAATATGGATATAATGCCAATATAGTCAACAAGTTGCCACTCATTTAGGCACATAGTGTGTGCACTCTGGTCATTCTCAGAGCTGGCTGGGAATGTTTACATTAAGTAGAATTTTTATTTTCTAATTGCATTCTGATATTGCCAATTGCCACTGCCATTAACTCAGCCTTATATTGGTAACTTTAATTCAGTTATTTCTGGCAAGAGAGTTGGAGAATTTAATATTGACTTTTGTTATATTTTGTCAAAAAAAAAAATGTTGAAAATCGTGATGGGGTCGGGAAGGAATTTTCCCCCAGGGCTGATTGGCCTGGGCTCTGGGGGTTTTTCGCCTTCCTCTGTAGCACAGGGCATGGCTCACCTACCGGTGAATTCTCTGTATCTTAAAGTCCTTAAATCATGATTTAAGGAGGTAAATAACTCAGTCATAGGTTGGTGGCCTATTGCTGGAGTGGGTGGGTGAGGTCTTGAGGCCTGCATTTTGCAGGAGGTCAGACTAGATGCTCATACTGGTCCCTTCTGACCTTAAAGTCTATGAGTCTCTGGCTATGTCTACACTTATTAATTTAAGTCGGCTTAGCATGTCTACACTTAAATTTTAAGTCGACTTTGGGGGACCCTACAAAGTTGACCTAGAGCATCCATACTGGACACCTAGGTCGACTTGTAGGGACTAGGGGGACCTTGGACTGGTCCACAGTGGCAAGTGGGGAACCCCTTGCCAGGTGCCAGGGGGCTCAGCCTTTGCCCCATTGTACCTGGGTACAATGGGGCAAAGGGGGACAGAGACCCTGGCAGGGCATAGGGGCAGGGTGGGCAGGGCTCTGCCCTTCCCTGTGGGGGGGGGCATGCCAGGCTCTCCCTGTGCCACCCCCCCTGGCAGGGAGGTCAGTGGGGGAATCCTGGAGAGCCCTAAGTCGACTTAGAGTCGACTTAGGGCTACTCCAGGTCTACACTGGCTTAAGTCGACTTTTTAAAGTCGACTTAAGCCAAAAGTCGACTTAAAACGAGGTTTTAAAAAGTTGACTTAATTTTCCTTAAGTCAACTTAAGCAGCTTGCTTAAATCGACTTAAGGAAAGTGTAGTGTAGACGCAGGATAAATTAAGCAAGCTTAGGTCAACTTAATTTACAAGTGTAGACGCACCCTATGAGACTATAAAAACACTGATGGTGAATGTTCCTAATGCTGTTACACACATTAGTTAAACATGGACTGGATACTTAAAATGAATCATCTATTAAGAGGTTTTCATGTGGATTAGAATAGTCGGAAAAGTGGAATAATTTTGGAAGTGTTTCTCTATGAAAATGTACTTGCAACATGAGAATAATGAACAGGAGGAAAATTAGCAAAAGAACCAAGAAATGCATTTCTTTTTCAGCAAATCATTTTTATTTTTTCTCTCCATATTTAGTTTTGCCTCCTCACTGCTACATGTTAAGAGTCGAAGGGCATATTCTGTCCAAGAATTCCTCTGGGATTGGTGCATCTCTCACCATGTCACCTTTTCCCAGTAGCTACATCTTTAAGTGCAATTTGGCCCCCAGAATTACACCTTCATAGTGCTATTCTACTATAACATTTACATTAGACAGAGCAACACATTTTTGGCATGGGATACATTTGTGTATGGCTATTCCACTGGGGGGGACCTTCCAAAAAAAGTGTCAATAATAAATTGTTACAGCTTTTTCAGCTCATTATTTTACTGTTGAATTTTTACCTGATAAACTACACTTAGTTGTAGTTTCAACATATGGCACCCTCATAGAGCATATTAGTGGAAAAGGCAGGGGCTGACTGGACCATGAAAAGTGAATTACTCTCTCACCCATACAGATGGTCCTTCTATAACAGGGCTGTGGCATAATGGTGAGAAGACATGGGGAAGCTTGCTTTTATGTACCTGTTTTGTAGATAGATACAGGCTTCCATTCTCCAGGCCTCGCTGGCTGGCTGGCATCTTGTCTCGTACTAAATGCACTGGGAAAAACCCTCCCAAATCTTAAATTATACTTATACTCACATAAGCATTTAGCAGAGAAGCCTCATCACATATCTCCTCTCCCTACCCGAAACAACTCTCCTGCCATGTTCTGCACTGGCTGCAGACAGTGGATCAGCTGTTGGGGTCTCTCAGAATGAAGTGCATGGCAGTGATCCAGCCTTGATGGTACACAAGCAATCTGATTCAATAATTAGCTCTTCTTCATGACAGCTGATGATTATCACTGATTATACAATAAAAGCTGTGAAAAGTAAACTTGTGCTTTTGTTCTCATCAGGAAATACACATTTCAAGACAACAGTGAATAATTAACTCTGACATCTGTGCTTTAGCAGATGACAGCTTTTGAGCACAGGTGTCTGGCATAACATTATGTCAGAAGCTATATTTCTTTAAGAGGGATCATTAATAGATGTGGCAGAAAAACATTAAAATTATGGAAGTATTGAACATTTGCCTTTAGAATAATTCATAAATTCCATTGCACTTCTAAAATTTTTAAAAAGACCACAACCATGGCAAACCTCTCATTAACTTCAGTGGGGCCAGAATTTCACCCCCGTAGCCATATATTTTAAATATGACAAGATTTACAGATTTAAGATGCAGAATATATGTATAGCTAGATTGACTTTTCTTATTACATTGCTTGACTATTGTTATAGTCTGTTGTAGAGTTCAGCAGCTCTGGGAAGAGGAGGAGGAGACTGCTCTACAGACAGAAATCTGAGAGGCCCTGCTGCAAGTCAGCGACAGGGATGGCAATGGAACCCAGGGCTCTTGATTGCACACTAGACTCTACCCCAGAGGTGGGCAGCTCCTGGCACGCATGCCTACAGTAGCACTTCAGCACATTCAGAGTGGCACGCAGCACCCTCTGCGGCACCACCGAAACTGCTGCTCCTTTTTCAGGGGTGGGTGGGGAATGGGGGGGTCCTCTCCATGCCCATGCCCCAGGCATGCCATGGAAAGAGGCTGGACAGAGCGGCTCCTCTCCATGGTATGCCACCACCAAAAGGAGCCATTCCAGGCAGCTTCTTCCTGCAGCACGCCTGGGAACCCCGTTCCCCAGGCACAGCGCCGAGAGAAGCTGCTCCTGGCAGCTGCTTTCTGCAAGCGGCTCCTTCCAGCCACATGCTTGAGAAGTGCCCCCTACCCCGCCACTCCCACCATGACTGATGCTGAATTTGCAGGCAGCCACCACTTTTTTCAGCAGATGGGGGCTGCCGGCACTGGCTGAGGACTGGGGAGTAGGGGCTGGCACAGGGGTTTGCAAAGGTTGCTGACCCCTGCTCTATCCTCTGGATCATAGCTGTTCTCTAGGTGAAATATGGTTGAGTTAACAACAGTGCACATGTAACTTTGCAGCCGTTGTAACCTTCCTCATATTATAAAGTGGAGCAAGTTACTCTGCCTTGTAGCATTTAGGATAGAGCCCAGTCCCATGCCCACAAAAAGTCATGCATCCCTGGTAATAAATCACAGAAAGGGTCACTTTCTTCCAACACTGAGCTAGGCACTTTAAGAGAAGAAGGAAAGCAATGTTACCCTAATAGTACCTTGTCCTGTGGGTGATTCACTTCTGTCTACAATCCTTGGCTGCCCTCTCCTGCTGGCTTCATGTTATGTAAGCATAGAAACAGCCGCATACTGATCTGTCTTCCGTGGGAGCCCCATCAGATCTGTTCACCGGTGTTCTGGCCAACTCACACCTCCCGTGTAACATACAAGCACCAGGTTTAGCTCTCATGATGGGGCCAGATTTGTTTTTCAGGTGCACCACAGCAGCTGTAATCAACTGTTCAGTGTGTATTATGCAGCCTTGTTGTGCCTGACGTACAGAGGATGTGAGCCTGCCTCTGTTCTCACATGGGGAGTTTAGTTCTTTAACTCGAACTCCATAAATGAACACCTCAGTTCTGGAGGTCTTTGGTACAATCGTTACACAACCCCATTGATTTCAAGGTGTATGTCTATACTTGCACCTTAAGTTGACTTAACGACACTTAAGTCGACCTATAGAACGCTGCCCGTCCCCACTGGGCGCTTCCTTAAGTCGACTTAATAATTACACCTCTGAAGGTTGACTTACCGCCTAAGTTGACTTTTTTAGGTCAACTTAAAGCCAGTGTGGATGGGGAATAGCCCTAAGTTGACCTAACTGGAGTCGGGCTGGAGAGAAGGGGTGAGCCGTGGCCGGGGAAGATCGGGCTGGGGTGAAGGGGAGAGCCGGGGCTGTGGAAATGGGCTGGGGTGAAGGGGAGAGCCGTGGTGGGGGTGAAGGAGAACCATGGCTGGGGAGAAGGAGAACCACAGCTGGGGAGAAGGGGAGCTGTGGTTAGGGGATCAGGCAGGGGAGAAGGGACACAGTGGGGATCAGGGGCTGAGGAGAAGGAAGAGATGTGGTGGAGATCGGGGGCTGGGGAGAAGAGACATGGTGGGCATCAGGGCTGGGGAGAAGAGACACAGGGGTTCAGGGGCTGGGGAGAAGAGACACGGTGGGTATCGGGGGCTGGGGAGAAGGAGACACGGTAGGGATCGGGGGCTGGGGAGAAGAGACACAGGGGTGGTTGGGGACTGCAGAGAAGATACACATGAGGATCGGGGGCTGGGGAGAAGAGACACGGGGGGGATCGGGGGCTGGGGAGAAGAGACATGGCAGGGATTGGGGGCTGGGGAGAAGAGACACAGGGGTGATCAAGGACTGGGGAGAAGATACACGGCGGGATAGGGGGCCGGGGAGAAGAGACACGGCGGGGATCGGTGGCTGGGAAGAAAGAAGAGACACAGCGGGGATTGGCAGCTGGGGAGAAGAAAGAGATGCAGTGGGGATTGGAGGTTGGGGAGAAGAAAGAGACGTGGCAGGGATCATGGGCTGGGGAGAAGAGACACGGTGGGCATCAGGGGCTAGGGAGAAGGAAGAGACACAGTGGGACTGGAGGCTGGGGAGAAGGAAGAGACACAGGGGGATCAGGGGCTGGGGAGAAAGAAGAGACATGGGGGATCGGGGGCTGGGAAGAAGGGAGAGACGAGGCGGGGATTGGGGGCTGGGAACAGGGCCGTCCCTAGGGGGGAGCAGGGCCCAGGGTCAATCGGCCTAGGCGAGGCCCCCACCCCCACATGCTGGTGGGGAGTGCGGGGTGGTGGTGGCCTGCTCCACCCCCAGGGAACCCGGTCCCCCCCAGGAGCCAGCCCTGGAAGCCCCGGAACCATTGCCATGGCCCCCAGGCCCGGGGAGTCGAGGCTGAGGCACGGCCCTGGCCCCGGATAGAGGGGAGCCGTGGCCCTGGGTGGTGGGGAGCCATCCCCGGCAGAAGCTGCTGCTGCCCCAGCCTCAGTCAGGACCCCAGGTGGCCGCGGCCGGCCCAGAGGCTGGGACCCAAGCACCGGCCCCGCCCCTGGGCCTGCCTACTCTGCCTTGGGGGCGGGGAGCAGGGCTGGCCTAGGGACCAGCCAGGGGACATGCTCCTGGCTCGCCCTGCTGCTGAAGGAAGAGACATGGCAAGGATTGGGGACTGGGGAGAACAAAGAGACACGGGGATCGGGTTGTGCGAGGTGCGCGGCCACCCCTGCGGCGCCGTGCACCTGCAGCTTAGAGGGAACATAGCTCTAGGCCCCCACAACACTTCTCCGTCAACCTAGCATCTGCCCTTGTGGACGCTGGCAGTTGACTGGAGTGTTTAGTGTGGACGATCTAAGTCAACTTCACAAGGTCGACTTTAAATCGACCTAAAGTCGACCTTGTTAAGTCGACTTAATGGAGCCTGTAGTGTGGACATAGCCAAGGAGCGTGACAGTGGATAGAACTTGGCCCAAGAAGTTCGCCCCAATAACTCTGCCTGCGCACACGAAATTCCCCACACCCAAATCCTGGAGTTCATAGAATCATAGGGCTGGAAGGGACCTAACGAGATCATCTAGTCCAACCCCCTGTTAAAAGCAGGACCACTCCCACTAAATCATCCCAGCCAGGGTTTTGTTCAAGGGAGCCCTGTGTGAGATCACTGGAGCTATGCAGCTGTGGTTGATGGAAAGCAGGTGAGATTGAAGAGATGTATGGATCAGTAGAGCATAGATGAGGAACTGAATGATTTCATTACTAATCTCCTGTTTTTTACTACTTGCAGGCGGTGGTATGTGGAATCTAACATCCTTACCTTAAAGTTAATGGTCTTTTTTGGGTGTGCGGTGCTGGTTTGAATTTGATGAACAGAATTGCAAAATGTGTTCGTAGGGCAAGGCAAGTATTTTTTAATTGCTAATTACAGCATCAGGCAAATAGAACAGGCGGAGCAGAAATTCACTATTTGGGTTTTCTAAAATTGCCAGTATGTTCACTCACCTTATGTTGAATCAGCTAAGGCAAAGTTAGACTGGACATGTTTTAGGCCTGTCACGCTTAATGCAGTGAGTCAGAAACAGGACAAATTACTTATCCCTAATAACATTACCATTTTCACCGGTAGATGATATGCACCAAGATTTCATGAAGGTGGAAGCATGAAGACAGAGGTCACTCAGGATTGTCTGCCATGTAGGCAAAGTGTGCTGCCCCTCAAACCCCCAGCCTTGGAGCTCTAAGAAGGCAGCCCTTCTGTCATGAGTGCCAGGTGTTGTAATCTGGTGCACTCAATCCCAAAGCCACTGACATTTGTCCCAGCAACCCCTCTGACATGATGGAGGGGCAGCTGGGCCTAGTCTGTCACCTTTGTCCCCTGTTTGCCTGTAGCTAAAGAGATCCCCTTCATGAAGCTGAAAAATGCTCATGCTGTCCCTTCAGCCAGCCTTGTCCGTGGATGAGCCCAAGAGTTTCACAAGAGGGTATGCAGCAAAGTAATCCTCTATCTGCAGATTAAAAATACCTTTATGACTATTATCTAAAGCAAGTTAAAGATAATCTAAGTATTTCTTCAGCTACTTTCTTAACTTGGTCTCTCAGCGCATACAACATTGCTAAATCCATGCACCGATATGCTTCCATATTGTCTCTTGCAAGGGCTTCAAGTATCGCTATTAAGTAAGCTAGCTGTATCCACCTTGTCTTCAAACTCTGGAGGGGGGGGGAGGGGGGTAAGTGCTCTGACTCTTGTAACATGTAAATCCAGAACTGGCTGTCTCAGAACTGCCCACGGCTGAGCTGAAGCAAGGGCGTTGCTGAGTCACCCTGCTGGCTGTGTACATGTGCGTGTGAGACACAGTCACAGATAGCCTTTAAGGGATGTGGCTCCCTCCCAGCGGGGAGACCCCCCCAGATGGAAGAAGTAACCCTGAGGGAAAGCTGGGGGAGATGCTGCTTCCTGGCAATGGAAAGTGGAAGTGTTTATGGAGTCAATAGCAGCAAGAGGAGGTCTGCAACTGTGGGTCCTACTTCCGTTCCTCCATCCAATCACATATCCTAGCAGAGTTCCTCTGGGCCATTTCCGCTGACTCTTTACCTTCTTTTGAGGAGCAGTGGGCGCAGTCTGGGGTTCTGTGCTCAGTGTCCCCCTTAGGTTCCCTCTGTTTAGCCCCTTGATCTTCATGCCTCTTTCTATTTTTCTCATTCATTGTCTCCCATGACCAGTTGAGTCCCGGGCTCAGTAGCTCCTCCCCTTGGGCTGGGGGAGGGGCTTTTAGCCATGGGCTGGCTTGTGCCCGCCCATGTCCCAGTACCCAAATCATAGCAGCAGGAAGGGAGCTGCCTCTGTTCCTTTTTCCAGAAATAAATGCATGTTCTAGAGTTACTGATCTCATGCTCGTGCCATCACTCTAGGGACTCCGCTTGCCTGTGCTAGCCCATCAAGAAGGAAACCAGGAGGGCACTCAACGGTATTATGCTGTTTTGGCCGCAGTGTAACTAGGAGCTGGGACAGAACAAGCAGGGAGGCCCAATACATTTGCCTTGCCTCAGTGTGCACCACAAATAAACTACAGCGAAATGAATTTGTATATTGGACATATTGGTTGGTGGACACCAACTTACAGCTACTGAGCCAGACTCCAGCCCCTTTGCACGCCTAAGCCTTCAGCTGATCAAAGAGCACTTACCACAGCTCCAGCCAGGGGTATGAGTCCAGTGGGGATGTGGGGACTCTCCAGGCACGAGTCCAGTCCTTGAAGTATTCTAATTTTGCTGGCTGCAAAGCCAACGAGCAATGATGACAGCTTGAGACCCCCCAGTGAAAGAACCTTCAACTATGCCCCCTTTTCTGTGGTTACACCACCACTGCTGACATCCAGGAGTGAGATGTGGCAAAACAAGAGTGACACTGGCTTCCCCGATGCAGGAGAACTCCTCCAGGAGCCTCATAGGCTATGTCTACACTGGCAAATTAGTTCAAATTAAGGAGGCTTAATTCAAATTAACTAAAGCCATGGCTACCCTAGGCTTTAGTTAGTTCGAATTAAGGGCTTCCTGAATTCGAACTAATAAGTTCGAATAGGGCTTCAGAAGTAAGGCTTTAATTCGAACTAACTATTGCCAGGTGGGGCAATATCAGAGAGGGTGGCTGTTCCAGGTCAGGCTGCTCGGAACCAGGTGGAGTAATGGCGGGGTGGTTTTGGACCAGCTGGGGTAATGTGGGGGGGTAGTGCTGGGCAAGGCAGATTAATGGAGGTGCGTGAGGTGTGCCAGGGGAGGTGTGAGGGGTTTGGGTCCAGGGACCTGTGCCTGGGATCTTTTTCATAAGCAGCAATGCCCCAGCGGGACGACTTGCACCTGCTTTACCTAGTGTTAAGTAGTCAGACTTTCACTAAAAGAGGCTGGGAACCACTGTTAGGTAAGGACATATGAAAAGCAACATTGGATTAAACTGTAGTCATCAGAAGCCTCACGTTGCTAGCATTGTAAGAGGAAGGAAGCTATCCTGTGATATCCTAGCCAAACTCCTACAGGGTAATTGCATCCTGCTAACTAAATTCCCATTAGTTTCAGTTGCATTCTTCACTGCCTGTCCTAAACTACTATGTCATGATGTGCTCAACAGCTGAGGGCAATTTACCATCCCTCCCCCCTCTGCTCCCCCCAAAAGCAGAGGGAGGACTGACTATTAGAAAGAAAGAAAGAAAGAAAGAAAGAAAGAAAGAAAGAAAATGTAAAATGGAAGAGTAAAAGCCAGCTATACGGTTAGACAGCTTACTAATGTAAACTGGAGTCACAATGCGGTCTACTTGTGATTTCATCTCAAGTCTTGTGATCTTTGGTGTTTTCTTTAAAAGGCCCAACTCCTGGAGTATGGTGATTAGGGGAGAATTTGCAATTTCATTAAAATAAAGTAAGAGTCTAACTTTCATGTTCGCAGAGAAAAGCTGGAAAAGGTGACCAAATGTACTATATAGGCTCAAAAACCAGGAGGCATATGAAAAGAAGCCCAAATCTATTCATTTTTAAAATGTCCTGCTTTTTAAGCCAGTCTCGTGACTTCTGAATCTGTAGGAAATGCTAACAGTGCAGTTCAGAGGCTTGGCTGTGACACGTGTAAGCAATCTGTCCTAGCACACAGAATGTAGCACTGAAGCTTCTGCAGGGCTGTGAAAAAAAGAGGAAAGGTATATCCAACTGACAAAGTATCTTTAACATGCCTCCATGTGGGCACCCTGCAAACAGCCTTGGACAGGCCCCAGGTATTCCAAACTCACTTTTCTAGAGCAGCATTGGTCAGCCTGCTGCTAGAGGACACCCATTGGATGGTATCTCCCAACACCTCACAGACAAGTGGCAGAAATCCGCAATCACTACTACCATCCATTGGAAGCCAGGGCAGAGACATGAAGAAACTCCTCATGTCATTGCAGTTCCTCTGCCCCTTACCACCGCAACCCAATCACACTAGCGTTTTCCCCAACTCTCAAGTGCTATGATCTGAGAGAGCAGATACGGCATTTTTAGAGACTGTAGTGCTACTCTAGAGCATGTGAATACAACTAAGCTGCTCTGCTTTGATGCCCTGAGAACTTCCACCCTACAGCAACACCCACTCCTTTTTATTAGAAAGCTGCTCAACTTGCAAAGTTAAATCAACGTCTAAATTAATCCAAAGTTTGGGGGTGTTTAGATCTGTGGTTTGGTCTCCCATGGTCAGTGGCGACAGTCATAATGGGCAGATTTACATTATTTCAAAGTTTCGGGTAAATCAAGTCTAGCGCTTATGTGCAAGTTTTATCCTACTACAGTATTAGTTTAAAGCTTTAAAACATTAGCCAAGGTGCTTTCTTAAGCACTATATTTTTCTAATTAGTTAATTAACTTTAATTTGCTTTGTAAGATAAGAAGCAAAAGACGACCAACCCAAATCTCTGGGCAATCAGCCATTATTACTTTAAACCACATACAGAGTAGATAAACATGAAAGAACCTCCCCACTCCTTTAAAAAAATCTATGCAGAGAAGTTCTGGTGGGTGCGGTGGGGGGATAGTGAAGGAGAAGGCTGCAAAGGTGGAACAATGGCTTCAGTTCCTGGGATCACGTGGCTGGAAGGGTTCTCCCGAAAAAAGTGACACTGCCATTTCAGCACTGAATTCAGGTTGGCAACCTGCAGTGAAGCAACAGTTCTCACCGAGTATGTCACAATATCCTTCCTAATTTACTCACAGAAACAGTTTACTGTTTCTATCAGTGTTAAAAAAGCTTGTTTCCACTAGACAGGCCTCAACCGGTCTAAATGCATCATTTTGATCCAGCAAACAGCAAGCAATCTTGTCCAATTGCAAGCTTCCACTGGCTTGTCACAATCACCTCACATTTCATCTACCAATTGCAGAAGCACAGGAGATGACAGTTTAATCTCATGATCGTTAGAAACACCTTATGACTGCAGCATTTGTTTAATGTATTGTTGCTTATGTGCTTGGGGCGTTGTCCAATTTTGTGATTGGAAAAAGATGCTTTTCTATTTTTTTATAGGGCCTGATTCAAAGCCCACATTGACGTCAACAGAGCTTTGGGTCAGGCCCAGAGTGACTGTAGTATTTAATGAATGTCCAAACAAATCCAATTCCAGAGGACCTAAACCTGCTCTCGAGGATCTGTGAAGACCGTATGAAAAATAAATGGTTTCCCTCTTAAATCAGGAGACCCTGAGCTTGATCCATGTACTTGTGTGGTGGGGGTGTCTGAGTGCTCTTGTTGTGCCTGGGAATGCCAGTAACTCCTTGGAGCAGAGACCGTCTCCTCTTCCTCCTTATATGGGTCTATAGTACCAAGCATGCTGATGGTACTCGATAAACAGATAAAAAGCAGCTTTGAAAGTGGCATTTTTGCATGCACAGAGCTGGAGTTTTCAGTGCTCAAACTGACAATATGTAAAAATTTCCTTGGAAAAATCAGTGTAATCAGTACATCACATTGGGAAAATAATTATTAGCACATCCTCTCCAACATTACTTCCTGCAAAACAGATGCATTCCTATTTAATAACAAGCAACACACCCAGAAATAATGCTTTTTTTGTATAGTTTATTACTCTTTTCAATTCCTGTCAGTCAGACCTCCCACTGAAAGTCCATCCATGGATTTCCTCGCCATCTGCAGTGAAATCTATCAGTTGATGGCACCATTGCTGGTTATCTTTTATGTAAGTCTGATAGTCTAAAAATATCTATTTTCAACCCTCAGGAAATGCTGATGTAGCCTTTGTGCTCAAATATTTTGAAAAACCTTATCTATTAAATAAAGTGCTCTCCTGCACAGGGTTGCCTATATTTTTAAAAATGCCCCTGTATTTGCTACAGTTCTGTGTGAAATTATTTGTGCATACATAGACTATTGCTGTAACATACTTTTGGACATTTGGGCCTGTAAGTTGTACTATACTTTGTCTTACAGAACAGCACCATGCAGTGAGCGGTACCAAAACAAACTTTACTTCAGAGGCACTTCCATGCCCACTATCATACTCTTTCAAGTTGTGCATGGATTGCTGTTGCAGCAGAAAGGACATGGGTTCGGCTTTAAGGTAGTCTGAGTATCATTCTCATATCTGTTCATTCTCTCCTGAAAATCTAGTGATAAAAGATAATGGTGGCAACTGTGGGGGTACCTTTTGCCAAGTGTTGAATTTTTAATGGTGACAACTGTAAGTAGAAATGGGTCTGATTAGAATTCAGTGTCCAAACACCTCCTAGCTCTTTGGAGGAAGTTTAGATTCAAGCCTAAATTTGCAACCCAAGCTTATTTCAAATGACCGGACAATGGTTTTGATTATGATTCTTTATATTACTGTACTGAGGAAGAGCCCCAGTCGTGGACTAGAACCCCACTGTGCTAGGTGCTGTACAAAGAGAACAAATAAGCATGTGCTGTAGTCTGAATCTTCTTCGGGATACACAAGGATGTACTGCAAATGTTTGAACACAGTGACTGACCCAAATGCTAATCTAATTTGTGCCACTCAGAGTCTGGATTAATGCCATTGGCATAATTTGTTTGTCCTGGTGGTGCTTGTCCTGGAGCCTGTAGATAATAGAATGTAAAGGTGCAGTGCCGTCCTGAGGCACACCTGTGTGAGGTCAATGGAAGAACTGGTCCCAAACATAAAATTTTCCTAAGCTTTAGCAGTAATTTTATAGCCGGAAACACCCAAAGAAACGTGGATTCCATGAAGGAACAGTATGTTCTTTTTCAGTTGCTCGCAGACGCTGGTATTTCTGTTGCTACGTGTGTTGAGGCACTGCACCTATTCGAGAGAAACAAAGTAGCCAAGGACAGCTGTCATTACAACTAATTCCCATGCTAGTAGACTTCGTTAAGGCTCTCAATTCAGATTTAAGTTTTAGACACCCATCATCATGTTGAGTGTCACAAATATCTCCAAGAATGTATGAAAAATGCTGACCAACTGAATTCTGTATTCCTCAATCAGCTGAAAAGCCCGCTGACTCCATTGAATGCAGATTTTTTGAAGCCATGTCAGTCTCAGGATATAAGAGAGACAAGCTGGGGAAGGTAATATCTTTTTCTGGACCAACTTCTGTGGGGGACAGAGACAAGCTGTGATGCTCGGTATTCCTTTCCCAGTCCTGAAGGAAGAGCTCTGGGTGGCTTGAAAGCTTGTCTTTTTTATCCATAAAAAAACAAACAAGGAGTCTTACTTGTAAAGACTAACACATTTATTTATCGCATGATCTTTTGTGGGAGAAAGTCCCATTTCAGCGGGGAATTTGCCCTCGAAAGCTCATGCAATAAATCAATCTGTTAGTCTTTAAAAGAGCCTCAAGACTCCTTGTTTGTTTTGCTGAACTAGACTAACACGGCTACCCCTCTGGAACTTACCCACAGAAGTTGGTCCAATAAAAGATTTCACCTCCCCTACCTTGTCTCGCTCATATCCTGGCACTGATATGGCTCTAACTCCCCTGCTTCACCCACCTTTTCTCTCTACTGACTTCATTGGCAGATTTGCCTGACTAACTCCCCAGTACTTACCTGCTGGTCATCCTGGAGCTGAAGAGGCCCAACCCCACACAGGTGCCGGCGCTGCCAGAACACGTTGCAGCCCTGGGTCATGCAGAGTAAGGGATTTAAATTTCCTTCTTCTTCTGCTCTGGGCCACGTGCCGCAACTAAGATGCTGCAGGGTGGGAGATTTAAGAGAGTCCACCTCGGCCAGCCCCAGCTGAGCTCTTCCCAGATGCCAGGGCTCAGGCAGGCTGTGTGAGCCTGTGTCTGCCAGGGCCCTTGGCTTGGGGCACTCACCAGTGCATTTGGGGCCCATGCCCCATGTGCCTAATGCCAGCAACACCCGTGACGCCTGCCCTGGCCCCTCAGACATGTAACCCCTATCAGGATACTACTACTAATAATAATGCTAAATTACATAAATAATAAAAAGAATAAATTACTCTTACCTGAGAAAAAAGCTAAGTCTTCCTTTGTGCAACTGTCACCGCATACGCTGTATGGTTCCCCCTCTTCCTGTCCTCCGTGGACAGAGGGTTGGCTAGGGCTGCTCCAAGCCCCCCAGCAGCGTGGGGCTGTTCTGCTTCAGCCTGGCACCCAGCTAGTTTGGGGCTGGGGCGGCGGGGGCTACTCTTCCAGCTGGTGTATGTCCCTCAGGACTGCTGCCTCTTCGGGGGAAGTGTGTGTGTGTGGGGTGGGGGGTGCTTCTTTGCTCTAGCCAGACACCTGCAGACACTCACAGAGCTGTGGTACAAACACACAGTTTTGAACACGTTTCAGCCTCTCAATTTATAGCATAGTCCTTATGAAATGTCTACGACCTGTAAGACAATTTGTGATGTCCATGGTGGACTGGGAACTTCAGGTTAATTACATTTATCATGTCTCTGTGGTGATGGACATGATCAAAGGCTGAGCCAGTTAAAAACCAGCCATGTGGCAACAACTCTATGGACTGTCTTCACACGTAAACTACCCCATTACTCCCCATCTCCTTATCATTTCTCTATCTTGAAATTACGTTTTTTTCAATGGTATTGAGTAAGTAATCTTGGAAGGAAGCCAGAGAAACACTATACCAGCAGCAAAAGACGCGTAAGTCCCTCACATGGGACAGGAATAGCCTGAAAGAAAACAGTGACAAACACAGCCTCATTAATTAAATAGAGCCCCAATTCTCCCTCCCTTTCCCACTGACAGTGGCTCTCTGAGCAGGGCAAATCTGGAATGGGGGTGGTGGTGAGTGGAATAAGGCTTTATGATAGGGCCTCCTGTTGTTTCTTTCTGCAGAAGCCTCTAGAGCCCAAGTCTGCTGCAGAGTCATAGCACTGGAGGGAGTGAGCTGAGAGCCACAGCCATTCCACAGCATCATCCCGATTCAAACCCATACATATTTTGCAGTGTAGGATAGCACAGAATTCTTATTCTATTTCCCCTCAGAGGGCTTTTGGGTTGCTGATGGGGTTGAGGTGTCCCTTGTCTCCTAAGGAATCTATGCTGACGTAGCATAGGGGAGCCATGCAAACATGCTAGACCTCTGCACAGAATGCCTGGCTCTCTGCTATGTCCTTGAGATCATCAGGATTTCCTGGCCCATTCATGGAGGTGAAGGGCAAAGGGCCATGAATGCTCCATAGGAGGAGTAAAACTACACTACCCTGTTACTCTGATTGCAAGGAGACACTGCAGGCTGAAGTTTGTGCTATTTCTTCTCCTTTTTATGTATCATTTTTTTATATAGGGTTGGAGCTAAACCTTGTTTGCTAACAAAATTAATACCACCCTTGGAGATAGCCTGGAGGAACCAAACCAAACAATATATGGAAATGGATTGGAAAGTGCATCAAGAACATGAGAGGTGCAGCAGCCACTAACAAGTAAGAAGCTGCACTGCCTAGGGCATCGTCAGTAGACAGTAGAGGCGGAAAAGGGAGGAGAGTTCGTTATCTTAGCTCAGTCATGCCCACATGAACTGAGAGCAATGGTGTAAAATGTATAGTGACTGAAGACCGAACCTCCACGCTGATTGGCCGGGTGCAGGTGAGGTGATATCAGGTGGTAGGAACTCGTTGGCTCCCTCAGGGAAAGGGGAAGGTTTGGCTCTGTTGGAAGCAGGAAGGGTGAATCACTCACATTCTTGAAGGCAGTTACGAAACATATCGTGAGATTAGGTGTGTAACCTGTCCTGCTGCCAGGTAGGGAAACGTGTAAAGCCGGGCATGAAAGGAATGGAAAATGTGTTCTGCAGTGAGTGAGGGAAAAATACATTGAAACAAATAAACTAGACAAGAACTAAAGTTAAAAGGGCCTGGCATTTCAAAGAGTATCCGCTCAGGTCTCCAATGCTGCACCACAGTAAATGCAGGTGCTAATGACGATACTGGCTCTCTGACATGTGCTAGCATTTGAGCCCACAAAATTAATTGCAAGTGGAAAATTGTTTGGACAGTTCTGCCACACAAATGGAGACTATTTTTGAAATTCAATCCCAACAGTTCCCTTAAAAAAGGGTAACTATGTGGGTCAAGATGATTAGAAATTATTTTAAACAATGCAACACTATTGGATAGGATACATCACTGATTCCACGTCATATTTCTCTACAAATCTTTGAGGGTTCTTGGTTGTGGGTTTTCTTTGCTTGTTTTTTTCATCTGCTTACAATGGGAAGAGATAAGGTCAGTGATGTTCTAGACAGTTTACAGGCTACCAGGTCTGGCACTATTCCCCATTTCAAATGTAGGGAATCCCTCTGAAACCTTCACTGCCTCGAACTAGATAGAATTTTCCACATCTGCCCACTCTACACCTCTTTCTCAGCAAGAGATGCAATTTATAAATCATGAGTTTAAAAAATTCAAAAGCAGCAAACTATTTTTCATTGAAAAGGAAACATAGTTCTTACAGAGATATTGCTAATCATTAGCTAATGAGAGCTCCTTCCCATTCTGCTGTGTGGCAGTGTCTTTTTATGATAGTCCCTGCTCAGAAAAGTTTATAATCTAATACTAGCCAGCACTGGTAGAACAGTCTAGTGGGATGGGGTCCTGATCTGAGACTCAAGAGACTTGTCTGCAGTTCCTAGCTCAGTGACAGACTTCCTGTGTGTCTTTGGCCAAGGCATTTAATATACCCGGTGTCTTATCTCCCCTTCTGTAAATGAGGATAATACTTCCCTCCCTCATAGGGGTCCTGTGAGGACAAAATCCACACGTGCTTTGTGAGATCCTTAGTTATGGTGGTAAAGACCGTATTAATACTGATTAACTAAATGAGGCAACAACACAGCGAAGGGAGATTATCCAATAGTAGGGAAAAATGTAGAGAGGGATCAAAAGGATTGTACAGATAGTCACTGTAATCATGTGCACATCACAGTGAGTCAGTAGCTCTTAGGCCAATACTTTTGTGAGTGAACTCATTGCTTTTAGTTATGTAAGGAAATACTTCTCAGCATAAGGTGCAGTAAGTGGGCCCTTAATAACTATCTGAAAATAAATGAGGACTAAGCACTTGATCCGGCAAACCATTATTCTTGCAAATAATCCCATTGAACTCAGTGGAATTAATCTCTCCCTTTCGATGGTAAACCTTTAGGACACACCTCATCTTACATATGGTAGAGTCCCAAATTCTGAGCAGAGGTGCTGGACAATTATTTAGTGACAGTAGACATTGAGATTTTTTTTTTAAAGCTTTATAAACCATTTAAAAAAAATTGTGAGCATCACATATCAAACTAACCAAAGTAAAAATTCTACCAAGGTTTCAAGCAGCATGTTTCTTACTTTGTCTGTCTGTACATTTTGATGAGGAGGATGGAATGTGTTTTCATCAGTGTGCGTGTGCACATGTGTACGTACACACAATGAAATGAACGTTTACCAGCATTTACCGATGAAAATCTAAGCCTTCCAAGTCTAACTACATGAAGGTGTCTCAGGCTGGAGCATGCACTGGGCTGTGCCACTCTGATTTAGTCCTACGGTATTCACCTGGCAAACAGCCATAAAAGGAGCAATAGGCAAAGATAGAATAGGCCTAAGGTAACAAAATATTCAGTGATGAGGTGAGTAACTGTAACTAGTTATGAATGGACATTTTCCAGGATGTCTAGAACAGCCAAATCCCTAGAGCAAACCCTGCCCAGAGCTTAGCACATTGATCTATCTATGAGCTGGCATGACTTGAGACTATCATATAAACATCTGGCTGCATCTAGTGCATGGATGGTTACGTCTGTTTACTGTATAGCATTTCCCAGACCTGAAGAAGCGCCCTGGGTAAGCTTGAAAACTCATCTGTCCAACCAACAAAAGGGGATCCAATAAAGGATATTTACCTCAACCCCCTTGTCTCTACTATATTGTTACTGATACTAGATCGCCTCAGAGTATGATTGGCCTGAGTCAAATCCTGCTGCTACTGTTTTCTTCACTTCTGATTTTGTTCTTGTCAAAACACAGGATGGTTAGCAGCAGCTAAAATTCAAACTCAGGTGCAAGGGTAAAGCATGCACCTTAAATTCCTGTGTATAAGATTGGGATAAATAATAACTGGTTATTAGTCTTCCACACTTTTCTGCCTGGTCAACAGGAGACATGCAAGCTATGTACTGAAACTTGCCTGTCGACTTACTAACTTTCACTGACCATGCCTCCTTCACTGTGCTGCATCGACAGAAAATGCCCCCGGGTCAGCTCAGCCTTACTCTTTTCAGGGGGTGATGGGGAGAGAGGAAGATTTACTGCAGAGAACACTTCCAGGTTTGATTGTGCAGCGGTCTCCACTGCCTGCTCAATCGATCCCACTGCATTGATCTATGGTCCTGATGCAGCACCTGCATTGTAGACATACCTGTCCTGAAGTACTGTCTTTCTACCTTCCTCGGCAATTGGCAGCTAAGCCAGCGAATCTTTGCAGGCGGCATTAGGCCAGGGGTGTCAAACAGGTGGCCTGTGGGCTGCACCTCTTCCATCCGGCCCGCAGGAGCACATTCCCTCCCTTACAGCGAGAAAGAGTGAGAGGGCATCGCAGAGCGCAGTCTCGCAGACACAGCTCTCTGTGATGCCACAGGAGTACTGTAGTATTTTAATTTATGGTATGTACGACCCACTTGAAATACATTTAGGTCAAATTTGGCCCACCATAGCAAATGAGTTTGACATCCCTGCCTAGGCTCTCTGATGGATTCTATTTATTGAGGGACAACCTATCCTAAATTTTCAATCACCAACGGACAATCTACACTCATTGCTATATTTTACTTTCTACAAAGTTACTATAATACAACTTTTTTATGCATGATGTATCTGAATATTTGGATGCTAATATTTGAACTGTGTCATTCAATTTATTAACCTTAATTTGGGATATTGAAGCTTATGTACTATAGATATTTTATTACTTTTAAAACCAAACTTTGTACTTTTGGATGATTTAAGTTTTATGCCCAGCTGTATAGAAACTTAGATAATTTTACACTAACTTTAATAAAAATTGTATAACTATGGTTAAGCGTTCCTAGACAGATGGACTTTGTAACCAAAGTTGCATCCATTAAGTAAAATAATAGTAATAACATGGGTATATGTGCATGCACACCAATGCATTAGCAGCAGCATGCCTTTGCCAATCAGTTATATAGACGCACTGTTTGCCTGCAGCACTATAATAAGTGGCCTAAAATATAATCAGAGGCAAAACCACGTGTGTTTGTCAGTTTTCAAAGCCAACCAAAACTGTGAACGATGGCTGTGCTGAAACATATTTGTTTCTCGTTTGCTTTGCCAAAAACCAACTCAACCCAGCGTGATACGGTGGATTCAAGTTTCAACCAGTGTGGTTGTCTTTAAAAAGCAAACTTTTGGAAACACGTTGCTTAGAAACAACTCAGCATCTATCACCCGTGTCGTCTTAATGAGGACATATGTATGAGAAAATCTGTTTTTTCATTTAGAAAAAGGACATATCTAATCTTTTCAGTGTAAAGAGCATTGAGAATGAAAACTGATAATTGATTGGGAAGATTGAAATGCGCATGCTACTAGTTTCTTGTTGCAGAAAATGAAGGAGGGGAACATTAAGATTTCCTCCCTCATTATTTGTACCACTCCTACTTTGGGGGTAAGGGTGGTACAAATAATCATTTAACTGATCTTCCCCAAAAACCTTTAAGCCAACTTTGGGCATAGCATTTTGATCATTGTGGAGGGGAACTGGTTATGTTTTGGAGAGAGGCAGAAATAAATGGCTTAGAACCTACCCAAAAATGCTCAGGGATCTCTGCTTGTTAAAATGATCAGCTCTCTTGAAGTATACCAGTACTGCAGAGCTGAAATCAGCTACAAGCTCATTCCTCTCACTCCAGGGCCATAGGAAATATGTGATTTATACATGTAACTGCTTCCCATTTGTTTTTCGAAGGTTACCAATAAGCATTTGTTATTCAACATTAATTTCTAAATGTCTTGTTCTCTCATGGTTTCATTACATTGTCAAAAAATACAGCTAAAACCTGTAAGGCCTAGCTGAAATGAAAGTCATGTGATTTTAATGGACTTTATTTAGTTTTTTGGTCAAAATATAATAGTTATAGGTAAGGCATTTAATCTTTGTTAAAGTTTGGAAAGAACATACCATCAATGTGCAGTACGAGTGGTCTAGTTCAATGGCTCCCAACCTGGGTGTGGAGCCCCCTTTGGGTGGGTGCCAAAGATTACCAGGGGTCCATAAAGCTTCAGTAATATTGAGGTCATTAGCCCCACCAAGTTTTAGGCTGGCCAGGGGAGCAGCCGCAAGCCCCATGCCAGCTGGATTGGAGGAGCAACAAGCTGTAACGCCTCGTTGGCCAAAGAGGAGGAACAGCCCTCCAGCTGACTGGGCGCCCAGCTGGAACAGAGCAGCCAGTGGAGACCTGGAGCAGCCCTGACCAGCCTCCCGATGCCTGCCACTTCCACCACCTTCAGCCCATGAGGGACAGAAAGAGTCTGGCCACACATGGTGTGCAGTAGTAGCTGCACCAGAGAAGGCATAGGTTTTTACTCAGGTATGAGGAATTTATTATTATTTATGCAATGTAGTGATGGTGTTATCCTTATATGTCTTTATAGGGGTTATATGTGTTTATGGCTGGGTCGGGGTGTGTGTGGGGTGAGTGTTTTACCTACTGTTAATTAGTGGGGCTTTCACTCAAAAAGGTGGAGAACCACTTAGTTGTTAGGTCTAGAGATTGGAAATCAACTCCTATGGCCTACTTCTTGCTCCTTTACTTATTTATGGTGTGATCGTGGACAACTTACTTAATTTCTATGCCTCAGTTTACCCACCAAAAATGAATATAATATACTTACATGTGCTCTACCTCTCCGATCCTTAGATGAAAGTACAAAGCAACAATTTGCAAAGTTGTTATGAAAACATATCAGCTCAGGCACAAATCTTCCTGTTGCCTTTTACGTTGGGAAAAATGAAGAAACAATTGATTTGATCATTTAAAAAGTACTTATCCTGGTTGAGTGCACAAGTACAATTTTGCAAAGCTTATTATTATTGAAACTGCTATATAGGCACCCCAGTGCCTTGTTACTATGAATGACATATCCTGTCACATATATAAACAACCAGAGAAATCTGTTTTAACACACAGAAAAACAAGACCAAAGAAAACATTTTTCGTTTATTTTAAAGTTTATTATCCTCAGCAATTTTGCAGTCGAAAGTACTGTACACTGTGAAAAAGTGCATAGCACTGAAATCATCACTTTGGCTAACACAGCTCAAAGAGAAACAAGGGGAAGACTTTGCTTTATGTACATCTTTACAAAGTATGTAACATCTAGTGGTAACATTTGCACAGCAATCTATATGCAAATAAGATCTACAGCATCTTCAGCTATACCAAGTACTGAGCATTGCATGGACTACACAGGATCTTAAAATGGGCAATTGTACTCTTTTGCTCTTATATACACTATATAACATCAGAGAAAAATCTGGAATGGTGTGCAATAAGTAGACAGGACCAAACTTTCCGTAACTGAGAATTGTACCAATGTTCTAGAATTCGATTATCTTATCTGCATTTTTTATCCTGTATCATTGTGATAAAGAAGTTGCACCAAGATCTCCATGTTTCTGAGCAGTATTCTTCAGCCACCTTTTGCTGATCAATGTAATCTATGTCTTCAACACAGTCATTGGAACTCTTCCCCGACTGATTTTCAGGTGTAGTGGCAGAAGTTTGTGAGATCTCTTTTCCATGGTGAGCAGTCTTGTCTTTTACGGAATCTGGTAGCGTTATCAAACTTGAGCTAGTCAAAGTGAGATGGGCACTTTGTGGCCCCTTCTTACATACTTTAGATTTGAGGATACCTTTTGGGTCTTGGCAGATATTCTTCTGTTTCTTTAGGGATCGTGAAATTTGTTTCCAGTATAATTTGTGGTTTGCTGCAAATTGAGGACAGGTGGAAGGATTTCCGGAAAAATGACATTGGAAGCTGCTTTCTCCTTTCTTGCATTCTACTTTGAGGGCAACAGTGTCCACTTCACTCACTGCCCAGGTGCACTCAGAATTATCTTTGGCTGTAAACTTGCCTTTTAGTGACGCTTTACCTCCTTTGGATTTCAGTCCCTTCTCATTCTCTTGATTAGTTTCGGTTTGTTTTTTTCTACCTTTCCCCCCATTTTGTCTCTCTTTTTTCCTTTCCTTCTGTGGTTCACAGTCAACTAGCAGTGTCTGGGAGACCAGAATCAACACACAAAGAAGTGCAAAACTTTGGATTTTCATGATCTCAGCTTTTCTTGTAACCTGTTTTGCAAATAAAAATGAATTAAAAAATATCCATGCTTAATGTTGGAGTTCATTCAACTGCATTCTTAAAGTTGTACGAATGATAGCATATTGCTCATTGACAGTGGTATTAAAATGGCGCATGACTGGTATAATCCACAAAATTGCATAGAAATAATCTCAGGGTTAGTTTATATTGTATCTGAGAAATTAAGCTATGTATGGGATGTACCTATTCACAACATTTAATTCATTTTTTCCTAATGAGTTACACATAATCAGCCTTAAATGCTTTTTCAGGAAATTAGAGTCTCATCCTGCAACTCTTACTCAAAGGAGTAGTCCTATTTACTTCAATGGGACTACTAAAGTAAGGGCAACTCACCTGAGTAAAAGTGGCAGGATTGGGCTAGTAGATAGTGAATGTACCTTGAATCATTGGCTCTTTACTTTAGAACAAAAAATAGAACTAATTTCACTTTTGAAGATACTTGCAATATATTGAATCAATCTAAAATGACCCAAATCTAGAAAATAAATAATTTATTATGTATAACTTCCATTTTAAAATGTAGATGTCCAGCAAATGTAAGGTGAGTCAAACACATTTTTAAATTGCCATATCTGGCAAGCTTCTCTATATAGTTGGATCCCTGGATCTGCACAGAGTCTCATTCATTTCAATGAGGCCTGGTTGTAATATGCAGGGTCAGGATCTAATGATATGATGGAATTTACAGTATTCATTGGTAATTTATAATCTGTTCTTCAAGGGTTGTAATTCCTACATGCACAGTTCATATACTTCCCCCAGACCCCTCCTCTGATAGCTAAGTTTCCATGCGAGTAAGTGAGATATTCTTGGGAAGGCATTCCGTTAAGGAATTTATTTACTTTACTAATTTTCATTTACTTACCTGTAAATATATAAATTTAATACTATGGATTTACTCATCTGATTGTGAAGTCTTCAGACTATTAGGGAAGAAACTATCTTTGTGTATCTCTTGTTTTCCTTCTCCCATGCCTAGATAGTACACTGTGATTTGCATTGATGAAAACCTATGCTAGCTAGATCTCTGCAGCAAACATTGCACGGTGTTTACTGTACTAATGCTTCTTAACAGGCAAATCAAATGATTTAAACCTAAAAAGTTGGCTATAAATTATGTGATATTAACATTCTATTGCAAATGTAATCCTGAGAATGAAAGATAAGTAGAACACATACCTTGCACGGTGCTTGGATTTCTCGAATTGCAATTCAGGTGGAATATCAGCTCTTTCAAAAGTGTCTTGCTAAGCTGCAAACCAGTGTGCTATTTATAAAGCCCGTGACACACCTTCATCCCGCCACATGGGTATTACAACACAATTGATTGCTTCAATGTCTTATTCATTCAATCCTGACACACCTTCTTGAAAAGATGCCAGTGATTGCTTCTAGCAGGGAAAAAAAAAATCAGCTATAGTGGGGTGACAGAGGTGTGGTTGAGTAAATTAGATGTTACATTAACCATCTCCTTCCCTTTCTTGTATGATGATAAGAGTTTTGTTAAGTCATGGATTCTTTAAATAACCTCTTTCTTATCACTGAGGGCTGGATCTTGCAAGAGGCTGAGCACCATTAACTCACTGAGTTCAGTTAGAGTTGGGTGCTCAGCACCTTATAGGATCAAACATCATGGGCAGTTTGCTACACTGTTTGGAGCAGCTTTATTCATCTATCAACCAAAGCTTCAACATATAAAAAAGAAAATGTTTTAATGTATGGGGTAGCTGTGATCCTTTATATTTGAGATAGTTTCAAGCTATGAACCAGATCTGAACAGCTCTAAAATTCAAGGGTATACCTGGAAATTTGAATCAGTCTATCAGTGAGACAGAAGGGAGTCAAAAAATCCAAATCTAAACCTTTCCCTAAATCTTGGCTAGTTTGGTTATGGGGTTTCAGCATGGGCCACATCTCTCATTTATATTTATATGCAAAAGAATATGAAAATAAAATGGTGAGCATCTGAAAAATGCTCAAGAGCAAATAAGTTTGGAGTTAGGAATGGGTGTCCATCAACTGTCTCCATCCAAAAGCTTCATGGAAGTTTTTTCTGAAGAGGCAGAAGAAGGGCATTTGATGTACAGTGGTTAGTAGGTGTTTACAAGGGTAAAAAGTGGCATGGGTAAAGGGATGAACTGGGAATTGGCATAAGAAACAAGTGGTACGTCTGCTTTCCCTCCTCACTTTCAAGAACAAATGGAATGGGAGAATAGAAGGAGATATAGGTGTCTGAAGTGGTTTGTGGATGAGGAGATTTTTAACTTGATGTGAGAAAGCAAGGAAGCCAAGACAGAGATACAGAAAAGGAAGAGACATGAGAGTTCAATTTGCTTAATTTTTTTGCAGCACATCGAAAAGTAACGGGGGAAAAGGATACACTTAATTCAACATGTTACAGCAGTCCATCAGTTAGCCTCCAACTGCCACAATGCACCCGCTGATGGTTAATTGCCTTTGCTATATCTTTCTGGCCCAGCCAGCCTTCAGATCTGCAGCATGAGTCTAGAAGATTGATGAAGAAATTGGGAAGCTAACCACACCACTTACCTGAACATAAGGTAATCAGAAAGATTAGTGGTTAGTGCTGAATTCCAACCAAGATATAATAAAATGAGAAGTCAGGGAGTGCAATGTTCACAGAACCAAGCTGAGATTATTAAAGTGGCACAGCCTGGGAATCAGAAGAATGTGGGAAATGTCTAAATTTCCTTTAAAATGACAAATTAAAAGCAAGGCGGCGGCTTGGTTTGGGAATCTCATTTGGCCTACTTCTCACTAAAATAATATATATACTGGAACTAAATAAAAACATGGCAGATCTGGCACCTGTAAAAATCAGTCATCCTCCAAAGTCCTTACACAAGTCCATTGCCAGAGTTGACCTTTGGGACCTGCAACTGCTCTACACACATCCATACTTACATCTAATTCAGTGATATACATGGGTCATCATGGTCTAGTCTAGTGGACTAAGTACAGGACTAGGAACAAGGGATTCTGCATTATAATCCTGGGCCAGGTCTATACTGCCTGCCACTTTTGGTGGCAGTTGAATGGAGGTACCCAAGTTACTTAAAATAACGTGTGTATCTGAGCTCGACCATCCTACACCTGGCACGTCCACTGTGCTGAGTCAAAGTTGAAGTTGAAGTCCAGTTGCTGGGGTGGTCGTCACCAATCAACTTTCTAATTGACTGAGTGGATCTTCACAGACCTGTTCAGTTGATCGGGAAGGTCGATCTGATGGCAGTGATTTTGCTGCTGTCAGCGAAGACCAGCCCTGGCTCAGGCACTAATTTCCTTTCTGGCCTTCATAGAATATTAAAGCTGGAAGGGACCTCATGAGATCATCTAGTCCAACCCCCTGCTAAAAGCAGGACTACTCCCACTAAATCAATGGTTTTCAAACCATGGGTCGGGATCCAGTACTAAGTCGCAGACTCTCAGGTACTGGGTCACGACGCCCCTTGTTGCCATCACTGAAAGACTGGAATGCACTGCTCAAAGGAGAAAATATTAGGTCACGGGCAAAAATGATTTTTTTCAAATGGGTCCTGAGAAAAGAATTTTGAAAACCATTGCACTAAATCATCCCAGCCAAGGTTTTGTCTAACTGGGTCTTAAAAGTTTTCAAAGATGGAGAGTCCAACATCTGCCTAGGAAACCCATTCCAATGTTCACCACCCTCCTAGTGAGAAAGTTTTCCTAATATCCAATCTAGGCCACCCCAGCTGCAATTTGTTCTGTCCTCTTTCACAACTGAGAATAGCCTAGCTCCCTCCTCTTTGGAGCACCCCTTCAAGTAGTTGAAGGTTGCTATCAAATCCCCCCTCAATCTTCTCTTCTTTAGACTAAATAAACCTAGTTCCTTCAGTCTCTCTTTGTAAGTCATGTGCCTCAGCCACCTAATCATTTTTGTTGACCTCCACTGGACTCTTTCTAATTTGCCCACATCCTTTCTATAGTGGGGAACCCAAAACTGGACACAGTATTCCAGATGCGGCCTCACCAGTGCTGAATAGAGGGGAATAATCACATCCTTCAATCTCCTGGCAACATTCTTACTGATGCAGCCCAATACGCCTTTGGCCTTTTTGGCAATGAGGGCACACTGTTGACTCACATCCAGCTTTCTGTCCACCTTAACCCCCAGGTCCTTTTCTACAGAGCTGCTATTTAGCTGTTCGGTTGCCAGCCAGTAGCAGTACATGGGATTTTTCCATCCTAAGTGCAGGACTTTGCACTTGTCCTTATTGAACCTCATGAGATTTCTTTTGGCACAATGCTCCAACTTGTCTAGGTCTCCCTGAATCCTATCCCTACCCTCCAGCATATCTACCATTCCCCCCAGTTTTGTGTCATTTGCAAACTTGCTGAGTGTGCAATCTATCCCATCATCCAGATCATTAATGAAGATGTTGAACAAAACCGACTCCAAGACCAATCCCTGGGGCACTCCACTTGTTACTGGTTACCAAATAAACACAGAGCCATTAATCTCTACCCTCTGAATCCAATGATCTAATCAGCTTTCTGTACACCTTGCTGTCCATTTATCCAATCCATACTTCCTTAACTTGTTAAAGTCGAGGTATATCACATTGACGGCTATTCCCACATCCACAAAGCCAGTTATCTCATCATAGAAGGCAATCAGGTTGGTCAGGCATGATTTACCCTTGGTGAATCCATGCTACCTGTTCCTGACAACCCTGTTTTCCTCTAAGTGTTTCAGAATGGATTCTTTGAGGACCTGCTCCATGATTTTTCCATGGAGTGAGGTGAGGCTGATTGGTCAATAGTTCCCCGGATCCTCCTTTTTCCCTTTCTTAAAGATAGGTGTTATGTTTGCCTTTTTCCAATCCTCCGGGACCTTCCCCAATCGTCACAAGTTTTCAAAGATAATGGCCAGTGGCTCTGCAATCACATTGGCCAACATCCTCAGTACCCTCGGATGCAGTTCATCCAGCCCCATAGACTTGTGCACATTCAACTTCTCTAAGTAGTCCCTAACTTGACCTTTCATCACCCAGGGCTGCTCTCCTTCTCCCCATTCTGTGTTCCTCAGTGCCTGGGAGCTGACCTTGCCAGTGAAGACTGAGGTAAAAAAAGCACTGAGTACGTCAGCCTTTTCTGCATCATCCACTACTAGGTTACATGTCCTATTCAGTAAGGGACCTACCCCATCCCTGATCCTCTTCTTGTTACTGACATACTTGTAGAACCCCTTCCTGTTATCCTTTATATCCCTTGCTAGCTGCAACTCCAATTGCCCTTTGGCCTTCCTGATTTTATCCCTGCAGGCCCGAGCAATATCTTTATACTTCTTCCTAGTCATCTGTCCAAGCTTCCATTTCTTATAAGGTTCCCTTTATGTTTCAGGTGACTGCAGAGTTCTCTGCTAAGCCACCCTGGATACCTTCCAGATTTGCTATTATTTCTGCACATGGAATGTTATCTTCCTGTGCCCTTAGTAAGGTTTCTTTAAAGTACAGCCAGCTCTTTTGGATGCCTTTCCCCTTCAGCCTCCCAGGGCATCCTGCCCATCAGTTCCCTGGGGGAACCAAAATCTGCTTTTCTGAATTCCAGGGTCCGTGTTCTGCTTCTTTCCTTTCTTCCTTTGAATCCTGAACTCTACTATCTCATGGTGGCTGCTGCCCAGGTTGCCGTTCACTTCTACTTCCCCAATCAATTCTTCTCTGTTTGTGAGCAGTAAGTTGAGAGGTCATCAGGTAACAACCTCTCTGCCATATTTATTTCTTGCATAAAATGAAGATGACAACACAGAGCTGCTATGATGATTAATTAGTGGCTGTTTATAGAGAGTTATTTAAATGCTAAAATTCACCAGGTTGTACAAAAAGCCCCCACACCCATTGCTGATTTTGACAGTTTTGCAAAATAATTTCAAATGTTGACCACTGTGCATAGACCAGGGGACAAGTAGCTGGTTTGCAGTAGGAAAGTCATTAAATAGGAGCTTCTTGTCTCAGAGATTGTAACATCTCTTATGTGTGGGCACAGAGCCTACAAAAATGGCCCTTTGATCCTGAGTGAGGCACATGGGCACAACTGTAATATGGGTAACAACCATAACTATTGCTCACTGCACCCTGGAGAATTATCTCACTAAACCTCTGGGGTCCTCAGTCTGCCCTGGTAAATGGGGGGTGGTCACAGAGGGCAGGAGTCCATTTATTCAAAGATGTCTCACAGGTTCACTCAGAAATGCTAAGGCAAGCCCTGTTCCTGCTACCCACTGCATCATTTGTGGGTTATCTCACTTGTGTGTAATTCTTGGCTCTACCTGGTGACTCCTAAACTGGTGCATCTACTCCAAGGAAATGACTGCTTCTTGGAGCCGCTAATCTTGTAATGCACATGAGGAGAGGCAATTGATTTAGTTCTAAGGGAAGCACCGGATCTGGTTCAAGAGGTGAATATAGCTGAACCACTCACTAATAGTGACCATGATATAGCTAAATTTAACATTGTTTGGGGAAAGGGGGAGGAAATACCAAAGAAACCCGCCATAGTAGCATTTTACTTCAGAAAGGGGAATGACACATACACGAGAAAGCTATTTAAAAGGAAATTAAAAGGCACAGTGACAAAAGTGAAATGCCTACCGATGGCATGGAAACTTTTTAAAAACACCATAATAGAGGCTCAAATAAAATGTATACCCCAAATTAAAAAACAAAGTAAGAGATCCAAAAAAATGCCACCACAGCTAAACAACAAAGTAAACAAAGCAGTTAGAGAGGAAACGGCATCCTTTGAACACTGGAAGTTAAATTCTACTAAGGAAAAGTGAAAGGAATATAAACTCTGGAAAGTGAAGTGTCAAGTATAATTAGACAAGCCAAAAAAATTTTGAAGAACAATTAGCAAAAGATTGAAAAACTAACAGCACAGTTTTTTTTAAATACATCAGAAGTAGGAAGTCTGTCAATCAATCAGAGGGACCATTGGACAACTAAGGAGCTAAAGGAGCATTCAAGAGAGAAAAGGCAACTGAGGAGAAGATAAATGAAACCCTTGCATTGGTCTTTGCTGGAGAGAATATGAGGGAGATTCCCCCATCTGAGCCAGCCTTTTCAGGTGACAAATCTGAGGAAGTGTCCCCGACTGAGTGTCAATACAAATGGCCTTGGAACAAATTGATAAATTAATCATTAATAAGTCCCCCAGGCCCAGATGGTGTTTTAAGAGTTCTGAAGGAACTCAGATATGAAATTGCAGAACTAGTCATTGTGGTATGTAATCTGTCACTTCAATCAGCTTCCATACCAGATGGCTGGAGGACAGCTAATAGGACACCAATTTTTAAAAAAGGCTCCAGAAGTGATTCTAGTAAATGCATGACAGTAACCCTAACTTCAGTATAGGGGCATGCACAGAAATTTAACTTCTACACCTTTTGGGGCAGTAAATTCTTTGCCCTTCCAATCCTGGCAGGAGCTCGCTCTTCCATGCCCCACTGAGGCTCGGAGGAGTTCTGTGCCCCTGACAATTACCCTGCTTGCCCCTGCCCTTGTGCATTCCCCTGCTTTGGTGCCAGGGAAATTGGTTGAAATTATAGTAAAGAACAGAATTATCCGACACATAGATGAACATGATTTGTTAAGAGTCATCATGGTTTTTAAAGGGAACTTATGCCTCACCAGTCTATTAGAATTCTTTGAGGTGGGTCAACAAACATGTGGACAAGAGTGATACAATGAATATATTGTACCTGGACTTTCAGAAAGTCTTCCGCAAGGTCCCCAAACTGTTAAGCAAAATAAACAGTTCTGCATAGGGTGCTGGAACGAGTTATTGCTGCACCCCCTAGCTTGAAGTGGAAATAATAACCCAATACATAATTTCTGCCTTCAGCACCTCCACTATAAAAAGTGTTCCAACTTCAATGCAGTCATGGGATAAGAGGGAAGGTCTCCTATAAGTCAGTAACTAGTTAAAAGACACAAAGCAAAGCATAGGAAAAGTCAGTTTTCTGAAGGGAGAGAGGCAGCAGAATGGTGAGTGGTGCCTTTCGGGGGTCTGTACTGGGTCTAGTGCTGTTCAACATATTCATATATGGCCAGGTAAAAAGGGTGAACAGTGAGGTGGCAAAATTTGCAGATGATACTAAATTACTCAAGATAAATCCAAAGCAGACTGTGACAAGACAAGAAAATTCAGTGCTGACAAATGCAAAATAATGCACACTGGAAAACTTAATCTCAACTGAACATACAAAATGATGAGATCTAAATTTGCTGTTACCAAGAAAGAGATCCTGGATTATTGTAGATAGTTCTCTGAAAAAATGTGGTCAGCATACAGTGTGTGGAATTCAAAAAAAGCTAACAAATGTGAGAAACCATTAGGAAAAGAATAGGTAGTATGACAAAAATATCATCATGCCACTATATAAACCCATCGTATCCCCACACATTGAATACTGTGTATATTTCTTGCCTCCCTCCCCACAGTCACAGAAAAGATATATTAGAATGGGAAAATTATTAGAGGTATGGAAGAGCTTCCATACAGGGAGAGATTAAAAAGACTGGGACTTTTCAGTTGGGAAATTAAACATCTAAGAGAGGATACAATAGAGGTCTGTAAAATCATGAATGGTGTAGAGAAAGTGAATAAGGAAGTGTTATTTACTCCTTCACATAACACAAATACCAGGTGTCACCCAAAGAAATTAATAGGCAGCTGGTTTAAAACAAACGAAAGGAACAAACAAACAGCCTGTGGACCTCGTTGCTAGGGGATGTTGTGAAGATCAAAACTATAGTGGGGTTCAAAAATGAATTAGTTAAGTTCATGGACAATAGGTCCATCACTGGCCAAAAGATCAGGGAGGGATGCAACCCTATGCGCTGGGTGTCTCTAACTTCTGACTGGTGATGATTGCCCTGTTCTGTTCATTCCCTCTGAAGCAAAGGGACATTGGCTGCTGTCAGGAGACAGGATATTGGGCTAGGCCACTGATCTGACCCCGTATGGCCATTCTTATATTCTAGGTAGTTCTGTACAGGGCTGCTAAATTTCCCAGATGGGCAAGGAAATGCCTTATTACAGAGGCCCCCTCCCAAGCACCTGTCTCTAACTCCCATTGTCCTTGGTGCAGCAGAGGAGCTGGGTGATGGAGACATTCTAAGCCAGGTCATTCACCAGTTGAATTCCCTCACAGCCCACCCCCTGTTTTAGGCTGCCCTCCCTTTGCCCTTGTTCCTTTTCTATCCTTCTCCTCCAGTCACTGGCTCTCCCCGTCCCTCCCCACCTCACCTCATCCTCGAGGCCTGACTGGCAGTGACATTGACAGCAGCAGACTGAACTTTCCAGTATCACAGTCTCTGACATCCCACTACATTCTCTTGGGGACAATGCCAGGCCCTGCCTGGGCAGCAACGGATGCACTCCCAGCTGGGAAGACCATATGTGGAACGTAATTCCTGCCTGTTATGGAGCCAGATCTACATGTGGGCTCCTTCTTCAGCAGCATGGGGAGACTGGAGCAACGAGGACTGCGGGGAGGCACTGCTGTATGGATTTTCCAAATACCCCCTGCTGTGGCCGGGGCAGGATGTAACCATGTAGGGACTCCTTCTATCATTAGGCTGAAGATGCCTCTGCAGAGCATTCTGACTTTGCCATATGTCTATACACCAAAGCTGTGATGCTTTAACTATACTGGTAAAGTTATACCTGCACAACCTCGCTAGGGTAGATACAGTATCACAGTATAAAGGTGCCTATACTAGTATAGCTTATTCCTTTTCCTGGATTCCTACACCCCTACCCAAAATAGTTATACTGAACAAAATCCAGGGGAGACCAGGCCCTAGGGGATGAAGAGGTTCATTTCCTCAGCATCGTCACCTGAGATAATCAGGCCACAGCCAGTTACCCTGGTTAATTACTCAGGGCTAGGTTTTCAAAGGTATAGACGCAGATAAGTGACTAGTGGGATCTTCTGGAAGTTAAGTGCCTGACCTGCTTCGGTGCTTTTGACAACCCAATCATCATTTTTAGGTGCCCAAATATCTTTGACAATTTGAGCTTGAGCCCCTAGGCCTTAATTGCCCTCAGGTCTATGGTTTCATTGTCCTCGTAACATTTTGGCCTAAATTTTGTTTTTGTTTAAAGATGAATAGAGCCTGTCCTACATTACTTTTTGTTTATCCTACAGCATGTAGCTTGTTCTGTTATGCACCACAGCTCTTGTTTTGCTGGGATCAACCTGAGCATCTGATCAGGATATCAGTTGTACTGCTTCAGTTCTCATTACGGCAGGATTATACTGAGATGAATATCTTTGTTTACTAATTAAGGAAATTTAACTGGCACATAATTGTAAGTGTGAACTTGTTTACGGTATTAACCCCAAGGGACCTCTATTATATTTTCCTTTCCCAGACACAGGCATGTTAATATTTTAAATTAAAGAATTGGAAAAATCAGCACATAAAAGTCATAAAAATTGTAAAAATTCCTGGCCAAACACCAATGCTGATTTTGGCTTGATAATCTAGTCCCAGCAGTCTTCCTGTTGTCTTTTTTGACTGAAACTTGTGATATCCAACAAAAAAATTTCACTGTCATTGGCAAGGTTCCTACAAATCCATTTGCTATGGAAAAATGCAGAATTTGCATTTTTACAGAGACTCAAGTTTTTACATTTTGTGAAAAAATAAAAACAATAACTACAATATTAACTTAAACTTTACTAAAAGTACTAGTGGCAGTTAGTCAATGCGTACAACCTCTCCCTCTTGTGGTTGATTTCTGAATGCACTTTTAACTGTAAAGGGGAACTCCGCTTATATGATCTATTTGGGAAGGAGGCCAGATAGGATATTAAAAAATTGGGATAATCAGAAGACTTGGCAAAGAGCTTTCAATTCCTTATTTTAAGATAAGGGGTGACTCGGGCAGCAAAGCTCAGCCATTCTCAGCCCCACACTGGGGTTAATTTGGTTAATACAGAGAGTTTGGATAAACAGGGTTCTATTGTATATTGATAAAACAGCTGATATATATATATATATATATATATATATATATAGTGGCTCGGGAAACTAAAATTCAGCATTTCATTGTAGAAAAACACAGATTTTTATTTTATTTTTTTAGTGGTGAAGTTTGGGTTGGTTGTTTTTTTTAAATTGTGGAAAATAGGATCCTGGTCATTAGAACTGAAATAATTAAATATAGTTGGCAATTTTCTCTTTTTATTTATGAATAAATACATGACAAAGATTTTTCTTTGTGATTTTACTGTTATATGATGACTAGAGCTGGATGAATTATGATACTTTATATGATTAATTTAGTCCTGTTTGTTGATCACAGATGATCCTCAAATACATCTTTTTTTTAAAACTAAAGTATTCATTATTATTTGAACAGTTTTTAATTGCCAGCTGTGGTTTGTCAGCAAACTATACCCTGATTATTTGTTCCTGCTCACAGATGGATACCTTTCTAAACAGGGGAATAGCAAATAGTGAATAATTGCTTTTGTTTGAAAATACATGAATTCCCTTAACCACATGCAAATATTAATATTTATATGAAGAACAGCTAATTCCCTAGTCCTTTATGTTGAACCTGACCACCCTGTCATTCATGCAAATATTCACAAATAGCAAATTCAAAGGGACACAAATGTGAATGAAGTGAACAGCTGTTTGGAATTTAAATGAACATCCACGAATACTGTTTTGCAGGCATGACTGGAGCAGCTCTAACGATGGCACAATATGGTCTGTGTGAGAGTTACTCACCACACACGGTAGCTGTCCAAGTAAGTAAAAGGAAGCTTTTACTCTAACAGGACCCAAGGGGCAGCTTCAAGAACAGTCTTGCTACCACAAAGCTTTCCTTTTAGTTTAACAGTTTGGCAGTAGGTTTCCTTGAAGACATGGGTGACATATTTTACAGCAAGCACAGGAGTTATGCATTCGAATCTTGTTAAAAGAAAAAGGAAATGCATCTATATAACTATCTTCTACACACCTCTTTAAAATATACAATAAATCCTAGTGTGTCTTTGACATTTTTTGAGTGGCCAGACAAAGGAATGACATTCAGAACTGCATCTTAGTGTGCCTTTAAAATGTACTGGACAGCCCCGAAGGAGTGATGTTAAGAAGCCACAGTTTCTTTTAGAAACCATCTAATGTTAATGTCCAGATTTTTTCCAAAGAAAAGCGATCTAATTTATATTTGAAGGTCACAGAAAACTGTCCTTGGAAGATGGACATTATTGTAGTATGTGGCAGTCTTATTGTCACAGTTAAAACAGGCTAATCTGTTTGCGTTCTAGTAATTAATGGAATGTAATTACTCCGTCAAGGGGGTTCAATACTCCACACCTATCTGCTGAAGACATATCCAGAAAGGATGTTTATACTTTATAAATGACACTGGCATGTTTAAATCCAAGAGCAATGTCCTTCCTATTATGGAAATCTATGGCTTTCTGGCAACTCCCCTCCCATCCCCTCCTTTTTCTTTTTCTTTTTATTAATTCAAAGATTTAGTAACTGTGACAGACACTGGCTTGACAATCCTGAAACCCTCAAAAGAACACAGCAAGTCTGCCAGCCTTCTGCCCTACCCCCCTCTCAGGTATCTTTTCAGACCCTTCCCACAGGGCACAATTACATCAAATTGAAGCAATTTCTCTGTTTACCAATGCTAAAAGGACATGCCCTTGTTCAGGGCATACTGTAGGAACCAGTCTCACTCTTTTAACTCTCTCAGTCCTTAATAAGGATCACCTGACCCCTTTTCTCTGGATCTGATAATTGAACCAGGTTGGTTGACCCCAGACATTTAAAGGGGCAGATCACCTTTTTACACATGTAGGCAGCAGCAGAAGAATCTCTGTTTCTCCTTATCACTATGAAACCAAGAGAATTCAGACTCCATGGCCGATTATGCCCATTGACCTACCTGCTGAAGCTACTAACAAAGGAGTTAATTAGCATCAACTGTGGAAATGACTTTGCATATGACAAGTGTCCACTAAGAAATGCTCTAAGATCAAGGATACATTTCACATGGAGACCACAAAAAATGTTCAGATAATTTTCAGGTCACTTTTGACCTGGGACTGGATTTACACTGGTAACATAAAAAGACTCTGGATCCCATTGTCAATTCCCTGAGCAATCAGTCCCTCTTCATTTCTCTTTAGTCATGCCCACACGTTCAGTAAATAACCATAAACTCACCAACTATCTAATATTTTCCAGCAGAATATCAGACAAATGGAGAGAAAATAAAACAAAGACTTAGTTAACATGTTTTCTAACATGACTTTGCCCTTAATGCAAGCAAAGACAGTCATGTTTTTAAAAAGTTTTAAATAGTTGTGGTTAATGGTAAGAGACTTCAGGATTATCAGTAAACGACAACTACCTATGATTAATTGTGACCAGCTAAAATATTTAAATATGACTATCCTTCTCTACACTCTAGCATAGCTGCTAAACCATGTCTAACATTGTTAGTTAAAATATATTAATTATCACATTTGCTAACACTTACAATGTAAGCATACCGCTAAGAGCCCCAACCACCCTTATTTGCATTTGATGATGCCACAAGATCACTGAATTTATGCTATGGTAGGACACAGCTCCTAGAGTTCAGAGTTTGTTTTTTGAAACAATATGACTGGAAAAGGGCAAATGTAGTGCCCATCTACAAAAAGGGAAATAAGAGCAATAAGAGCAATCCAGGGAATTATAGACCAGTCAGTTTAACCTCTGTTCCGGGAAAAATAATGGAACAGATAATTAAGGAGTCGATTTGCAAACATCTAGAAGCGAGTAAGGTGCTTAGGGCTAGTCAGCATGGATTTGTCAAAAATCATGTCAAACCAACTTGATAACTTTCTATGATGTGGTAACGAGCCTTGTGGATAGAGGAGAAGTGGTAGATGTGGTAGATCTAGACTTTAGTAAGGCATTTGATACGGTCTCGCATCACATTCTCATTAATAAACTGGGGAGGTACAAACTAGAGCTACTATAATATGGGTGAAAAACTGGTTGGATAACTGCTCCCATAGAGTAGTTATCAACAGTTCACATTCAGGCTGGAAGTACATAACGAGCGGGGTGCTGCAGAGATCCATCCTGGGTCCAGTTTTGTTCAACATTTTTATCAACGACTTAGATGATAGCATAGAGAGCAAATTTATGAAGTTTGCAGATGATACGAAGCTGGGAGGAGTTGCAAGTGCTTTGATGGATAGGATCACAATTCAAAATGATTTGGACAAACTGGTGAAATGGTCTGAGATAAATAGAATGAAATACATTGCACACATACAAAATGGGCAATGACTGCCTAGGAAAGAGTACTGCAGAAAGGGATCTGGTCCTGCTATGAGTGCAGGGAACTGGACTCAATAACCTGTCATGGTCTCTTCCTGTTTCTATGATTCTATGATGTTTGTTTGGACTAGTGTTCTCTACAGTGCATCTGTTTCCCCACCACCACCACCCCCTACAAATTTAGCAGTACTGAGCAAGCGAAGACTATGTTATCATTAAGAAGAAAGGACACAAATAAAAGTCACATACTATAGATAAATGTTACATAAAATTTTATATTGATCTATTATTTCATAGCTTGGTGCAACATGGATGGCAGCTTGTTTGATTTAAAAAGTCTTATAGCACAACTTGTCTATAGGAATAGAGATTGCATTTCAAACAAATTTGAACACTTAAAGAAAGGGTACTGAAAGAAAGAATTTTAAAATGGACTATAATGGATGGAGAACAGTGTGGTGAATTCTGTCCTCAGATTGGTATGTGCAACCACTATGACTGTAAGAACGGTTGTGCATATGTATGAGAAGACAAAACGTGACACATTAAGATATTACACCACTCATTGAGTTAACACAAGAGTCTAATTTTGTCTTCTGTGCAATTCTATTTGAGATTGAAGAGAAAAAGATTAAACATCCAAATAACTCCTTAAACATTCATAGATGTGTGCTCTCGATCTAAAGAGCAGCAGTCAAGAACATGCTACTTGTTTATCCAGGTCATTTTTAATTATATTACTGAAGTGCCTTGATGCCCTAGTCATGGATCAAGGCACAACTGTGCTAGATGCTGCACAAACACAGAACAAAAAGATGGTCTTCCCCAAGAGTTTCAATCAGAGAGAAACAAGCCTCTATACTGAGTAAGTACCTAGACTGTCATTAACTAAAAATCTTTTGGCTCAGGGATGCACTAGAAGGGAACCCAGGAAGTTTGTAGTAGCTCCGGTTCAAGTTCTTCCATCAAACTCCATGGAGAGTTGAGCTGATTATCTTGGTTCTGAGGGTGGGCTGTCTGGTTGAACAACCAAACACATGTACCTCTCCAGGGCAATCCAATATATCTGATAGCTTGTCACAGTGAGTTCGTCACAGCGGTAGGACCATCTCACAAATGTGTTAGAGTGAATGTAAGAAGATCTCTGCTGTCTGGTCCAGTGAGGGTCTATTATTTAGTTAGTTTTACTAAATCTGTGATTCTGGTGGGGTTACCGAGGGAAGGATAAGGTTCAGAAGTAGATTTGGAGAGGAGGCAATTAGCTATGGACAGCCTTGTTCAAGTCCTCCAGATCACAAACGTAAGAGGTTTTTTGTTGATGCTAATTTTAAATAACTCAGATAACCCTGGTCCCCCTCTCTCACCACACAAGAGCTCCTCTGGAGTTACTTCACTCACATGCTGAAGTCATGAGAGGGGGGCCAGCGTGCAAAGAGAGTCATTGAGAGGCCTTTTCCCAACATTTCTCCAACCAGGCAGAGCAACTCACAGAGAAATCCTTCCACAACTCCACTTATATCCAGGGCTGGATCAACGCAGGGGCTATAGGGGCTGAAGCCCCAGGCCCTGGACTGAAGGGGGGGGCCTCAAACTCCAGCCCCTAAGGTCTCTGCATGATCCACCCTTCACCCCCTCCTGCTGCTGCCTCACTGAGCCCAGCACAGTGCTGGTGGGGCTTGGGGGGGGGGCCCTGATGGCACTGGGGGGGCTGCTCTGGGACCAGAAGCCTGGATCTGCCCCAGGCCGGGTGAGCTGGCATGTGTTTACTCTACTTTGAGGGTGGGGCTGGCTGGTGCATGGTGCAGCCTCCAGCACAGTCTTCCAGGTCCCATTGCACCACAAGCCATATTGTGCACCAGCCAGCCCCGCCGCTGGGGGCAGACCAGCTGAATTGGGGCCCGGGTGGTAGCACCACAGAGAGTGGCCTCTAGCCCCAGGACCCGCCCCCTCCTCCCCCCCCCCGGTGCTGGCCCACTCTCAGGCAGCCATGGTGGGGGCTTGGGCCTCAGGGCAGGGGTGGGAGGGGTCCAGGCTGTGGATGCCCACAGTGGTGGGGAGCCCAGGGTCCCAGGGCCCTTTAATCCGGCCCTGCTCATGCCAGTTTGATCATCCTAAATCTTCTAGAGTCTGTTGCAAAACTGGCATAGGTGGGATTACCGGACATCAGAAATCCCTTATTCCTAGCTGAATCTGTCATTAATTTCAATGAGTTGTGGATCCCCTGGTATCTCTCAAGGCTAGATCCCAAGACAAGTAGCAACTTCATAGATCTTACCACAGAAATATTGTTAATTTTAACTATGTGTTTTTTTATAATTAGAGCAGGGCAGATGATGGGGAGCTCTATTGCTGTTTAAGAACCTGACCCTGCAAACACTTGTACAAATATTTAACTTAAACATTGATTTCAGTGGGAATATTCCCATGTGAAAAGTTCAGCACATGTATAAGTGTTCACAAGACTGGAACCCACAGCAGCTCACCCTACCAGTACCTTAGCTCCCCTCTGTGACGCTGTCCGGATTTAGGGACCCATTTATAATATTATTTTATATTAATATCTTATAATTGCTATAATCCATAGGAACTATGTCGTGTTTGGTATCAGTAGAAAGGTGGTAATATGCTGGGAATGATTATATGGTTTATGTGTAGGAATTGCATCTGTATTAGAAGTTAGGAATATGTTTGTTATATCTATATTTCAACCTGTGTGATTCTGGGAAACTCCCCAGACTGGATGTCTACAGCCATTATCTCCTTAATGGCCCATTAAGGAAGCTCCCAGGTACAATGGGCCGAGGGAGAAACCTGTTGAGCCACTAGGACTTGAACATGTGACAACTTCATTTTGATTGGAGAGAACTGCACACAGCATGGAGAAGGCCAGAGGTGATAAAAGGCAGCAGCCCTGACTCCATCTTGTCTCAAGTCCCCAGTCTACAGCCAACACCCATCTCTGGAACTATTCCTCTGCGACTGGACAAAGGACTGAGAGCCACCCAGCTACTGGGTGTTTACCAGAGGAACAAGCCTGCAAACTCCAGAGGAACAAACCTGCAAACTGCTTTACATGAACTTTAAATCATTTGTATGTATGTGATTCACCTTGACCCTTTAACATCTCTCATATTTTGCTTCTTTTCTTGTATATTAAACCTTTGGTTGTAGTTACTAAAGGATTGGCTATCAGTGTGGTATTTCGGGTAAGCTCCAAATCTGTATTGTTCTGTGTGATGTGGTTGGCCCTTTGGGGTCAGGAGAACCTATTTCTTTAAGGGACTGTGCGGCTAGGTGGGAGCCAGAGAAGCTGGAGTGCAATAAAGGAAGCTGTTTCTATTTTGGGCAGATTTCTTGGTACCCAGTGTGGGGAACCAGACGCCTGGTTGTGACTGATAGGGAGACTGGTTTAAGTGCCACCCATCAGTGTTTGGGGAGTTTGGCTCCCGGTTTTGCAACTTGCCCTGATTTTTGCACGTCTAGGAGGGTATCCCTAGAGGCCCCGGTTACACCCTCCATAATCAATAGAGATAACATTGCCTCACCTTCGCATTATGAGGCTCAAAGGGACGTTTGGAAAGTAATTTGGGATGCTCTGTCAGAAGCACTTAAATGCAAAATATTATAAATATCAAAGTTTTTCAGCTACATTATGGGCCAATGGCTTGCACTATTTTTAATTATGAAAACAAGGTTTTTCAAAGACCCTACAGAGAATAAATAAAAGGGAAATGAGAAAATCTCAGAATTCTTTCATTTTCTTTCAAAAATGTACATAAGATATTTCAGCATTTATTGAAATAATGAGAGAAGAAAAATTACAAAAAAAAATTGCACAGTTCATGTTTTCCTAGTTTTAAAGCAACTTATTCTGCTCCATTAACAAAAATTAAACAACTTCTAAAGTTTATAACAGAGATGATTTTGGGTTTTCAGCTTCAGCTTACCAGATTTATGGAAGTCAACGCTGCTCTTTTGCTACAATGTTTCTTTCAGATTGATTACTTTTTTCCCTAGGATTATTTTTAACTCTACAGCATCTTCATGTGGAGACCATTAACCGTCAAGAAATGCACAGCACTCATATAGTCCTAAATGTTAGCTTTCCCTAATTTTTATTTGTATTAAACCAGTAATAGACTAAGCACATGTACCATTTTGCTTTATCTTTTTTCTAGATGTAGCCAATACTATAGTGTTAGTATATTTTTTAAAAAATCTATTAGCCTTTCCATTATAAATACCATTCTTTAAAGGAAGAAATGCATTGAAATTTAGTTAATTTTTTTTTAAAAAAGAGTTAGAAGTAGTATAATGGTCCTATACCTCCATCTGACTCCCACCATTAATATGTGTGGTTTTACAATCACACTTCCTCATTAAATCAAAAACAAAAAACAGACAAACAAAAACTCCACAAAAACCCAACAACCCCCACCCCTTATTTTCTCTCCCCTATTGCTCTGGTGAAAAACACCCTCATTCCTTCTCATAATTTCTTCCTCTGCAAATTATGGAGACAGCAAGTGACAACCAAGCCCTGCAAAAACTTATCCACATGATAAACTTAACATATGGAAGTTATTCTTTTGCAGAAATTTACTTCCATGGCTCAGTGTTCAGATTTAGGTCTAACTGAACTATTCAAGGAAAAAAGTAAAACTGTCTATGTACTAAGTGCTGTCAAAACACAAAAGAAAAAAATATTTTCTAGTTTAATCTTAGGTGTTATTTGTAACAACTTTCAGAGAGAAGATACTTTAACTTGACAGTGCTGCTTAAGACTTTTTCTTATAATGACTATTTAAAACAATTTTCAGGCTGAAATGCAAGCCTGTCACTCAGTAGTATATTTGTTCTGCAACACGTGTTTAAGTATTTCACTGAAATTAAGAGTTTGTCTACATGGCAAAGTAACAGCCCATGGCTACAGAGGAGTGAAAGTCCCAGAATGCAGCTCACCATACTACGTTTTCAAGCAGGACTGGACCAAACCACACCCTGGGACTTTCATTCCTCTGTAGCCATGTCATCACAGGACATTACTGCACAGCAGGCCAGTGCTCTAGATTCACACCCTCGCTTGTCTCACAGTATCTTGGTGTGCTGATGAGCCCTAAGATAAAGTTTAAAATTCTGCTGGGTTTCAGGTGCTTGGTACAAGTCTAAAAGAAAAATGAAATCTGGCAAACCTTTAAAGCAGGATTTTAACTTTTATGATTTTGAGAATGAAACTGTTTCCTAGTTGCAATTCATACTGGGCTTTTTTGAGTGAGTATTCCATATTAAAAAATATAAGAGTATAGGACTAATCCTGCTACTAAGTATAATCTGATTTATTTTAACTGGACATGCTTGGGCACATTAGTATTGTAACAGCCCAAGTAACATGATTTGTGATTATAGCCTAGTATTGTGTCTGCTTAACAGGAACTGTGACAGGAATATGATATTTAGTCCCCACAAGTTCTGTCCTGTGAACCAAAGGCCAAACTGTTCCCAGGGATTTAGCTGTCCTGATGGGTGTGGAGAGAGAGTTGATCGCTGGGATAACCGAGTGCTAGAAAATTTCAGACCTTGAATTTAAGCTGCATGTTGAGAATGATACAGCCCCAATTGTCTCATATGTGAGTGGAACTAAAGAGCCAACAAAACTGGACCTTCTCTCACTCCCCCACTGGAGATTTCTGGATACTAGCAACTACCAATCAATCACATCCCTCTGGGATCCCTCTGAAAGGAACAAAGAGACACAGACCAGCCCCGGCCAATTTCTGCAGGTGAGTTAGAAACACTCCATGGGCAGCATTCTTGATGGCTGCCCAAATATCTAATCACATTAGCATGAATATGTAACCTCTCTCCATAGCCATGAGGAGATGATGTTTCAGCACAACCAATTCCAGGTCTGAAACTAGATAGGAAAGGATACAGATGAAGATAGCTGGTGCTGGGATTGTTGGCCTGCCACGACTCCTCAAGAAATTTCCAAAGATCACATTAAGGGTAGGCAAAACTGGAGACAAAGTTACGGCTTCTTGAGCTGTGGTTGGGCCCATACTTGTTCAGATGGTAAACTTGTCCTCCCTCGGCATGGCATGAATGATCCGCAAATGCAGTGGTCCCAGACACTCCTCATTGGCCTTTTATCAACCTGTAGGGAAAGAATCCAGGTCACATGTAGTGAAACAGACTTTCCTTTTTTACTTCCACAATCTCTGCCTGTGAGCTAGACCTCAGCACAGCCAGGAACAGTGACGGAATGAAATCTTCCTTCTCTGATCCTGCTTCTGTTTGTGCTTTAGTTTTTCAGACATGTTCACTGAAGTATGGTCTTCTAAAAACAGTATTCTGTAACTTCAAGGAGAGATAGGTTGGTGGCCTGTTGCTGGAGTGGGTAGGTGAGGTCTTGAGGCCTGCATTTTGCAGGAGGTCAGGCTAGATGATCATACTGGTCCCTTCCGACCTTAAAGTCTATGAGTCTATGAGATGAGTTCACGGTACAGATCCAAATCCTTGCCTATTCCTGTGCTTTGCCATATTGCTAAGAGCCTAGAACTGGAGGAGTTGGCTGCTGGAGGACTCCCCACTGAAGGAGTGTAGTGCTTACTGACTATACCACCCCTGCTGCTGTGGCCAGGAGGAGGGGTGCAGCTAGGACCTCTTGCAGTCCAGCAATACCTTGGTGGTGGCTCTAATTTACCCCAGGGATCAGCTTAATACCTAGGTGCTCCCAGGAGTAGAGGTGAAAATAGGATTCTAAAGAGGAGCAAAATGGTTAACTGGCCTCCTAAAATATTTTTAAACGCGCCAGAAACAAATAAGAGTCACTGTGAAGGGCAAGGGAGATGTCATCCTTTGATCCCTGCTCCTGGCTTCACCATGTGTACATTTTAGGGGTAGATGTGTATTGTACTATCACAGACAGTATTGTTTTCTGGTATTCCCTACAGCTCTTTTCTGTCAGAGCACTAATACTTACTCAGGGCTGGTCTATACTGCTGCCCAATTTCGGCAGCAATCGGAGGGAGATGCACAAAGTACTTAAAATTCCTTGTGTATCTCTCTCCAGTTGTCTACCTTCTCTACTTACTGCACTGTCTTCAGTACCCTGAACTGAAGGGAACCCCTGTCCCTCTGACTCAGCTCTGTTCCTTCTGTGGAGGTGGTCTTGCAGTGTGGGCTTCCTAATCGGCTGAGTGGGTCTTCACATAACCATCTGCACAGAGAGGGGATGGGTCTTCACCGCCATCAGTGAAGACAAGCCCTCTGTTTCTCATCCCAGACATACTAAGTCTACAAAGTTTGTACAGTGGTTTGAAAGTGTAAAATACAAAGTAGGTCTTCAATTTTATTACTTATATCCCATCCTTAATAGCTTGTTTTTATAATTCAACATATCTAAAGTAATGAAAGAGACTATAGGGAAAGGATCAGTGGGTAAACGGTTTAATTAAATATAAACACCGCTAATCGAAGAAAACACTGTTGCATTCAGATGTATGAATTACAGTAATCTGTATTCTACCACATAGAAGAGTTTGTATTCCTTGGGCATACTGCAAATATCCAGCTCTGCTTTGCGATGTGACAGATTTATTGCAGGAAGAAAACACTAACGAGATGGAGGGATGATGGGAGGGGGAGAGAGAGAGAGAACTGCATACAGATGAACACATCCTTATACTTAAAAAAACCCAACACTATAGGCAGCAGGACCTGGGGGACAAACAGAGCTTGCAGAGCAGAATTCGTTTCTTATTTCTAATGTACACAGTCATTGATTACACCAGGGGTGGCCAAACTTACTGATCCCCTGAGACGCTCCTCCCCTCCTGGCAGAATCCTCTAGCCCCACCACACTGCCTCAAGGCAGAAGCACTGCGCTCCCCATGCCAGGCTGGTAGGCGAAGAATGGTGAGGAGACACAGGGGATTCTGCGAGCCACATTTTAACTGTAGAAGTGCTGCATGCAGCTCACGAGCCACAATTCGGCCACCCTTAGATTATACTACTGGCAAGGTTTGGTATTGTAGCTCTCTATCTATACATCTTGAAGTGGGGGGATCATTTTTCAGACTATGGGGTAGAACTAGAAGTGGGAAGACAGGAATTGCCAGACTGGATCAGATTAACTTCCTTCTAGTCCAGTATCCTGGCTCTGATTTTAGCCTATAACAGATAGCTCAAGAAACAATGCAAGAGAGTCACACAGTATGCAGATGCGAGGTAATCTGCCCCTCATTTAGGCCTAATCCTGGTTTCTCTGAGAGATCCTATTACTGGCTCTACCATAGAGTCCATAGGTAAAATCATGGTACTATGGAAGTTCCTGGGAAAATTCCCGTTGACTGTAATTGTACCAGAGTTTTACCCCTGTGGCTTTGGTTGTTACAGCTATGTTTCAAAAATAACCTCCATTGAGAACCTGCAAACAGATGCTCAATGTATTTTTCTAGCATAACCATCTGCACAGAGAGAGGATGGGTTCTGCTTGAGTGAATTGTGTGTGTTCAAATTTGTTTGCATATGTAAGTTCTGTCACGAATATTTGCATGTACTTAAATACAAGCTTAGTTCAAGTCTATTTAAAAACGTGACCCTTACTTTTCTTTGTTCCTTAATTTCCTAATCTTTACAATGTGGATAGTATCCATCTACCTCATGGGGAGGGGAGGGAGCAGTGGTATTAAAAAGCAAAGTTAATCACTGCTTATAAAAATGCTTTAAAATATGTGAATACTACAGGAGTATAGAGTACTATAATTAAAGGCAATTTCCACAGCTGGGAAATACTAATATCATCTCAAGTTATTCTCTTACCTTCTTTAGGATCTACAATTTCAAAGTAATGTTCTTAGAATAAAGTTTTTTTTAAAGCAAAATCATATTAAATGGTGTTTCTCCATATATTGATAGCAACAGTGTACTTCCTTCTCTGAGTAACTTTTTCATTACATTAAAATAAACAACAAAGGATGAGCAAATACAAAATCAGTTACCTGATTTCCTAACTGGGCCAACCTTGTCCCCTAGCTAAAATATTTAGTTTGCTTCCTTTGCTGCAATTGCTGGGAGCAGTGCAATCTTGCTCACTGATTTCAGTGCTAGATTGTCATCTTCTGTATTGATGATACCCAGGCACTTCCAAAGCTGCACAAAAACAGTAAATTTTTATTAGAAGATTACATGTAAAACTTGTAAGTGTAATGCATTAGTCAGCTGTATGCAACTATATATACAGCTCAAAAAAGGACATGAGATATATGTGAAGAATTTTGGGGGGAGGGGAGGTTCATTGCGGTGGGATGAGTAGGTGGAGATCAAGCCCTGAAAGGAAATCATCAGGTAACAAATTTACATTCTAGATCCTGACCTCTTCCTCAATGGAAGCACTTGCAATGTGGTAAGCAGTAAGTTAAAACTGGCAGGGAGGGAGAGAACAAGGACAAAAGAAAAAATTTTCTCCATTCCCTAAAATCAGTTTTGTTAATCTATTACGGACTTTTGCATAAAACCACTTCCTGCCAAAGGATGCTGCCTCTCTGATGAATGGAGGTGCAGCCTATAGTGCTTTATAAAAGGTGTTTAGGATGCCCAGGTGACAGCCGTCCAGATGTCTTTGGCAGTAGCTAATGAATCTTCTGCTCAGGAGGCTGCCAGAGAATGTGGTGATGATAACATCATAAGCAACTCCAGACAAATGTATTCCATAGATTTCCAGGTTAGATGGGACCACTGATCTTACCTTTTGCACAACACAGGCCATCGAATTTCTCCAAACTAATTCCCAGAATATATCTTTTAGAAAAACACCCAATATTGATTTTAAATGGTCATTGTTGGATAATTCACCATGGCCCTTGGTAAATTATTGCAATGATAAATAGCCCTCCCCGTCAAAAATGTACGTCTTCCAACCTGAATTTGTCTAGCTTCAGCTTCTAGCCATTGGAGCCCATTATTAAATATTTGGTCCCCATGTAGATATTTATAGATCCACAGCAGGCTAGGAAGGCATCTATGATTTTGGAGGAGTAACCTATATCTTTCTTAGGACTTAACACTAAAGGCCAAACTATCAGATTCAGGTAACACCCAGGGTTTGGTTGCTGGAGCAGATTCTACCATCTAGGAAGATTAATTGTAGTACTCCCATGGTAGTTCTGCTAGCCATCTTAACCATCTTGGGGTGACAAAAATGACAATGTCTTCCTCATTTTTGATCTTCTAAATCATGTTTCATAGCAACAAAAGAGGGAGGAAAGTTTGGAGAGGCTGATTTGACCATCTGTAAGCTGGAGCACCCATTCCTAGTGATCTCTGTTCTGCTTCCCTGGTGCATAAGAAGTTGTGTTTTCACATGCTGAGTGGCTGTAAAAAGATCCGCCAGGGACTAGTCCAGCTCACTGATTATCAACTAGAAGCTTCTTGCTGTAGACACACCCAGTGTGGTCTTTCTGTCAGTCTGGTGTACACTCAACGTTGTTTTTATGTGGGTTGCCCTGTGGAGATTGAATGATATTTTGGCTTACAGAAGATCTATATCACTTCAGCATTTACACTTGGGCTTTTTGTGCCTCTGTAGATGTGTCACTTTTTTTGTATTATATCAAGATGTGCTTCTTCCACACATGAGCCTGAAGTCGTAGCACAACCAATCTTCTCTATAGTATTCTGAAGCCTCTCTAACCTTGACCTCATTCCCTGTGCATTGAGGTAAACCACAATATTTTGACCATCTCATGGCAGCAGTGACCATGATATGGTTGAGTTTAGGATCCTCACAAAAAGAAGAAAGGAGAGCAGGAGAATATGGATCCTGGACTTCAGAAAAGCAGACAATGACTTCCTTGGAGGACAGGAAAGTGATCAGGAACAGTTAGCATGAATTCACCAAGGGCAAGTCATGCCCTATCAACCTGACTCTTTTCTGTGATGAGATGACTGGATGAGGATGTAGGGAAAGTGATGTATGTGTTGTATCTTGATGTTAGCAAAGCTTTTGATATGGCTGGCAAGAATACTGTGGGAGACAAGTACGGGTCGGATGAATGGACTATAAAGTGGATAGCAAGTTGGCTAGATCATCAGGCTCAATGGGTAGTGCTCAACAGCTTGATGTCTAGTTGGCATCTGGTATCAAGCAGAGTGACCCAGGGGTCGGTCCTGCTGGGGCTGGTTTTGTTCAACATCTTCATTAATGATCTGGATGATGGGGTGGATTCCACCCTCAGCAAGTTCACAGATGACACTAAGCTGGGGGGAATGGTACATATGCTGTAAAGCAGGGATACAATATGGAATGACCTAGATAAACTGGAGGATCGGCAACAAGGACAACTGCAGAGTCTTGCACTTAGAATGGAAGAATCCCATATACTGCTGCAGCTAGGGACCGACTAGCTATGAAAGCAGTTTTACAAAAAAAGGATCTGGAGGTTACAGTGGACAAGAAGCTGGATATGAGTCAATGTTGTGCCCTTATTACTAAGAAGGCTAAGGCCATATTTGCCTACATTAGGAGCATTGCCCACAGATTGAGGTTACTAGTGAGAACATATCTGGTATATCGTGTCCAGTTTTGGACCACCCACTACAAAAAGGACATGAACAAATTGAAGAAAATCCAGGGAAGTGCAATGAAAATGATTAGGGGGCTGGAGCACATGACTTATGAGGAAAGGCTGAGGGAGCTAGGCTTGTTCGCTCTGCAGAAGAGAAGAGTGAGCAGCACTTTGATAGCAGCCTTCAAGTACCCAGGAAAAGTTCCAAAGAGGATGGAGATGGACTGCTCTCAGTGGTGGCAGATGACAAAATAAGAAGCAATGGTCTTAAGTTGCAGAAGGGAAGTCTAGGTTGGATATTGGGAAAAGCTTTTTTTTTTTTTTTTTTTTTTTTTTTTTTTTTGACTAAGAGGGTGGTGAAGCCCTGGAATGGGTTACATAGGGAGGTGGTGGAATCTCCATCTTTGAAGGTATTTAAGGTCTGGCTTGACAAAGCCCTGGCTGGAACGATTTAGATGGGGTTGGTTCTGCTTTAAGGAAGGGCTTGGATTAGATAACCTTCTGCAGTGCTTTTTGTGTATTTTTTTTTTAAAGTGCTGGTATTTGGCCAGGGACCTGGCGCTGCCAGTCCTCAGTACCCCTGAGTACCATCACAAAAAAAAGTGCCAGTACTCAGTACCCTGGAGTACCGTCACAAAAAAAGCCCTGACCATCTGAGGTCCCCTCTAACCCTCATCTTCTATGATTCCATGAAGTGATCTCCACATTTGTGGGCAAGAATTTGGAGTCTGGACTGTGAAGAGAGGATCCTATTATTAGATTCAGTTTTTCCACTTCCAGCCAAGGAGAGATGGCATCCCTAGAGAGGATATCTTTACTGTGATTTATTTATTGAATGAGCTTTCGTGGGAGACAATCCCACTTCGTCAGACGATTTCTCTCACGAAAGCTCATGCGATAAATAAATCTGTTAGTCTTTAAAAGTGCCACAGGACTCTGTTTGTTTTTCTGCAATAGACTAACACGACTACCCCTCTGGAACTTGTTTACTGTGATTTGTTTCTCATGTTAGACATGGGTCCAGGCTCTTAAGAGTAATCCTTAGAGTTCTGGCATATGTAGTTTCATCCATGGAATAGTTCTATGCATAAGACTATGAGAACCATTTGCTGCAGGTAAAATGGATGGTTGAAACTGTGGTGATCAGCACCTGAATATTGTGTTAATCCTTTTCCGTAACAGTAAGATTCTGGCCTTCCTGGTGTCTCTTGACTCAAATTATCTAAAAGGGGAAGATGGATCTCATCTTTAATCTTATCATTAACCCATGTGCCAGACGCACAAAGAGGATCTCAACATTATTAAAGGCATAGTGCAAGAAGAATAGGAAAAAAATCCCCCAAATCCCAAAATTTACATGTTAATTTTTACTTGCAGCAGCAGTCACATTGGTTTTACATGCAGCCTTCAGAATCATAATGGATCTTGTAGTTTGCGAGGTAACCAGTCCTAAAAAAGCTTCTTTGTTCTCTTTTCTGACTATAATCACTGTAGGTCTAAAGAAATTGGAAACTTATCACAGCTTTACTACACACTGCAAGTAGTTTGTTAGTAAACCGTTTTATAACATATTTCACCAAAAGGCTCTGGGCATCAGCTCCATTTCCCAGCTACCTTATACACAAAGTAGGACAATTATTCTAAAAAATCCATAACTGGCCTCTTGCTTACCTGATGAACTTTAGATGTGCAAACAGTGAAAATTATGAGAATAGATTCTCAGCACAATGAATTCTTGTCCACTAGATGGCAGTGGAACTATTTAATGATATCTATTGTCTCCTCTGTGCTTTGTCCTTTGTAAAGTGTTTAATTTAGCACACGATATGGAAGTGTCACTGAGAAAATGTATTTGTGATGTCTGAAAAAGAGGGGTATTTGTTCTATATTAGGGGTAATAGATAAGGACAGATTTGGCCAAAAAATTATCTCAGGCTATGTCCAAAGAAACAAGGAGAAGTGGGGAAAAGCAATTGCATGATAGAGGCCATGTCTACACTACAGAGGGCTAGTCTTCACTCACGATTGCTACTGTCAGATAGACCTTCCCGACTAAGTGATTTAGTCTGTGAAGACCCACTGAGTCAATTGGGAAGCCAATCTATTAAGACCACCCTGGCAACTGGGGTAGCGCTGAGCCTCCCCCCTCCTCCCTTCAACTCAGCACAGTGGACGTGCTGGGCGTAGGGCAGTCAAACTGAAATATACGCAAGTTATTTTAAGTAACTGGCGTATATCCGTTCGATTGCTGCCGAAAACAGCAGGCAGTGTAGACCTACCCGTGCTTTTGTTAACATAGCTATGTCTTTCAAGGGTGTGAAAAAAACCACAGGCCCAGCAAAACTTCCAGTGTCGATCAGAGCTGCTGATAGAAGAATGCTTTGTTAGCATGGTTAATATTGTTCAGGAAGATGGTGTTACTGTGTCAGCAGAAAAACTCCTTACTTCAGCATACATTGCAACTATATTAGGGGATATATCAGTACAGCTGTATTGACAAAGACTGTGTAGTGCAGACTAGACCAATGGGAAAGAAAACAGAACAGCAGCAACTGGAGACAGAAAGGAATATTTTCTCCCATCCCCCTTTCTCACACTTAGTTCCAGGATATGTTTGGTGGATGGAAAAATATCCTATACGGAAACAATGGCATCAGTTGAAAAATTAGAAATACAAACCACAAGATTGTAACCTTATCAGTAGAAAAAGGCTGTACCCAAGAACACAATTAAATATTTCTCTAAAACACCACCAGGGTGCACTATTGCATAGGCAAGCTAATTTAATGGCTGCTTAATAGAAAAGCAGCTTGAAGCAATAACATATTACCTATGCATACACTTGAGCTGAATTGTAGCATGAGGGAGTCTAAACACTGGCTGGCCCTACCTTGTGAGCAAGGACTGCCTCTGTTTTTGAAAGCCCAATTTAAGAGGGTCAAGAGACGGTTTCCAGATTGCTCAGCACCTGAAAAGCCCTACTGACCTCAATAGGACTGCAGATGCCTCATACCTCTTAAAAGAAGGCCTTGGTCACATCAGATTATGCAGCAAAATTCAGACATTCAATATTAGGAGACTTTTGTAAACATAGGTATTAACATCCAGGATGACATGAATGAGTCCATAGAACTTAACAGTATGCATCTATTGAGATAAGGGAAATTGAGGAAAATGTCTCCCATATTCCATTCATGATAAAATAGTTAATCCAATAATGGCTCTTTGTGAATACACACAGATTAACAGAGTAATTCAACAGTTAATAGCTGGAACCTTTAAGAGCTCTCATATTTTCTTCTTATTCTCAACTACATGTATAAGGCACATACTCCTTTCTGGGCATTTTGTTTTGATTTTTTTAAAATAGTTAGCATTTATTGAGTGCTTTAACTTTTCAAAATACTTCAAGACTTCATGATACCACCTCTGTAAAACCATTACTGACCTCATTTTACAGACACAAAGGTCACATGACTTGCATAACAATTCCGAGTAAGTGGCTCTGGAACTCAGGTATTCCTGGTTCTCAGCACTGACTTCAGTTCTCTGTCCATCTTTCAAGAAAAGAGAGAGACTGTATCTCCATTTGTGTAGATTTCTCTGTGTAATGTGGGAGCTAATAGGTTAAACTGAAGCAAACAGAGAAGGGTTCATTTATTCACAGAATACTTGCAAACTGCACTAAATTTATAGCACACAGCTCTGAATTGCTTCTTTCATGAATGAAAGGCACTTTTGTACTAAAATGGTAGCTTTTCATAACTGTGCATTTACAGTTTTAAACATATGCAATTAAATGGAAATTTAACTGATACAATTAAAATGTTATTAGAGAGAACAGAGCATAGCCAAGTAACAGCCCGTTTTATAATGTTTGAAAACAAAATTATACTTGATTGCTGTGTACATGTACTAAAATGATGTAATCTAATTGAAGGTGCATGACATTTGCTACTGAAGTGTCCTCTGCTTTTCAGAATAAGGTGTTCAGATGGATGTCATAGACCCTGTACTTTTTACAGCACAATGGGGTAGGAGCCTGTCTTGTCCTCCCTCCTATTCACTCTCTAAAGACAGAGAGAAGGTATGATAGCATTATGGTTTCTTTGGTAGTGACATATAAAGATGTAATGGTTTCTTTGGTAATGTCATTCTTCTGATGGAACCCAGTTCTCTTCCTAAACTGTTCTCATGAAGATTGGAATGTGGAATAAAGATGAGCTGTAAGACTCAACTCAGAATGGAGATATTGCTTAAAGGGACAGAGCACAAAAGAAAGGAAACAAGAAAAGGAGAGCAGAAATTCCATCTGCATCCCCATTAGAGGGTTCACATTCAGAGTCATCAACTCACAGTTCCTTCTACTTCTAACTGCTCCTAAAGTTCAGGCTGCGATTCCCAAAAAGTACTTATTCATTTGTACTAGGCAAGAGCACTCCTTGCTGCAGCAAACCTTACTAGAGCTGTATGCGCCTTCTTCGCATCAAAGCTAGACTACTGCACTGTTCTCTACATGTGGCTACATCTTCAGACCATCTGGAAACTGTAGGCAGAGTGGCATTTGGAAGACTGCTTATTAAGCCATTTCCACACAATGCATTTATGATCCCTACTGGCTGTATGTTAATTTCTAGGTGACTTATAAGGCTCTATATGGTTTGAGCTCCTAGTTCCTTGAAGGACACCCCCCACTGAAATCCAGAAGCCATTGAAGTTACTTGAAACTTCAAGCAAACAGTCCCCCTGTTTCTTAACTGGGAACATGCTGGCAGCAGAGTGTTTGCTGTGAAGGGCTCCTGGCCATGGAACTCACTTCCCTTCTTATTGCAACAGAAGCTAGGTTTGTTGACCTTCAATGAAGGCCTTCGAACTCTCATCTGTTTTCACTTAGAACTTGTGGGTGGAATTGTGGAGGTGAGACAAAGGGTTGAAGTTGTTTTTGCACAGGACACTTTTTAGAAAGATCCTAGCATGTTAACTGAATTTTCTTTTTTAGGTCTTGGCACCTTTAAATAGCTGTATGATGTCTGGAAAGTTCCACAGGGACAATAGAAATTAAATTGCATTGCAGCTAATGGGGACTCCTACAGCTCAGGTGGTAGCAGCCTGAACTTTGGGAGCAGTCAGATCAGAGCTCCACTCCACTGCTTCTTTGGAACACCAGGTTGCCACGTCTGGCATGGGAACAACAAGGAAGTTTTAGGAAGACAGGTTTTGTACCGTGTCAAAAATGATCATTCCAACCCCGCACTGATATTGCACTGTAGTCTTTCATTTCTAGCTTTTAGGTGTTTTTTTTTTTTTTTAAACTTGATAGAGAGAGGAGTCCAAACAAAAATTGAGTTAACAGTCAGAAATAGACTCTTCTCCCATTTTAATGGCTAGGATGCGAAAAGAAGACTGTATCCAAATAAATTCCTTCTGATTACCACTTGCACTCTCTTACTTGGATCACCATATTGTGTTCCTCTTTCTCTCAACTCACAGTTGGCCAGTGTCAAACATACACAGAAAGCAAGCGTCTGGAGATTGTTACCTGCAGCCACTAAATTTGTAAGCTACAATAAAGTTTTACTCTGCGGAAGGGGAAGGATGCCTGCCTTGCTAAAGAAAACACACTAAAGTTTACTTTGCAGGTAGCAGGAATTTGAGGAGAGGGGCGGAATTCCAGTTGCAAAGCTATAAAATATGTACATACACATTTTGAAAGACCACTTGTGGAAAGTATTGGCATTTCCATACTGCTATTCCCTTCAGAGTAACTGTTTCCTGATGTCTTTCTATTTAGAACTGACAATTTGCAATTCATTCAGGTTCTTCTTCTTCCTCTGCTCCCCATGTCTCAACCCTTCCACCTATTCCATACCCAAACATGTGCATATATTCACATACAGAGAGTCACTCATATCAAACACCTTGATTGTTGGAATATTCAAACACATTCTTGGAATGTAACTCTGTAACTTTCCTATCTTCAAAGTGTCTGACGAAGTGGGATTTTCTCCCACGAAAGCTCATGCGATAAATAAATCTGTTAGTCTTTAAAAGTGCCACAGGACTCTGTTGTCATTCTTGGAATAGTACTGCTATGTCTAAAGTAGGACTTGAGAAGAAAAGGAAGCTATACCAGAGAATATATACTGCTCTCAAGTTCAAGCAACCAGGTGCAGTCTCCAACAAAGTTTAAAGATATGATAAACAGTCACACTCCAGCCTACTTCTGTTTAAAAGATCATTTTTAGTTTTCTTAAATCTACTAAATATTTAATCTACTTAAATATTTATTAATCTCTTCTCCTAAAAGATTGCTCTGTGTGGTACCTAAACACCACAGTAAGAGGCACAATGAACAGTTTGAGAATTGGATATAAACTGCATTAATCTCTCTCCATGTTTGGAAGTACCTTTCACGATGGCCCCACAGAAAGCAAAAAGCTAGGAAATATAACTGATGTTACAGGAGATATAGTTACCAGGTTAACTTTATAACAGACCTCAAATGTAGGCTTCCTTGCACACCTGTTTTATGAGAGTTCAAACCTGGCCTAGGCAATTGCATAAAACTATTTGGCAAATGTTTTCCTTCTTTCTGTATACTTGCTACTGTACTAACTCTCAGGGCTGGCCCAAGTGTTTTCGGAACCCTAGGCAAACTATGACTTTGGCACCGCCTCTCCACATTTTATAAGAGATAATATATTAATATTTTTTTCAAATAGGTAAAATTTAATTCTGTCTCATTTGGTGCCCTTCAAAGCCTGATGCCCTGGGCAACTGCCTAGTTCACCTATATGGCTGGGTTGGCCATGCTAACTCTATACTATTGAGGATCTTCTTTCAGTTTTATCATTTGTTTTCTCCCCCACTTAATTTCTTTTTCCAAAACTCTCTTGAAACACTAGTTAGGATTTCAGCATAACATACATCTGTGGAAATGCTCAAGTAAGTAAAGTGGCACAAGAGGTTCAATATTTTCAGAATCAGGGTATGAAACAGTACTAACAAACCTTTAGTTAAAAGAATTGGAAAAGTTATTGTTTAACAGCAGATATTGAGACACTATTTTCCCCATCACTGAATTTTTCCAGTTATGTCTGAGACTCATGTAGGGGGAAAAGGACAAAGTGGAGGAATTTGTTAAAAACTATTTCAGAAGGCTAATACTATAGCAATGTTTTATAAACTTTTTACTAGCCTAAAATGAATATGCAAGTTAGTCCTCTCAGGATTTGCCTGGGTTTTTGACACTGATGTTTGTGTGCAAATACTACTTAATTTTGCAACTGCACAGACATGGAAATTTGTGAGAATCTGAATAATTCCACTATCCCTTTCCAAATCGTTCCTGCAAATTCAGCATTTGGAGTCATGGACAAGAGAAGATTATTCACTAGATGTTCACAATAGCGATTAATTTGAAAAAACACCATTCTGTGGGTTGCCTCTGTTTTATACTCTATTTTGGACTGTATATTTATACTTACATTTTTCCATTCAGTTTTTGCATCAGTATATGCAAGCACTTACCATGTTATTCCAAGAGCTGCGGTTTGCTCCTTCGTTGATACAGTCTCTAAGGGCACGGACATTATGAAAATATAGGCAAAAGATCTGTATGCTTAAGATCACAGAAGAACACACTCCAGGATATTTTCAAAAATCATTTTTTATTGGCTGCACAAACTGGAGCATTATTTACAGCTTTCACCTCTCTATAAATGCTCATTAAAATCAAGTTGCACATATGATACAATGTAGCAAAATACAGTTCTTTAAAAAAGGTTATCCTGGCATCTCAGACATATTAAATACAGCCATGGTCCTATATATTGCAGCTAGAGGAATCGAAGAATGTATATAGTACAATCATTCCAATTTCATACATCGTTGGTGATTGTCTTGAAAATGTGTTAAAATAGAGTAATTTCAGACATGGAAAGGCAAAAAAGGAGCTACCAGATTTATAACAATGATCCCATTTTGAAATTAAAACTTGTTAGTCTAAAAAGGGATATTAAACAGATACTCCAGTAAGGAACTCTCTTCAGCTGTAAGAAATTTGCTCTGAAAAATAAAAACATGAAAAAAATTAGTCATTTAGCAATTGGCCTCATTAAGCACACTTGGGATCTTTAACAGTATAAACCAGGGGTGTCAAACTCATTTGGTGTGAGCGAACACATTGGAGGCCAGGACACTTGAGGCTGCTTCCCCTGATCCTTGCCAGGGCCTCAACTGTGTCCCTGCCTCCCCTCCCACACCAGCTGCTGCCGCCTCCGAACCTCAGTTTCCCCACTTCCCTCCACTGCCACCCTCTCAGTGTCCTTCAACAGCCCCAGCCTCCCCCGCCTTGCGCACCTCCCCAATCATCTTACACTTTCCCACCCCCCACCTCATCTGGCTGGCGCTGCAAGGGCGGCCACTGTCGCACCCTACCCCAGCGGCTTCTACCCTGGCCCACGTGTGAGCATGGAACAGGCGGGAGATTTAAAACAGCCCCATCCTGGCCCCACAGGCTGTCAGGGGTCCCCCAGTGGAGGGCCCTGTGCAAATGTCCACGCTGTCCCGTAGATATGACTGCCTATGGTCTTGCCTCAGTGAGAAAATAATACAAGAAAAGGAAACAAAACTTATATTTTTATTACCATCATCTCATGGGCCGGATTGGATATGCCTGCAGGCTGTAAGATTGACACCCCTGGTCTAAACACACCTAAAATTAACTAACTTTCTGGCTCATGCTGTACTCATTTCCATTTCAATGTAAAGTGTGTCAGGTTTTGTAGCCAGCAGTTGGAAAAATGTAAGTAGTAAAATTCCAATGACTTTTGTAAAGGCATTTTCTTTAGGCCCATACTATGGGTGCATCTACACTTGTAAATTAAGTCAACTTAAGCTTGACTAAGTTGACTTAATTTACTCTGCGTCTACACTACACTTTCCTTAAGTCGACTTAAGGAAAAGTTAAGTTGACTTTATAAAACCTAGTTTTAAGTTGACTTTCGGCTCAAGTCGACTTTCGCCAGTGTAGACCTGGAGTAGCCCTAAGTCGACTCTCCAGGACACCCCCACTGCCCTCCCTGCCAGGGTGGCTGGCACAGGGAGAGCCTGGCATGCCCCCCCAGAGGGCAGGGCAGAGCCTTACCCACCCAGCCCCTATGCCCTGCCAGGGTCCCTGTCCCCCTTTGCCCACTGTACCCAGGTACAATGGGGCAAAGGCTGAGCCCCCTGGCACTTGGCAAGGGGTGCCCTCCCCTGCCACCATGGACCAGTCCCAGGTCCACCTAGCCCCCAGAAGTCGACCTAGGCGTCCAGTGTGGACGCTCTAGGTCGAATTTGTAGGGTCCCCCCCAAAGTCGACTTAAAATTTAAGTGTAGACATGCTAAGTCGACTTAACAAAGTCGACTTAAATTAACAAGTGTAGACATAGCCTATGAGAGTAACAAAGTTTTAGCATGTGATCTCCACCCCTATCTACCAGAAATATTCAAAGAATTGGCTGGTTTTGTTTATGTATTAAATTAAGTAACTTTTTAAAAGTCCATAGAATTGTGTGAAAGTTGATTAAATTAAATTAGCAGTTTTAGTTAACAACCATTGTGTTCTCAGAGTCTGAATGTCTCTTTTTCCACATAGTGCTTTTAGATGCATGCAATACATTATGCCATTTCATTAGTTTAAATCAAAAATGTCTTGCATGCATGGGAGTGGGGAAGAGAATAACTCCCATTTATACAGATGGAATTGCTGAGCTGCAGGTTAAGAATCGTATAAAAACCACAGACGAATACTGTAAAGAATTCTGAACTGGTACTATATTAACGCACACAGCAGCCACTCCATTTTAGTAACAATTAAAGGCCTAATTCTGCAGGGATCCCTCACTCCTAGTAACTTGAAATGGGAGATTGTGCTGTTCAGCACCTCATGGCATCAAGTCTGAGGTCACTGGACAGGCAGCAATCTTAGATCTTTAATGTGAACCAATTAGTCCTACCATAGTTTCTGAATTCATTACACCGATCTACATCCTTTAAAGAGCCTGTAGCTTAGCTTCAAAAAACTGCTTTAAGAGATTGTTATTTATGGCTCTATATTATTTAAGAGGGAGTTTTACCTGAAGCAGTTCTTAACCTCTAAAGATGCTGATGATGTAGGAGCAGAAAGCATACAGTGATTCCCAGCAATGTTCTCGCGCCAACTTCATTGCTTCAGTATCATTTTCAGATCCTTGTCCGTGCTGTGTTGGTTTTACAAGAGGTAGAATGGAGGATTTAGCTTTCCCTGCTTTTCTGGCAGCGCTTTTCCCTGCCTGAGTTTCTTTAACTTGCTTCAGAGAAGCTGAAGCTTTCTGGATTGATTTCCCCTGATTGGCTGTATCTGCTTGCTGGCTTGGATTCTGATTTGGCTTCTTGCTGGAAGTTACTTGCTTCATGTGAGCATCAGTTGGAGCTTTTTGGCACATGGCTGGCTTCAGCACGAGGGTGAACTGGCAAGCGTTTGGGCGTTTTCTAAGTTCCAGGGCAATCTGGTTCCAGTAAACCTTTGGGTTGTTATTGAAAGGACGACAAATTGATGGTTTGCCAATATATTCACACCAGTAAGACTTGCCTTGGTTTTTACATTCAATTCGGAGTTTCATTTCCCCATTGCCACTCATATTCATTGTGCAAGAATCTTTGATTTTGGTCTGAAAATGGATTTCTTCACCATTGCTCCTTTTCTTTTGTGCCTGTTTCTGTCCCAGTCCTCCCATGCAACAGATAGCTATTAGAAGGATGACAGTCTTCATGCTGAAACTCTGATTAAGAGCCCGAAGCAACTGAGTCCAAAAAAGCAAAAGAAACAAGTAACTGTCTGCTCACAGTTTAAAGGGCTGGTGCACAAAGAAGTCTCTCTCTCTCTCTTAAGGTGGGCTGCATTTTTTAAAAAATGAACCACCTTAGTGTAAGCATGTACTCATAATTCATAGCTCCAGGGAATGTCAAAAAACTCGTGAACTCCCAAGAAGGTAACAAGACATCTTGCAGCTAAATAGAGCATGATAGCAGTATAACTGAAAAGCACATTTTTACCCAAAATGCACGTCACATTTGATTTTAAACAGATATTTCCACCCTTCCGCTATTTTACAGCTATCTTCATGCCAGATATTATATGACAACATGGAAATTGTTTGAGGAATGTCAGCCAAACCAAACCTATGAGGTTTTAGCCAGAAGATTAAAAATTATTCAATTTTAATAAATTAATAAAAACGGATTTGTAATATCCTTATGTTTTCTATTGATCTACACTGGTGAGCATTTGGCTATTGTATTGTGCTAATACATGAAATATGAAATCCTCTGGAAAACATCAATTGTATACTCCTTCACTAAGGAAAGATTTTAGGCCTAATAATCATGTTTTATGAGCAGCACAAAAATTACAGGAATAAAACTTTATCAAGACAAGACAAGATTAGGCATTCATCTCAGATGCTTGCACTATAAAGCAGGTTTTTTAAAATAAGTAGTTAAGTTAAAATAGATAGCAGGTCACTGTCTTAATCTAGAATTAGTGGTCCCTAGAGTAGGGAATAACTAGCAGTCTTAGATATTTCTAAGGTGCAGATCACCTTTATATCTCACTTTTCACCTTAGCATCTCTGAAACCTCCCTCCTTTCTATGGTGCACAAATGCCCCACAGCAATGGCAGAAGGGTGAAAAACTCTTCATGCAATCATCCTACCAGAGGTTTGCAGTGACTTAATTTACCATTTCAATAACTCTCAGAAGAATGGATACATTCCTGACATCTGAAGAATCATACATTTATAAGTAGTTTGCATCTTCTGATCCATGACTGCATGATGGAACCTGGAAGACTATGGGCCAAAGACATTCTGTCTAATAACCTACAGTAATAGGTGTAATCCAAAACTCATTTTAAAAAAATCAATGTGAGCCTTTATAGCAATTTAAATGGATTTCGGTTTAGGTCCCTAACAGAATACATCAGTTCCTTCCATTTTAAGAAAAACTTTTGCCATTGGAATATTTTGGACTAAGAAGTAAGTGGCTGGAAATAGAAGAACAAACACTTGGCCTTCAGGAAGACAGTGGATATGTCTACACATCAAAGAAAAACCCTGTGCCGCCCAACTCAAGCTCGTAGGGCTCAGGTTGCTTCATTACTTCATAGACTTCTGACTAAGGAGCCTGAGCTCTGAACCTTCCCACCATACAAAACCCCAAAGCCCAGACTCCAGCTCCAGCCTGGAAGTTTACACAGCAAGGCTTGAGCCAGCTGGCATAAACCAGTCAGAGCTTTTTCTTTGCCATGTAGATATAATCAGTATGACCAGGGGGTTAAAAGCTTTCCCACAGTTTGCTTGTGTAATCTAACCCCTTTCATTCCATTGCTGGATTTCTTTTATCTTGCTTGGAGTCAACATTGTCAGTGAAGTCCCATTTTTTGTAGGGAGAACAAAAATCCATTTTCCAGTGTGATCTCAGCCCATGTTTTAACCCAGTGCACTCTTACATCTCTCAAAACACACTTAAAAATGAAATAAAATAGTTATTTATGAATCAAAGACAGATCAGTTAACCAAGTTTTGTTTATTATTATTTAAATGGCTTGGGAAATTTTTCTCAAATTAAAAATAAACTTTTTAAAATCTACAATTCTGAACATATATATACACATACACGTATATGCTACATATTGTCACAGAAATACTTCCATTTTTGACCAAAGACTGAAAATCTTACAAAGTTATTCCAGATAAAACTGGTATTGCTGATCAGTTTTGTTTTGTACCTTCAAAGGTCTTTGGGATTACCTTTATTTTAAGACAAATTAATCTTTCTGGAAACATACCTAAGGATATTAGTATATAATCAGTTTCCTCTTTCGTTCAAGATACCCAATTCTTCCATTTTCCCTACCCTCTGTGCTTTATTTTTGTATTGAAGACATTTACAGCCCTTTTAAATGGATTTAATGAGGCCTTATAATCCAACACCACAACTGCCATGTCTACATTCATCAACACAATACCCTGAACTACAGTGATGTAAGACAGCCTCCTAAAAGTGTTCAAATTCCTATATAGAACGTTAAATTTAAAAATTATTTAGCAAAAATATAATCACTGCTTGTTTAAAGAAACACTGACATTTATGAGGAACTTGGGCTGGGGATGAAGGGTTCTAAAAATTACCAACTTTGATATCTCTCATGCTCTATTAGAGAATTAACTGCAAAGAGCTCCTTCCACATACATAGAGGTTGTAGTTTTAAATGAATTTCTCAGAAAATGCCGTTTAGATCTATACTTTAAAAAATCATCATATATTAAATAACTCAAAAAAGAGGGAGAAAAAGCTTCAACTCAAATCAAATTTTCAGAGACATAAAGGAGATAGAGTAGATCCCAGACATTTAGAGTTCAGTCCAAAGCACCAAAAAGTCAACACTGATCATGCTGGTAAATTCATTTGTGGAATATATTATACAATATCAAAAAAACTTAGCTAAACATTTAAGCTTTAAGAAAATGTATTTACAAAAGACTGTATATAAAAGGTATTCTTATGCAAATGTGTATATACTGTATTTAATATGTTTCCAACAAAACAGTAAGGTAAGAACTTGAGTAATCACAGTAGGGCAGTTAACTTTAAGCAAAATCTGTGTAAGCCACATTAATATACATACTGTGATGTGAAATAGAAATCCCAGTGTAAAAAAAAGTAAAAAACAGAAACCACTTTAGTTCAAGTCTTGAACAAGAGGAAGTGCTCTGGTACTTTGTACAATTGTTAATGGCATAACATTAAACAGTGTTTTCTTGATTCAAGACTGATTTACTGTACAAGCCACAAAGCACAAGTGGCTTGGGATTTGGATGGTGAAGTCAGATTCCAATATGGTTGGAAGAATTTCCTGTAGAAGAATCTTGAACCTCATTTCTATAGACTGAAAATAGATCACAAGAGAAATATCAGTAAAAAAACTTGACTGAGGGAGCATTACACTATCATTCAGATAGAGCATTACACATACATAATCTTCATGTGAAAATCATGGGTGTTTCAGACAACCTTCTTTACTAACAATCATGCTATTATATGTGTACAAGTCTTTGTTCTTTTACATTTTAAAAAGCAGTTTGTTTTTGTTTTTTTTTAATTGGAGGTTTTGCTGGGTAGATTTGGAAATAATTTTAAAAGCTCACCACTTACATGTGAGGTTTCCAGATCCTGCTACCACTGTTCCACAGAGCTAAAGAGAACACAGAAGCATATTTTTCAATTGCAATAAAACGATTGAATATATTGCCATCCTAACTACGTGTGGTATTGTCAGCTGTCAATAGTATTTCCATCAATCATGCCTGTCTCTGAAACGTTAAGTGCTCCATAAATAAGTCCTGAGTCTTCTGGCCAGTTACTGAACTGAAGTTTAAGTACAGAAAATGGGTTTAGTTTCATTATACAACAGGGTTCTTTTTGTTCGTTTTTTTAAAGTCTTGCTTTGTGATGCAAGGAAATACTCAGATAATCAACTCAACACCACAGATCTGATTTAGAAAAGCTCTTAATCTAATCTCCCATTTTGTTCAATCAAATAATTGCAGCTGCATTTGATTTTTATTTAGATTTCTACTTACCTGATCTGGGGGAAATTATCAGGTAGATTTCTAAATGCAACTGCAATGTGCAATTATGTGCATCTGTGACACTGCAGTTGCAAAAGGGGAAGCTTCTTATTCCTGTCACTTTAAAATTATATGGTTAAATTGCTAACAATCTCGCTCAAAGATGCTACAGATACTTGTAGCCAACTAAAAAGATGTGTAGGAACCGAGAAGAAGCAAAGTAGCAGAAAACATGAAGGTGATTTGTGCAGTTAAGAATGGAAAACAAGAATCTATTAATCTGGTATCCCGGAAGCAGTTTTTCCAAACTCTGTCTCAGGTACAGAAACATCAAAAGGAAGCAGCAGTTTAGAGTAAATTCTAACATCAGTTATGGTGGAGTCAAGTTAGAGTAAAAATGTCAAAATACCACCATTAGAAGCACTGTTCGGAAATACTTCCTCAAAAAGGAAGCATAATGAAGATACTTGGTTATTAAAATAATCAATGCAAAATAGACTTTTAAATCAACTGATGTGGTCCTCAGAGCTGTCAAAATTTCAACCTCTAGCTCCATTAACATAAATCACCTCATCTATGACCCAGAGAGCAATAAAAATTAATTATCTAGATGTGTTATACTGTTCAAAAAAGTTATCTGGCTCACTATTTCTTGTTTTTGTCGTCAGTTATTCATATAGCTTCTCAGTGGAGGAACTCATAAGTACATTATGAAGTCTTACTACTGTCCTGCGAGGTGGATAGTATCATAGCAGTTTTATGAAATGGGAGCCCAAGGTACTGAGGTTAAGCGACTTGCCAGCATCTCACATCAAGTGAGCAGCAGAGTCAGGAAAAGCAAATTCTGGCAAATTCCATTTCCCAGACTTATGACTCAATTATTTGACCATGTGGGACCAGAATAATTTCATAAGTACAGTAACATCCACCTTCCCCTCCACCCCGGCCCATCTTATGCTTGTACATAGCAAACTTTACCTCTTCTCAGCCGTTTAAAAAGCTGCCCGAAGAGTACAGGTACTCAGGTTGGAGGGACTACTTAGCAATTAAACGATGTTAATTTGAGAGGTTACTATTGCTTTGATAAAATATGAGGTTTTTTATGTTTTGTCTTTATCTTTCAAAACTCTAGTCCTGCTTGTTCTGTGCAGCTTAACTCCATGTATTCTCATGAAAAAATTCCAAAAAAACAAATTAGAATTTATAAAAATGAATAATCTATTAATGACTGAGGTTACAAACAAAATGGCATTTACTGGGTACAAATTTATAACACAGACCTCTGTGTAAGCATGAAAGAAAAAAAGAAACCCACAGGAAAAAGTGAACATGCACCCCTGCCTTCCAATTGCTATACATTTAATAATTGTACCATTTCAGGGCCATCATGTCACAGAAGTAACATGGAATTAGGAGGCTTTTAAACTTACAAAATTCCATAGTTAAATGACTAGAGACTATTACAATATCGATGGCTATGTAGGCATATTTAAAAAACAAAACAAAACCAGAAAAAACAAAAAAACAATCTCGCCCCCCTCTGACCACCGCAAATACAGCACTTGTTATAGTGAGCAACCATGCAAAAAGCAAATAGTAAATTAAAACAATTCACTTTAAAACATGCAGAAAATTGGATAGCTGATTAAGACAACATGCTAAGGGAGGAAATGTGAAGGCATGCAGTTTCAGACTTGGTTTACCTTGTCATAACAGGATTGTGTATACCATATAAATGCTCTTTATGATAACCATTATTACCATTTTCCATACTGTAACAAAATAAATACACCAAAAAAGACTATGTTAACTATAAGATGTAGTATGCACAAAATGGCCGTTAAGATGTAAACAGATGATGGTATTGTACGTAAAAATAAGTTGCATCTGTTCAGTAGACAGTATTCTTTACTTTGCAACCTTCAGAGTTATTGATATTATACAACATCAAATAATTCTATAAAATCTCATTTTAGCTTGGTCCAAATTTCAATTTATGGAGATATGTGTTCAATTATATCCTAACTTCCATTATAAAATGTTATTAAACCAAAATATGTTACTTTTTATAATAAAGAATTACATTTTAAATATAAACCCTCACATCTTAGGAAAATAATTTTAACAAATACCAGTAAAAGTGTCTTACTTTTTCATGGGTATAATTTCAACACTAAAAAATATAAAAAAAAGAAGATACAAATCAACTTAAACATACTTGTAAGTGAACATTTCTCTTAACAGTACATGTTTTGCTGCTGCTCTAGCCATTTGTGAACATACAATGTAAATTGACCAATGTGAAATAAAATTATTTGAAAAGAAAGTGCATGGGCTTACTGAACCACAGCTAAAATAAAAGTGTAGGAAAAAATAGTCAAAATAAAAAGTGAAAATAAGTAAAAACAGTTATCATAAAGTAAAATGCCAAGTCCCTGAGACAGAGGAACTGCAAGTGAAAAAGGAAAGACTGGTTAGGGACAATCAGGATATTAAGCAAAAGGAAGCAAAGAATTAACATAAGGGAACTACAAAGCAGGCACAAGTTATCTTAATGTTATAACTGAGCAGAGATGATCTATCTGCAACTGACAATATTTTTAAATGAAGGTTGTAAGAAGAAGTTGCAAAGCCCCGAACCTGCAAAGAGCTTCCCAAAGGCAAACCTTGCTACACCTGTACAGAGCCTCACTGAATCAATGCAAGACATGAAGGTCCATCTATGTGGAGCACATTGCAGGATCAGGGCTGATATCTGTACTCTTTGAGAAGATACCATAGTACTCATTTCTATCCCCAACAGTGAAGGTTTAAACAATGCACCATATAGTTTCATGGGAAATACTGTGTTGTGTGGGACAGCATTTGTTCCCATTTTCTTTTTAGCCTATTTAAGATTACATACTTACTCATCATACACATCCTCTGTATCCATTCTGCGATAGTATTTGGATAGTTTCACAGCACAAATTATGGCAGGAATTAAAAATATTGAACAGCCTCCCAAACCAAACCAGAAGGTATTCTAGAACAAGACAAAAATCCAGAAGACGACAGTCAATAAAACACTATCAGATGTTTTAAACCACTGCTAGTTCATCTCACATTATTTCTTAGAAATGATCCCCTCTTAGAGACTTGAGTTGTACATAGTAGCATCCCTCTGAAGTTGCTACCTTTATTACTACGTGATTGTCAATTATGTTGTTTCTGAAAGCACACAGCAGAAGTTATTGGCATGGTCTGCTGCACTGCAGGACTTTTCCCCGTAGTAAGAGGTTACCATGAATGGTCAGTTGTTTGGCCTTCAGCAGAACATTACTACTCAACCAGCCACATCCAAGTTTGAAGATACTTTGTGCCTCTAGGGAGGAACCTGCTAGCCATGTTTTTTCCTGCCTTGATATTTACAGTAGTGGCCTTATTCATGTTCCCTCTGGAGAGCTGAGTTTTCAGCACCGTAGAGGGAGTTTCTGATTTGGCAGCTGCAGTACACAACTGTGAGAGTGATTTCATTAGTGCACAAATTAACTGCCTTGTCTTCAGATGTTAAAATGATATTTTAAACCTGATTCCAATGGGATAGAAGCAGTTTTGACTTGTCTGTGTGCCCAGCTCAGATCTGACCTATCCAGAGTTAATTCATTTGGTGAGTGGTATTTTTCCTACTCTGTTTCTTCAGCATGGAAGAAAGAGAGGTTCTGCAGTTTTGTGGTACTAGGTGGTTTCGACATGGTTCTGGCTGGACAGTAGGTTTCAGGATTTAGCTTTAGCAGACTACTTCTGACTTGATTTAAAAAAATAAAAAATAGAGGAGGTTCTTGTATATAAATTTTGATCGTTTCTTGGTTCAGACTGATTGAGCAAAAGAAAGAATGGTGGGAGATGTTCTACACCATTTACAGATGTATGGTTTCTTTTTATACACACTGCCAACTTTTCAGGCTCCTAAGAGGTGAGAAAATGCCAAATAGAACCACATAGTGCTACCAGCCATAATGAAGGTCTTTTCTGTCCATTAATGAGTCACAATTTGTTTTCTGTAACTATCTGAAAAAACTTCATTTTTCTCATTCAAATTTTCTAAATTCCAGCAAAGATGCTTGTGGAAATTTTTCTTCAGTACTTCCATCATTCTTATATTTTCAGAGCAGACATGGGTCAAAGCTGGAACATCAGATCCAAACCACTTTAAATTTCAGGGGACTTCAGATTCAAGTCCCCAAAATAGAACCTCTTCTAATAAAGACCTGATTCAAAGTCAGATCCAGAATTAGAATTGGTCTCTTTTCAAATTCAAGATGAGAAAAATTTCACAAGAACAGCTGATTTTGCATGATTGCTCCCATTCTGGGACAAATTTCATGGGAATGTATTGAAACGCCAGCTTTGGTTTGGTTTCAGACCTGAACCCAATACTCAACTAAATCTATATCCAAATCAGAACACTTTCTCTTTGGCCAGTCTCAGATTTATGAGCTCCCTCAGCAAAACAGTTTAGTCAAAGGATGAAATGCAGAGATGTGTGTTCACCATTTGATGGAAGTTCAAGCAAGAATTCCCCGTTAAAGGCCCTAGTACTGAAGAATGGGAAATATTTCTTACCACAGAATCAATTACATAGCTGCATAAAAAAATATCTACTGCAGTGTCTATCACGTTGGCAATAGGCTTGCATGCTGCTACCTCCATGGTAATCTGCAACAGATTAAAAACACTGCTCATGGCATTTATTAAAACCCCCTTGTGATACCTGTTACAAGCTTCATGTACTGTTTGCTGAGGAATCTTCCCTCCTACCCAAAGCACATTCCTATAATGTATTTTATCCCCCAAGTGCAAATTTCGCTTTGAAGAATTACCTCACTTTCCTCAGTAGAATTATAATTTTTTTCTTTTCTTCAAGAACAGGGTGAGCAGAACCATAAAACAGGTTGGTTCAGTGGAAGAGAATTACAATGGGATCTCTGCCACTTGCCCCCTAGTGAAACATCACTGCAAGTAGAATTGAATTTTGCACATTGCTATGCACTAAACAACTCATTGCTTCTATTCTACTGAAAATAGAATGAAACTCTGTTTATAGTAATTACACAATAAGTTTGCACTCCCCCCCATACTGAACACAAATGATAAACACACTTTAAACAGAGTAAGTCTTTCAATTTGAGCTTTGCCGTATTTTAAAATAGCTCCCGATATTGTAAATGCACCTTACCGACTCCTTGACCCACTCAACGTATTGCTCGAAGTAGCCTATAATCATATCCATGTACTTTTTAGTTTCCTAAAAAAACCAAAACCAAGGTCAACCCATTCCCTCAGATAAAACCTCTATTGCATCATAAGTCATTAAACCTATTTCAACCAGAGAGAGTTTACCTGGACAATAACCAGCGAAGCATTGTTGTTTATGAGAACTTGTGCAGCATCAACAGCACTAATCACATTTTTTACTTTTACCTGAAGGGGGGAAAAAAAGTACATTATGTAGCTAAGACCCTTCAAAAGCTGTTATGACATTACTGGTGGTGTATTTTTAGCCCTTTCTATAGGAAGAGAAGTATCATTTTCTTGATAGCACTAAAATCTGAACAAAATGTGACTCTTGATATGGCGAGTGCAATAGCGTCCTGTCACCCAGAAGGCATAAGGATTCATTCTATACCACTGTCAGAGGAAGGCTCCTCTCTAGTTAGAAAGCAGCCTTCCTGTACCCTCTTTCATACTTCTAGAACAGGTTGCCCCTTCTTTTCTTTCTTTCCCTTCCCTTCCCAGTAGAAAGTCTCATCTCCTGGGACATTCAGTCACCACCTGGATCCCCACAGTAACAGCCATGCTAGATATAGCTCAAGAAAAGCAAAGTCTGGCCTCAGAAAACAATTTAGCACATACTCGATCGTGGCAAATGTAAGCCTCTGGAAGGGTGCCCACGGCCAAATAATATCTCAGCTGTGACATGGTTTTATTTTCATTTCTGATTTGGTAGCAAATAGTTTTTAAGTGAGGTGAAACTTGGGGGTAAACAAGACCAAAAAAAAAAAAAAAAAAAAAAAAAATCAGACTCGTGAAAGAAAAGCAGTAATATGGAAAGGCTGAGAACCACTGATGTAAACTGTTAATCCGCTTACAACATTTTGGTTGCTTTTTTAAAAAAAAAAAAAAAGACAGTTTTTTATTACAAAAAAATCCTGTAGCTCCCCAATATACACAAAGGATCATGTACTCACAGCCTTTCGCTGGAGGTGCATTTAAGAGAAGCTTCTAAGCTTCTGTTCCTTCCCCACAACAGCCTCACAAGCCCCTCTTACCTGCCCATCAGGTCCAGGACATTTCCTGCAGCCTTTTTGCTGCCATGTGTGGGTGTAAAGATGATAAGATGAACTGAAGCAGATTAAGGAGCAAAAATGCATTGGCGTTCCTGGGGCTGGAGTTTTGCTACAAGAGCTAAGACAGGTTGGTGGTGACAAGGTAGTCTGTTGTCAGAAGGACTCTCCAGCCTGTTGCTGATTCTCTTCAGACTAGCAGAGCATGAAGGCAGCTGCTCTCATGGTTGTACGAGCACTAGCTGCTGCGGAGAAGGGAGGCAGGTGGGCTGCCTTAGGGAAACTCTCAAGCTTAAACTTCCTGAAATTTGGCTGAGGCTGCAGGAGTGATTCAGGAGACCAGGTGGACGCATTGTGCCAGAGGAAGGCACTCCCAACATTAATGAGACAGCGGCTATTTCATTAAGCATGTGAATGGGCTAATTTTATTTTATTTTTTAAATAGAGACAAGGAAAGCGATCCTACCTCAATGACTAAGAGTAAAAGCAAGCTACAGTGTAACACGAAAACCACAGCTTGTAAAAAACTACTGAAAATAAAGTGAGAATTAAAATTTTCCAGTGATCTGTTTAAAAAAATGGCTATAGTGTCTTTTGATTTGTGGCTTCTTCCTGGGCAGTATTACTACCCAAGATTAATGCCACTTTGCGCCTCAAGTGCTTTATAAGGGGGAAATGTGACAGACAGGGAAACGAAGGCATCTAGAGCACTATAGAATAGAGCTCAGCCCTTTAGACTCCTCGGCTCAGGCCTGCAAAGGGACTCGGACATGGCAACACTGAATCACAATGCCTAACTTTTTAGATGTCTAGGACAAAAAAGGAACAACAGTGGGATACACGCAGCCGGAGTTTGATGCCTACGCTACTTATAGAACGAATGGAAAGCTGTAGGTGCATTACACTGTGATTCACAAAGCCAGTGACGAGGCAGGATGTTAACTAAGCCAGCTAACAGGAGTGTCAACCAGAGGGGTGAGTGGTCAGCCTGGCAATCCATGAACTGGGTGAAGATGGGTGTTTTGGGGACCTATGCTGCATGTGGGGCCCAAAATAAAAACTCGTTCACTCTTCCAATTAATATTTAATTATTCTGCTGTTTAATGAAAGGGGAATAATTTTAGCAGGGAAGATTGAGGAAGCACCATGGTTATTGCACTCACTTGAGAAGTGGCAGATGCCAGATCAAATCCCTTCTCCACTTCAGGAAGGGGAGTTGAGGTTGGGGGGAGGTTTGAACCAGGGGGGGCCTCCCTTATCACTGGTGAGTTCCGTAAATCCTTCTCCTCCTTTCCCATCTCTGGTATTGCTTTTTGTCAACTCACCAGAGGGGCCTCAGAGGCCACTGAGCAGATTGGGCCTCACACATGACATAGGCAACCTAATGCCTATTTTTGCGGGCTTGTGAGCTTCTCTGAAGCGGGAGATAGGTGTCTGGACATATATGGTGAAGCTGCACTGCATGTGCCCAGAGATAAAAATTTGGGGGCCATGTGAGTTTAGGTACCAACAAAGCTGAGCAGCAGCTAAGCAGGAGCTTTATAGATAACAGGGGTGCCTAAAAAGGGGACTTAGTTAGTAAATTACCTTGTGGATTCTCCTGCCCCAACTTTCCGAGCTCTAATTATTACATTCTCTTCCTGCCCCCAAAAAATTAGCCAAAAAATGTTGCAAATGCCATGTCCTGTATACTTGTGGTATGGATGATTTAAAGTAAAAAATAACTTATGTTCTTATTGTCAGAAAGACTAACATACCATAAGTTCAGATGATGTCCTCTGCAGTAATCTTATGCTCTGATTTAAAGTGCTCTGGTTAAAAGAAAAGAATGTATACAAGTTAGAATCCTCTTGCTTTAATACAATGCATATTTATAAGAATAAATCACTTAAATAGAAAATCAAAACAAATAATATATTTCATATACACTAATATTAATGGATGCAAACCAGTTTCATTAGCTAAGTACTGACTGGATGCTAATGGAACTAGCAGCCAATGAATATAACAGAGACTCTCAGAAGGAAAACATTAGAAGACTTCAAATATAACTAGAGTCCATAGAAATTGGATATCATTTATTTGGGAATAAAGGAGAATAGTTAAAATTAAAGCTCATTGTTCACATTACATTATTTTACAGTTTTGGGAAGGAAAAATCACTTACCCTAGCTTTTACATATTTCTTGACAGTCAGTTTTGGAAAAAGAAAAAAAAGATGAGAATAATTAAGAGTTAATTAGAAGAAAAACAGTGAAGAATCGACAGACAAAGAGAGACCCTAAAACATCTGTGTAAGAGGAACATAGGGACAGGAATACAATTCTGTATAGAAATGAATGCATGAACTGCTAAATTAAGGCCCAGTCCTGTGAGGTACTGTGAGTCCCCGATTTCCAATTCCTCAACACTTTCAAGGAGATACCCATCACCTAAGAGAACTGAGCTTAGACACTAAAACAGCATAAGCTGACTGATCTTATTAAGGGAATGCCCCATTAGACACTAAAACGGTATATGCTAAAAAACTTAAGCAGACTATGCAGAGAAAAATTGACATTTAGTGACATCGTGGTTTGAGCTTGCTAGTCTTAAAAAAAAAAAGAAAAAAAAAGTGCGTGGCAATAATTAGTTAGAAGAAACATTTCCATCTCTTTTGAACATTCAAGGAAGATTTTTGTTTGATTGCAAACATTACCCTATAGGATTTCCAATGCCACCAAACCCAGAAAGTAAAACTAACCATTAAATGTGAAAAATATTTTCTTTGCCCGACAAATGAATTGCAAAAAGAAAAATATTATGAAGGTAGAATTTTGGTCCTACTGCATTTCTATAAAATTGTACATGTAAAAGTGGAAAACAAAAAGGGTAAAAGAAAAGTTTGGTTTTTATAATATTATGCAATACTATTAATAAAGGTAATGAAATTGACTTGCTGAAAATGTAACAGATTATCCTTTAAGTTACATATGCATATTTTTGAAATATACAATACATACAACTAAAACCTAATTTGCATAAAAGAAAAAAGTCCTGTAAATAGCTGGTTTTCTAATCTGGTTTTGTAATATATATCTATCATAATTCTACATAATCACAGTACAACACTTTTTAATATTTTACCATAGCTTGCTCCAATGGAATAACTTGTTGATTATGAATCATTCGAATACTGTTTGCATGTCCTTTTAAGGCATTTTCCAGTGCTCCTTTGGGCTGCAAATATAAATATGATAATTCAGTTCGCTGATATGCAGGATTTTTTTTTTTTTAAAGTCATTTTTTGAAGCGTCAAGACAAGCAAAATAAGGAAAAAAGCATTAGCAATGAATGACAGAATGTATATTCTGCTCATATTTTGCAAAGCAAACTGAAGTGAGCAATGACATATGCTACAACACAGGGAAGACATCATAAAAATAGTAGAACTCTGAGTAACTGAAACAAATGTACAATTCTAAAATAACCAGAGAAATGTTAGAATACTTGCACAAACTGAATACAATGAATTTTTAGATAGTGCACTGTGTTAGTCATTTTCTTCAATATCAAAAGAACAAGATAGCCTCATTCTTTTTGCACTAATGTCTGAGTGGCTCATTAAGAATGAATGATCTTTTTAAGGAACTGCTCCAGTTAGCTATCTACTATTTCCCAAGTTACAATGGCGCCCTCCACTGGCATTATAATTTTTCATTCATATAGATTAAATCACATCTATGTGTAGGCTTGGTACAGATTTAGGGACATTTCGTTTTTTAATCTACGCACAATTTGAATCATAGCCAAATGATTTTTTGAGGTATTTCCATACAGAAATGATATCATCTTTGAGTGATTCTGGCATGGGAAAGAATATTTACACCTGTGATTTTTTTCTAGTTTAGCGGCTCCCTCTTCACTAAAAAGGTCAGGAAAACTAGGGAGTTTGCGGTCAATTTCTAGACCTAGAAAAGTAAGTCTGCACCGCAATAAAAGACCCATAACACAGTGGCAGATGGGCCAGGGCTGTTTGCTAGGGTTGGGGTGCAATAAAATGTGGAGCCTGACATCTGACACGACACAGGCTATAGAATCTTTTCTAAAGCTTCACTGATGCCTATTTTTAATATACACCTCTTCACTTTCCCAACTACCTAATCGAGATCCTAACCCCCTAAATCAAACTACTATTATGGCTTGCACAATTACAAAGCTCACTGATACCATGCGTACCCCCCACTATTGTATGCTAATTCCCACCATGGGGCATTTCCCAGCGCATCTCTGTCATTTCAGATAGTTAGACTCTCCTATCTTAAAGTCAACAAATGTTCTGAACATTTTACTCATCACAGCCTGCACATTTAAATGCAATGGTAGCAAGACTCAGCTTCACTGTATCATAGAGCCTAGGGCAGCACCGATTAGATGAGATAAGATGATGCATTATGCATCTCATTCTGGGGAACTGGAAAAATCACCTTGCCACGATTCAGGTGACCTTCCTTGGAACTAAGCAGAACATTGGACAGGCCTGATAAACATGTGGCTCTCACAACCCGGGTTCCAGACAGAAATGATACAGGCCTGCAGCCTGAACCCGGAGATTCTCTGTGCCATGGGGTTTTTAAACATACGAGTACATGTTAATTAGTTCATCTAGTAAGTCACCTTTTCTGTCCCTACCCAAACCTCAGTCCTTTGACCAAAATGAGGAGGATGATAACAAGATCTCACTTTGCTTTCCCATGCTGGATAATTTGGCCTGAAAAAAATTTTTTTTTTAACCTTAACCTCTTTTTCTCCTTTCACTGCAGAGAGGGGAACAAAGTATCTTTTTTCTTTTTTTTTTTTAAAGGAACTTATTTGTCAATAGGAAATGGGAAAAGAGGCTGTGATCTTTCCATGAAGGCCTGTAGAAATAGAATCCCTGGCCATGAGCAGCAGCCACTTTTTGTACGGGGAAGTGATCCACATACACTCTAAAACTTTGTCCACAAAGACAAGAACCACTGCTGAAAACATGTTAGCAATGTGTGCAACAGAACTAGTGGTGAACATGAGCAACGAGCAAAGGTGTACAAGGAAACTGTGTTGTGCACCAGTTCAGCTGCATCCATTGCTCAAATGCATAAAAAGGGTTCAGTTAAAGTAACTGAGCTTTTAACAGGTTTTAAATAGGACATGGATAAAAGGAACAATCAGAGCTAAACAGCCACCAAAAAGTCAACAGAAATTTCAGACTACAATGAAGAAACACATCACTGTCATGGAATCAGAGATGGAAACTGAAAACTGTTGGCAGCAGATCTTTTTTATATTATAGATGCATGCTAAAAATCTGGGCTACCTAGAGACATAGGAAGGAAAAGCAACATTCAATTCAGAGGGTTTGGAGGGAAGTGATATAGGGACCCAAAAACAGAAGACCGTGCAATAAACAGAGGCCAAATTGCTGTAGTGGCAAAGCAGATAGTGAAGGAGTGAGAGTTAAGATCAGACACATACAACCTCATTGTTCTTGTTTACCATGAAATATTTAGCCTCACAAGCCACGAAGAGCCAATAAGCAATTCTGTACTCACAATTCTGGCCAATTACTACATTCACTGCTGTTGGCAAGAGTTTAGCAAATGGAGGTGTAAGTTCATCTCAAACTACAGTTGCCCAGATACGTTAAGTCCCCATATATAAAATCTCTCACAAACAAAGATATGTTGTCTTCCTCCAAACTCCACCCCCTTTAATTTGGGGATGTTTTTATTCCAAATACTCCTCCTACTGCTAAATATTCTGTTAATGTTGTTTAAGATGTAAAAAAATACAAGCCACAAATTCAAGGTCAATTAATTCTAAAGGTTTATCATCATCATCATCATCATCAACTGGACTTACAAACATTCAAAACCATCTGGAGCAGTGTGGGATCATAAATATTACATCTTTAGACATCACGGTCAATTTGAAAGCAATCTAGCTTCCCTGCATTGATTTTAAACACACCATGCTGTCTCATCAATTATTTCATCCATTACACTGAGCAGCATCACCAGGGAGTGCTAAATACACACTGATGATAAGGGAAAACTTCCACAACAGGTAATGCATTTAATTACTGTATGCTTCATATTACATTATTCTACTTAATCTTTTCTTTTCTTTTTAAAACAACCACTAAATAAAATTTTAAAAGGTAGTATCACAAAAACTTCTTATATTTTATGGTTGTATATAGAACCTACTATTAAAGAGCCCTTATCATGGGCAATTCTAGGGAAGTGTGTGTATTGGAAGGCTTTGATTGAGGGACTTGGGTGTGTGTGGGAAGTGTCCCATTTTAGTGCACAGAACATTCCCTCTTTAGTCATTCTGTGGGAATGCAATTCTTTAACGTTAAATGGATAATGAATGCACTGTCCTAGTTTTAATGAAGATAAATACAGTAGTTGTGTGCTTATGGAAGCTGTACAAACAGAATAGATAACATGTACTTTAGTTGCTTCTATACAACAGCATCTGAGGGCAACCATTTATCTCCTAAATTTTGTATTTAAAGGGTTCAGTTAAGGTAATATGGTTTTAAACAGAATGCAGCTAAAGGGAACAATCAGAGCTAAACAATCACTGACAAATCAATAAAAATTTCAGAATAAAACAAAGACCTATGTTACTGTCAGGTAATCAGAGCTGAAAATTCAAACCTAGCGTGAACTTATCAGCCCTTGAGCTCTGTCCACTTTCTTGTTCTAATTTGATCTTGCCATCCCCCAAAATATAAAGCAAATCCTAACGGTCACCAGGGCCAGATGAGGTCAAAAGAGATCTGTGTTTACAGAACCAGTGCCTGATGCCACATGACAGAAGAAGCACTGCTTTCCTTAAAAAAGCTCTCTAGCTCTCATGATTACAAAGAAAAGCTTGAAAACATGTACAGTGTAATCAAAGCACCGGTATTTGCCTGAGTCTGTAGACAGCCTGAGTGAACAGCTATGAGAGGTCTGACCTGTGCTATGCATCTTAATCTGTGTTAACTCCCAGAACCCAACCCTGGAGTGCCCCCATTACCACCACCTAAACAGAGAATGTGTGGTAAGCAGAGAAGAGTGCAGCTGGCCCAACCCATATACCCAACAAGTATTCAGGATACCATACTGCTACTCCTCTCTCTCAAGGAAGAGAGGACTCCTGCTGCTCCCAAGGAGAAAGAACCCTAGGTTGCAGAAGGGGGTCCCATGCCACTGTCTCTACCTCTTTGAGAGGGGAGGTTCCTGCCATTGTACAGGGGCATGCGTATGGCAGGGCCATGGTGCATAGGGGCAACTGATTACCTTGCTCTGACTGGCATGTTTGCTGGCTCTTATTTTCTCTCTTCTTTCTTTTTTTTTTTAAATATGTATGGAAATATAAAACCAAATGTGCAATATTAGCAAACAAAGCTATGCCAATTCTTCCCCAGTCTAATTTGCTTGTATTCTGTAACCACAATGGCTACCCTTTGGTCTGTTTCTAATTTTAGACTAAGTCTTTCAGGGCAAGCACCATTTCTTGTGGGTTTGTACAGCTCCTAGCACAATGACACCTCAGTCCCAGCTACAGCCTTTGGCAGGTACTACTTTATAAATGTTTATCAAAAACAACGAAATCTGCTACACAATAATGGGTGAATGTATAAAAATTGCCTTTCCCCACCCTGATTTGAATCAGATTTTTCTTTCAGCTGTGACTGTAAAATATAAGCAATGTTTATGTGAAATACTGTAACGGAGTTAGCAGGACTTGCCAAGTTCTAAACGAGAGGTAGCAATAAATACTATCAAATGAAAATTGAGACAACAGAGGCAGAAATGATTTGTGTGTGGCATACAGAGGGAAAAATGAGTAATATGCTACATGAAAGTTAAATATGTAATTCCACATACCACACTGCAGGGTGCATGCAGGAGTGAGAGGAGTGATGACTTTATTCAGGTATAAAATCCAGACTGGTGGATATTTACCGTGGCAAAATGCTGATTAAAAAATGAAGCGTGAGGAAATTACTGCAACATGCCTTAGAATGCCAGAAAACAGAACAAAATCTTCAGCACTGAACAGCCATCAATTTTACATTCTTTGCATTCTTCAAATACAACTCACCAACTGGTCTGCCCGTGCTTCCAAGTCATTAGCAAATGACAAAAGATCCACTCTGGTAACACTTTTATTGATCTAAAGATATAAGCAACAGTTTTAGTCACATTACTACCACATTGAAAATTATGGCACTACCATTACATGAACTTAACCCTTTCCCTAAATATTAAGTTATTTATGGGCCTAATTCTGAGAAGTGCACTTGTTTAAGTGTAAGTCCAACTTACTGCATTCCTTAAAAAACTCACACACATATGGAAGCAGCCCATATTGTTTTGCCTTGTAAGATAAACATACATTATTATATTTTCTTCCAGATGTGCACAGCCTCCCAAGTCTGAGGTTATCATCTTACCTCTGTTAAATACGCTGCAAAGTTTATTCCATCTATTCCTGAGGAACTGAAGTTCAGAAGATTCTGCTTCCCGATTTCATCCAACAAAACTATGTTGCTAAGATTTACATGAATATGTTCGATTTTCAGTGATACATCTTCTGTATACTGGGATGGCAGGGGGAGAGGAAGGAAAAAAAGAAGAGTCCATATTCTTCCTCTGATAAGGCAATCCCCGTGTGAAAGCATTTGCTCCTGTTGACTTATGACTCGTCATTTAACAAACAAAGAAATTCAGTCATCAAATTTTGCCCCCAGTTCTAACAGCGGGAAACCAATTAATTGGGACATACAAGTCTGATTTTTCCTTTGCCTGTAGTATCACCATACTCCTACCTTACTATGTCCTAACCTTTCTCTGCATCTTTCAGTTTCTCTATAGGTTACTCTATTTCCATGCCCTGCCTGAATGTGCTTCTCTGAAGCGAGGCCAATTTCCATCCAGAACAGGTACAAGGATAAAATGCAGGAAGTGTGGTTTTTTTTTAGATAAAGCTGTCTTAAAATGGCCAGGTTATGCCATAGACAATAGAGCTGATCTAGAAGATACAGAGCTCTAGCATTTTATTTTCAACCCTGACAGAAATTCTATACTGTAACTGGGCAAAGAGGATAACGAATTGACCAGAAAAGATCCTCTAACTATTTATATATTGTGCAGGCGGTCCGACTAGATGATCACATTGGTCCCTTCTGACCTCAGAGTCTAGGAGTCAAAGTAAGAGAATGGACCCTGCCTACTATGTAATGAAAGACAAGCGCTGACTGTAAACAAACCTGAAATGCTCATTTGCGCTGTCCAGCAGACAGAGCACTGGACTGGGACTCAGGAGATCAGAGTTCTATTCCAAATTTGCCACTTCTGCATCTTTGTGCCTCCATTTCCCCTTCCTCCTTTGTTTGTCTATTGCTTGTATATTCTTTGGGGCAAGGACTGTCTCTTACTATGTGTATGCACAATGCCTACCATAATGGGGCAATGATCTTAGCAGGGGCCTCTAAAAGCTATGGCAGTACAAATTAGTATAGCTGATAACTAGTAAAACATTTTACGTTTTAACTCTCTCACATACAAGTTTTGACAGAGGTTGCAGGGAACATATAGTACAGCAATTCATCTCTCTGGCTAGCTTTACTTCTGGTTCCTGCCAAACTGACCATGCAAATGCATGGGCTTGCAACAGGGATTGGCACCTTTGCTGGCCCCCGTGCCAGCCCTGCCCCAACAGCAGGTGACAGGGGCGGGGCCAGCAAGGGACAGGCAGCTCCTTTTCTCTGCTGGCCCCTCCCCCCCAGCAGGGGCTGGGGCAGTAGGGGTCACAATGGCTCCTGAGGCCCCACCCCCCAGCAGGGCCTGGAACTGCTGGTGGGCGGGGCCAGCAGGAGCTGCCACATTCACATGGCTCCTGCAGCCCCACGGAGGGTGAGGGGTGTGGCCAGCAGGGGAGCTCTGTGTGCTGCTCTGAATGGGCGCGTATGCCATGTTTGGCACATGTGCCTGGGGTTGCTGACCCCTGGCTTGCAATATGATGACTGAGCTTGTATGCTGTCTGCAACTATTAAGAATTCTCAGCATGCCCTAGAGGATGCTAAACTTTGAGATTTGCATGTATGTAAAATAAAAGTGTGTCCGAGTTTAAGACCGAAAGGGACCACCAGCTCATCTAATCTGACCTCCTGTACATACAGGCCATGAACACCCCCTCTCCTCCATCACATCTTCAGCAGCATTATGACTTATAAATAAGTAATCCCTGCACAAATCTCTCCAGGCCCCTGAAGGCCCTGAATGCAAGAATTCTACAATGTGCTTTACCAAAAATAAGGCACTTTCTCCCAGCTTTGACTGTTGGAGAATATAGGAACGGACAACACCCCACGCCCGCACCAAAATACCCCACAAGCACTGAACAATGTTAAAGAACACCTGAAAATTTGCTCACCAACACAACTGCACTCCACACTGCCCCCAATTAGAACCATCACATGATCATAAGCTGCCGTTACTTACCATGCTAATGTTCAGAAACTCATTGATATTGAAGAGATTTTCGAGGTGAAGTGTGGTGTAAATTCCTTTGTTTTCTTTGCAGTCACTATGAAAATAAATTACGCATATATCAGTTTGAAAACCCTCTTGGTGCTATTTTCTTTAAAAATTAACAATGCCAGCGTATTTTGGGCTAACCACATTTTAAAGCACTCTATTCATATCCTTTGGATGTCAGGCTATAGGAAGGACAGCATTTAACAATTTGCTTAGCTTTAAACAGCTTTAAATTGATGCTGTACAATTTATGAAATAGCTTTTCAAAATGACAGCAGCTTTTGTTCAATTGTATTCTATCAAGACTACCTATAATCGCTGGTTTATTTTATGTGGGCCACTCACTTTTACTAGTCATCCTCCAGGAAATTAGAGGGTCACCTTTATACAGTTATGAGCTAATTTTGGTGCTGGAAATCTAGGAACATGGAGACTACTGGCAATGAAGACCCCAGGAACAACAAAGAGCAAAGCATACAAAAAGCAGTAAATCCTGGCTAAGATTTTACTTTTTTATACCTGTACACTTTTTCAAAGGTCAAATTAATTTCTGGATTTTTAAGCACGATGCCAGAAAGGTAGTTTCTCCAATGTTTATTCAGTAAGTAGGGTGTATCCAAAACCTAGAATAAAGTGCACTGATGTTACTGATCATAATTCTACATTCCTAATGCATCTGTTTGTGCAAGCTTTCAATACACATACATACACATCACACTCAGCTTCTCTCATGCTGTTGGAAAAAGAAAGACACACAAGACCCAACAGTCTCTCTGGAGCCGGAAATGCAAACTGTAGCTCCCCAAGTTATCAGGGGCAGCTGAGCTGCAGGGAGATTTACCTCCAGGGCAGGCACACAGGATCTACATTGCTATTCTCTGTTGCAGATTCAACAGGAATGGGATTAGCCTCTCCAGAGTGAGAACTCAGAGCCCCAAGTTACCATGCTTTACATGTAATCAAAAAATGCCAAACCAGCATAAAAATTATAAATATCTGAAAGACTTGTGAGGTTTTTTGGTTGGTTGGCTGTTTTGTTTAATATCTTGAAGGTGAATAACTTTACCTTGAACAGAGTCCTATCTTCAAACGGTTCACAGACCAGCTTTTCTACATTTCCACCGGTAACAAAGGTGATGGCCACTACGATCATCAGCACCCAGGAGAAAAGGAAACTGAACCCAACTCCGCTGGGGGAGGAAAAAAAAGTCTAGTGAGAGTTTAAGAACATTGAAATGCATGCACTAGCTTAGCCAAAATTCAGCATCTGTAGCAATTACCAAAAAGATACAAAGACTCTCCTCAGAAGTGCTGGATCAGACTAAGGGTTTATCTATAGGAACATTTAGTTTGCAGCAAGCTGGGATGTAAATCTACATCTCAGAAGCTTGCTGCGCACTACATGATTGGATGGACTCTGCAGCCACACACAACAGGTCCACAGCACATTTTAAATTTTCCCTGCTTTGATATGGGAGTAGAATAAAGCGCACACAGGATGAGAGCCACAAGCAGGCTCTCTTATTGCCTATGTAGGAAGTGGAACATACTGCCTCTGTCAAGAGTAAGTGAATTACCATTTTCTTTTTAAATGAAGGTCTCTAGTCTTCTCAAGAGCAGTCATGTAAATTCCAGCCCTCTTCTACAAGAAGGACGGATTAAAACCAGTGCTAGGATCCCTAAGAATCATTACTACCCATTGGAGAAAAAACAAACAAAAAACCTCTCAGATCAGACAGAAGTAGGTCATATTCCTCTATCCTTCCAATGAAGCAGATCTAATGTCTCTCCCTTTGTGACCACAAACGATATTTAAATATGTTCCATAAATGTTATTTTTAGAGAAAGAACTATAGATTCCATTTATGTTCTAATTATTTTGACACGTATCCCAATTTTGCAATTCCTCAGTTGGTTTAAAGGGATGTTTATAGCTACGATGTTCTCTCTAAAATAAATTACCGTGGTTTATCTTTTCACATGATACTCTAATAAAGAAAATTACCATATATCAATGCCAATCCAAATTAGCTTTTAAATCATCTCAAGGCCAGAACTTGCTTCCACGAAGGCACTTAGTTTCCAAACATTTAACATATATTTTCGTCTTCAAATTTATTTTTTCCTCCCTCGGTTGTCTTGCATAGATATTTACCCAGGTAATAAAGCCACTGCCCTTCAAAATATACTTTCCACAATATAGTACATAAGTGCAGGAGATGTTTGTACAATATTTCACTTATATTTGTTAAAAATAAACTTACGCCATGAGGAAATTGCCTCCAGTGTTTGATACACAGCCTCTGGTTGTTGGAGAAGCATGTTTGTCATAACCACAAGTACCACATAACAGTCCAAGATAGTAAAAGACCAGGATCAGAATCACCATGCAGCAGAGAATTAGACAACCCAACCATCTGATGGATCAACATAGACAGTTACAGGATTAATATGGATGGCACATCACAGTCCAAATCATGGATATTAGAGAAGAAATATCAAGGCAATTAGGGGGTGAAAAATATTATTCACTGGTGACCAGTAATTCAGAAAAGACCCATCTCAAATGGATTATAAATAGGGTTATGAAAAAATCAACTACACATCTCTAAAGGGGGGTGTGTTATAGAATTTCCATTTGCTCTTGTGAAGCTTACTTGTCTGGAAACATATCTGAATGTTGTAGAACAATTTTTAGATTGTCGGGGTTATTAAAACCTAAAGATAAGGATGCACAACCTGGCACTTTACAATTTATTCCTGAAATTACAAAGGTGCACAGTTAATGGTATATAATCAGGGGAATGCAAGATTCACATGACTTTGGTAGGAATTCTTTCCTTCTTACTCATGATAACAGAGTAACTCTGCTTAATCTACTTACATATGTAGAATTTATCCAAAATTACTTTATCCAACACATTCCATGCCTCTCTCCATCCTTCCAGTCATTTGCTCCTGATTATTTCTCATCCTCTGCTCCAGGGGTGTCAAACATGCAGCCCATGGGCCAAATGTGGTCCTCAAACCCCTTCCCATCTGTCTCACAACTGAGCTCTGTGGGACCACATGCTCTTTAACAGAGACAGACTGTGGTCTCGCATACTCAGTGCTCCGCAATTCTGTGAGGGTTTAAGGTCTCGCGACATCGTAGAGTGCTGGGTATGTGAGACTGTACTCCGTGAAACCACACTCTTCCCCTAACAGAGAGAGTGGTCTCACGGATTGCAGTTTCACATATACAGCACTCCGCAATGCCACAAAAGTGGCATAGTATTTCTATTTATGGTATGTATGGCCCACTTGAAGTACATTTAAGTCAAATCTGGCCTACCGTAGCAAATGAATTTGACACTCCTGCTCTACTCCCTTCAGCTAATTTCCTGCTGTCTCCCTTTCTTTCTCACCCTTGCCTTACAAGACATTCAATACATGAAATAAAATATAACGAAGAAAAATAAAAATTCCACAGTTAACCAAAAAGAAAAAAGAAAACTGTGGAACTAACATGATGTTTGCAAACTATCAGTCTGCTTGCATTAGGATATATCCCTTAGCTATACGCTTTGGTCCTGCCTAAATAGACGGAAAGCTCTGTGGGACAGAAACTGTCTCTTATTTTATATCTGTGGAGTGCCCAGCACAATTCAGGCAGGGCCTCTCCCACAACCCAAATAATAAATTACAACAACTTCTCAATAGCATCTAGGCTCCACTGTAGCTCACTGTCTTGACAAAAATAAATAATTATTTCAAAATAATCCTAGACAGCTTTCCCCTCCTACCTTATTACTTAATTAACATGTACCTACCTGTAGAAATCATACTGTTCCACCACTGGGAAATAATCTTGAACATATGCCTCACCCTGAGTAAGATATATTGTAAAATCAGCCAGCACCTTCTGAACAGGCAGCCTTTTAGTGAAACTAGTAATATTTGAACCAACAAAGTCCAACAAATTTTTGATATCTGGAAAAGTAAGCATTGTGGAAGAACACTGTTACAAGTCTATAACAGAAAAATTATATTCGATGTACATCAAATTAAAACATTTATTCATTTCAGCTATATTGTATATGGAGAAAGGCAAGCCGTGAAGACAAGCATGAAAAGGGACAGGCAAGCCACAAGAGTATTAGCTTTCAACATAATATAACGGTATTTGAAGACATATACTGTAGTTCTAACATTCAACTTAACAATGGAGGATGCTGAAGTCAAGTCAGAGTTTTCTCTTTCTGTTCACTGATTTTATGAGTGCATCTTTTAAATCCAGCTACCTTAAATCCTGCATTTTTTGCAATATGATAAATACTAATACTGAGCAAGGCAATTAGGTCCTACATTTATGATTAGTAGCAGAAGGTTTTTGTTTAAACAGTTCTTTCTATAGCATACAACACACCCTGTGAGACAAATTAAAGACCCCATATCAATTTCCCAACACAGAAAGTTAGAATTTCAGTCTTTTTTATGAAATGTATACTTTAAATAAAAACACTCTCCAATTAAGTAGCATCATTCTTCAAAAGAGGTGCTAATGGAATAATGTTTTTGGACAAATTTAGGAGAGAACATGCCAATCTGTAGGCGTAATTTAACAATCATTTAGCTGCACAGAGATCCTAAAATATTTCACATCCCCCCGCTCCCAAGGCACTGTATACATATAAAGAAATGCATTTTTCTGCATTCCTCTTTTCCTTCAGGATTTTGATGTACCCTATTCCATTAGGATACAACCTGTCAGATGTCAACTTGCCATGTGAATTTGGTAACTGTCCATATCATCTCCTCCCTCCAGGAGAATTAGTCTTTTTTTATTTATTTATTTAAACACTTTGAAACAGGTAGATTTAGGTACCAAACCCTACATCTCTCCAAGAACAGAACTGTTCATGACATTCTTTGATTAGGAATGTTTCATCTATTTTTAACTTGATTTCTATGCCACACTCAGTTATTAGTAAGAAACACTATCTGGTTTTATGCAAATTGGCAGCTCCGTGGAATGAGTAATTTTGCATTTAGATCTCCTTAATGAAAAAAAATGGATCATCATCATCTTAGAAAACTTTGACTCTTTTTAGTCAAGATCAAACAATATGTATGCTTTGTTTGCATACATATTGTGTATTGTTTTGCTAAACTTACAAGGAACAGCTGTTTACATTGGCAGAACAGGTCCACAATGAAAAGACAAAAATTAAAACAGATTAGTATACACATTCATACACTAAATGTACTATGTTACCCTTTAATGATAGAATAATTAAATTGGCTAATAGCTTAGTTAACTGATCGGTTTGGGGGTACTTAAAAATTAGATAAAGAACAAGTTAAAAATGTTACACAAAACATGTTTTACCCACTAGATTTCACACCAGCCAATAGATCATTTATTTATGTATTTAATGAGCTTAGCTTAATAAATAAATACTGTACGTGTGCTTTTTTCAACCAAAGCACTGTCAACACTACAGCAAAACAAAGACAGAGCAAGTCAAATGCAATTAAGACTCCAAAATGTTGTTTGCAAGTCACTACTAGTTTAAGAAACAATGCACAAAACACCGTATGTTGTATTCTTAGATCTAATTACAAGCCAGTAATGCTGCCAAAGATGGTCTTCTCAGGCTACAAAAACAAAGCCAAGTTTCATATTTTATCTTTGCTAGCATTTTCTGAGACATCCCCCTATAAAGAGGATACAAAAATATATAACAATGGTAAAGGAGTCCCATTGAACTTTAATGTTATGCTCTAGAAAACAGTTTATTAATCAAAATAAAAAGCAAATTCTATTATCAGTCTCACCTGATAAGATGTTCCTGGTTTGGTTCTGCACTAAATCTGGAGTATCATTAAAGGCTGCATAACCCTAAAATAAATGCTGAAAGTTAAAGGAATCTCTCAATGCCAAATTTCTTACATCTGGTTTTCTAGGGCTAATAATATACACAACACATTTTATGTGGTATGTCAAACCAATTGTCACATCTTAAAAGTACAAAATAATTCCAAAAGTTTAATGAAAGAATCTAATCCAGGTAGTCTGCTCTCCCAAATAGTCCTTGAAAAACAAACATGAACACACACTCTCTCTCAAACATACATCTGTCTTGTTCTCATGATCATGGCTCTAAAGTGCTTTTGTCTGATGAGGAGTGAATGTTTAGAAAGCTAAGGATGCAGGCATGTTTTCTCAATAAACAATGCTGAAAAGTTGAACACATGCACAGTCTACGCCACTCAAGAGTGCCCCAATCCCATCCCAAAACAAAAATGTCAGATTGATGCTGGGGAGCAGAACTACCGCTCAGGGAAGATGAACAATACCGTCAGCAGTGTCAAAATTTCCATTCTATTCCTCTATTCAGGCCTTTATTTTGAGGAGGCAAACAAAAGATTACAGATAAAAAAACTCCAAGGATATGTGTACACTAGGAAACGTTAGGTCGACTTTTTTAAGTCAAGTTAAACGGTTGACTTTAAGTCAACGTAAAGTCGACCTTATTAAGTTGACTTAAAGTGGTTACCCTTAACCGGGACTCAGTAAGTCGACCTAAGAAAGTGGACTTATGCGTCCACACTGGCCTTAGGCCGACCTACTCAGGGTTAGTTCGAATACCCTGCTGTTCTTATTAAGTTGACCTAAGCTTTCATTAGGTCGACTTAAGGATTTTCTTAAGTCAACCTAATGAAAGCCCAGAGTGAACAGAGCTTAAGTTAGGTCGACTTAAGCTTCCTTAAGTCGACCTAACTTGCCAGTGTAGACATAGCCCAAGATACTCAAAACACTGGATGCCAGTTCCAGAGAACTTTCCAGCATTTTAGCCAGTTGGGAAGAGAAAGTGCACATTTCAATCTATCTAGCCACCACCCACTAGCTTACCTCCCGCTCACTATGAGCACCAATGAGACAGGCAAGGGCCTGGATTAACCCTCAAGCACTGGGTCTTCTGGAGTGCTTTTCTACCTTGTCACTGGCCTTCCACTTAAAGCACCTACATTTTAAAGCCCTCTCACATCTAACCCTCACTGCTCAGATCAAGACATTTGTTTCCAGGCACAACTCATCATCCTCTTGGATAATGGGTCTCCAAAAATAAAGTTATTTTATTGCCAACCCAATAGATTGTGTATCTGCTGTGCATACGAGAAGTTCTTTAAAAATTTAAATTTAAGAACGGTAGAGCAAGGATGACTCATGAGAGGAACTTGCATTTTTTTATATAAACTGCAAAGGTATACGATATGCCAATCAACCCAGGATTCTGTCTGTTTTTTAAGAGCATCCTGTAGTAGACAACTAAAATTAATTATGGATGCAGTGTGCTCTGAAGATGTAAAGCCTTATGCAAGTATTATTACATGTTAAATCCCAAGATGTGAACCAAGGCTGGGACAGTCGGGAGAGAAATCCACTAAGAACAAAAAACAAACAAGGAGTCCTGTGGCATTTTAAAACACTAACAAATTTATTTAAATGCATAAGCTTTTATGGGTGTAATCCCACTTCATCAGATGCATTAATGGAAACTGCAGTATGTTACATGCTAATGTTTTAAAGTGCCACAGGAGTCATCATTTGTTTTGCTGACATAGACTAAGATGGCTACCTCTCTGGAATGCGTCACGAAGAAAAAATGGGACATATAAGCATCCCATACTATTATTTAATATATCAAGAAATGTACCTTTTGAACCAGGCTGGAAAGGTCTGTTTTAAGGACATCATTGACTTTGGCAAGCTGTGTGCTCACACCTGGCAACTAGGATGGAAAAAAAGCATTGTTGAGTTTATTCAAAATACTATATATACACACTACTTGACCACATATTTCAAAGGAGATGTGAAAACAAATTGGAAGAACGTGTATAACAGAATATTGTTAGTGTTCTCCTTAACCCTTCCTTGGATGAAAGTAAAACATACTCAGCAGTTATAGTTAGCAGATGAAAGTGGAAGCAAGAACAGCATTTTAGTGTAGTAGTTTAACACACTGGTTTTCAAACTTTTTTTCTTGGGCTCCAGTTGAAAAAAGTCATTTATGCCTGCAACCCAACAATTATATCTTTGAGCAATGCATTCCAGTCTTTTGGCAGCAGTTGCAGGAATGCCACGACCTACTACTGGTCCCGACCCATGGTTTGAAAACAACTGGTTTAAACATATATTTTACTTTCTTCTGCACTCAAGATGAAAACCATGATTGAAATTACTGAGACAAAGAGATGCAAAGTAGATCATTTTACTCCACAGACAGTCTAAATAAAAGAATACTGGAGAGCTAATCCAATGAAACCGCACTGTGAAACATGGAAGAAATATTTCCTTACCCCACAGAAGTTAGCATTGATATTCAGTTGACTTAATGAATTTCTGATAATGTTGCAAGTTGAAGCAGCTTGAGCAGTAGAGCATGCGGAATCACTGAGTGTGTTGCTCAGGTGTGTTTTAACATCGGTTAGGTTAGCCTGTAGCCTTTCAGTACCTTCTTGCAAAACCTCCACAGAGACACTCACATTTTCCAATGCCTCCTTTGTTTCTCTGATTGCTGGGATGGTACAAAGATTTTAAAACCAGTTTTACTTAGAAGTCAGTCTCATTACTCAGCAAGATTTACCTACAAAAATGAACTCTTGCAGCAGAAGATATACTGCAAATATTTTGCTAGCACAAGCCAAATGTAGTCCATCTATTTTTACCAGGATCCCACCCATCCCCAGAATTTACTCCCTTTTTAGGACACTTCTTTTGGTGAATTGCAGCACAGAAATACAAGACCACTGTTTCATTATCATATACCAGCACAACTGGGTCAAGTCATTAGCAACAAAGTCAGGGCCTTATTTGCAATCTCAATATGATATTTTCTGTATTTCTATCACTACCATACACCTGGAGCACATCACTGAACTGGGAGTTTCACGTTAAAGAGAACATGTTGCATCAGCCAGACTTTAATGCTGGTTCAACATTTTCTGCTTTTAGATTTCATACAAAAACAATGAAGTGTTGAACAGAAGAGTAAGACAAACAGATACAGCTAAGAATGCACAAGAAAGTGCACAAAAAATGAACCACACTTCACACAACACAGAAGATTTTGTCAAGTCCTTTACCTTTGATAGCCCTTTCCACTTTGACTTCAAGCCAAATAGAAAAATAAAGCAAAGAAAGGAGAATGATAATGGGTGATGAGAAAGGGGTCTGGTGATGTGTGCAAACAGTTTCATGTGCATGGGTAGATCCAAAAAAAAAAAAAAAAAAGTGACTAAATTCACTGATAATTTTCACTTTTGTATGTACAACTGCACCAATTAGCAACTTTGGATAGAACAAGAAGTGTGGAAATCACAGAATCAAGTGTTACTAAGCCCTAAAGCACGGACAGTCAAGAAATATTAGTTGCTGGTGTAACCTTCGGGTGGGCTAAAATTCATTTAGTTGCCCTTCTCCAGTGCCCCACAGAAATCAATCCCAACCCCTATGGGGAAAGCAGCTGGAGACCCAGGATCCAGTCTGTACAGGACTCACGGCGAAGCTTGCTCAGAGCTACACTCACACATTAAAATACTACTACAATAAACATAACAATGAACTTTATTAACTACTAACTAAATGAACCTTATCCTAAGAAAATAAACTACAATTAACCAAGAACAATCCCTTGCATGAAAGATACCCAAGAGTCCCAAAGTCTGTGTGGAGTTCACCCAACTCTCAGCTACAGTCTCTGTTCCAGTGTGGAAGCTTGAGTGGCAAGAAATCGCTGTCCTCTTCTTTCTTTGCTGGGATCCTCTGTAGCATTACATGCAGGCTTTCTCTTCTTCTCTGCAACCAGCCCTCAGTCCCATATGCATGTCTGCAAGGTCTGGTGCAAATGACTCCTTTACATGGAGAAAACATCTTGTTCACTCCTGGCTCAGCTCCTCTCCAGAACACTGAGCACATGGTCTCCTTTCAAGGCAGCTCCTGCCTGCTGTCTGCTCAGGCTGCTGCTCTCCAGTCATCTGACTGACAACATCACATCACACCAGCAGGATACACTGTGGAGCATGCTCAAATTGCTACCACTCCCTGCTTCTGGAAGTTTCCAGTTGTGGGTCGCTAATCTGCCCAACAACAGTAACCCACCCTCAGCAGGTCTCTCAGAGATAGCCTTTTCAGGCATATGGGTTACACTGGCTAGACTTGACGGTGCATAAAAAGGAGCGATGCGCCTATAAGGATTGAAGGTATGAAACAGAGTATGACCTGCCTGAGAAGGTGATCAACTACTACTTATTAATCTCAGTTTCCAAGAAGAGCAAATGTTTCCTAATCGGCCTTTTCATACAAGAAGAGTAAGTCTCACAACAGGCATGCCATTTCAAATGATGGGAAATTCACTACAAAAGACCCAACTGAGTAAGTTCAAAACGATGGATACAATGCAATCAATCCACAAGTTAATTCTGCTGTGTAAACTCAATTACCACTGCAACTTCTGTAAGCCACTGCTTACGGAAGAGATAAGGATGGGCAGTGTGCCCAGCCAAAACCTAGCATTCAAAGATGTTTATAAATGTCCAAAAGGCCCAGTATCCCTCATTCTGAGAGTTTATAGAAGTATTTGGCTGTAAACAGAAAGATGCATATTCTAAGGCAAAAAAATAAAATAAATAAAGCTCCTGCCACTGCAAAAATGCTTTCTTCCTTCTGTAATGGGACCATGCCTTTCCCTCTTGTCCCAATGCATGCACAAAACTCTCAGTTCACTTGATGAGTGTCGCCGTCCAGAAAAGAACTCCGCCTAGACAGATTACAAAATTACATCAACTCATGAACCAGAGCGAGGCTGTCTCTCTTGAAAAGGCAACAGAAGGTTAATAAATAAAAGCAAAGGTGTGCATTTACCTCCTGCCATTGTTAGAGTTGCATCAAGTGCAGGACGCACTTCTTTTGCAAACCGCTCCTGAACTCTGCCACCAAGCAGTGGCCCAACATCTGTAGTAAGAGAAAATAAAAACCACTGAAAGCCAGTTCAATGCAATCATCTCCCCATACATATGGACACAGCATTGTCTACACTGGCGCTTCTGTTGGTGTAACTTATGTTGCTCATGGAGGTGGGTTTTTTCACCCCACTGAGCAACCTGAATTATACTGAGAAAAGTGGTAGTGTAGACACGGCCTCAGTTTAGTTTGTGCAACTTCAGGAGCATGGAAAGTCATAAATGAGTGCTGAACATGCAGACAGGAATTCCAAATTATCTGCCAAATGCCCATTAGTCTTGTGCAGGATCGCCCTTCCTTTGAGGCCAGTTGTGAGTTCCATGGCTTTGTCTAGACTAGGATTTTAAGAGGCGAGATGTTATGTTATTGAATATCTTTTAAAAGTTTGGCATGGATGAGACACACACACTATAACGTGCTATGGCACATGTTAAAGTATGCATTGTCTTCTCTTCCCAGACATTTAAAACTTGCTCACTGAAGAGCGCTAACACCACACATTTTGGTCTCATCTTGTGAAAGCCCATATATATCTAGGCTCCTTTTAACTTTAGAAATTGAAGTCAAAGCGTTGGGGGAGGGGGAAAATCCACATTATGGTGCCCCCCCTTTTTTTTTTTTAAAAATTAAAAGCCCCTGAAATGTCACCAAGTGCTGTAACACTGCTACAGAGGAAAACAGCAACTGCTTTAAGCTTCATGGATCCGTGCTTTTCAAGTGCTAGTTGTAAGAATTGCTCTCAGGCCTGGTCTACACTGAGGGCTTAAGTCCGTGCAACGCTGCTTACTTCGACCTTCTACAGCCTGCGTACACACTCGTGTGGCTGCAAGTTCAAATTAAGTGCTGCTCTAAATTGACTTCGTAAATCCACTCCCCCACTCCCCAGGAGGCATAGTGTTAGGGCGATTTTAGTAATTTGCCTTAATGTAAGTGTGGACAGTTGACCCCCCTTGCCAGCCTTCTGGGGCTGCTGCCCACGAGCCCCGCTGCTAGCTCCCCTGCCGGCCAGGCAGCCCCCCTGCCAACCGGGCAGGCTCCCCACCAGCAGGCAGCCCCTCCCAGTGGGGTTGTCGCTGGCCCTGGGAGCCCCTACCCCCACCGCTCTGCCGGCCAGCAGCAGTCCCGGCTGTGGGGCTGCCCAGCAAGGTTGCCGGCCACTCCAGGGGCGGCAGCAGCCCAGGTGGTGAGGCTGCTGAGCTGGCAGGGGAGCCCACAGCGGGCTTAGGTGAGCAGGGGGACCAGCTTTATTGCACTGTGGGACATCTACCCACAATGCAACCCTTTTTACTGCGACTTTACAGCTGGAAATGGGGATGCAAGGAGCCGGAGCATGGAGTGTGCTGTGGACACTCTCCTTTGGTTTTATTATTTAGTTTTATCAGTGTCAACTTTAGATGGCACCCAAGTGTAGACATGGCCTTAGTAATTCTCTCTTGCTCCAGCCAAATAGCTGAAAGAATTTTAAATACAACAGTAAATGTATATTTCAACACATCAGTATGGTAAGTATTATTATAATGCCAAGAACAGTAAAACAAGTACCTGATTTGACTCAGCTCAACCATGACCCGAATTGCACCCATAAATCGCTTGGCATCCAGTCCTGTGCCTCAAAAAATTAAAAATGCTTCCTCTGAAACTACCAAGTACTAGGATTGCTGAATTCATAACAGCAAAACTGATTAGTCTTTTACGTAGGGCAAGCCTACATGTACTGCCTGTTGTTTTCAGCAGCAGCTGAATGGAGATATACAAGTTACTTAAAATAAAATTTGCATGTCGCAGTTTGACTGGCCTACGCCCAGCATGTCCGCTGTGCTGAGTCAAAGAGAGGGGGCCCCCCCTTTGACTCAGTGCTACTCCAGTTGTCAGGGTGGTATTCAGAGATCGGCTTCCTGATTGACTGACGGGTTTTCACAGACCCAATCAGCTGATTGGGAAGGTTGATCTGACAGCAGCAATTTTGCCACTGTCAGTGAAGACTAACCCTTAAAGTGAAATTCCAAAGGGGTAGCCGTGTTAGTCTATTGTAGCAAGACAACAGAGTCCTGTGGCACTTTAAAAGACTAACAGATTTATTTATCG
>ML685851.1:990640-1000856 GCA_007922175.1 Pelusios castaneus | reverse complement strand
CGATAAATAAATCTGTTAGTCTTTTAAAGTGCCACAGGACTCTGTTGCCTTAAAGTGAAAGTCATTTAATAAAGAATGATGGAGCTTACTTTTTGAAAAAAAATGTATATTGTGCCACACCCATGACATTTTCATGAAGAACTATATTTTTGTTTTATTAATCTGTTTGGGATTCTGATTCTAACATCTTGAGTTTCATTTTGAATTAAAAACCATTCATTAGCTGATCAGTGAGCTCCGTACTGAATACACATAGAACTTAACAAAAGACACATAGCTAATAAAACTTCCATTGCTTACTATTAAGGTCGGCGAGTGCTTTATTCTTGGTCGTATTGTATTGGCTCACCAAGTAGTCAATTTGCTAGAAGTTTAAAAAAATATTTTTAGTAAAGAGACAATAACCACCCCACACACGTATATTTAACTACAAAACCCCAAACACTTGAAATCTACATTAATATGTTCAACTAACCAAATATATTTAAGCCTTGTACAATACAATTCTATTTAACCATGAGATGTTTAATCGGGAAGCCTCCTGAGAAGCAGATTTAAACCCCAATGATAATTAATAGCAGCAACTGCCCCTTCACAAGGATTCCTTCAAGAGATTTGGTATGACGAGGGTCTTGTGCATCTCCATTTCATGCTACTTCTATGCACTTGGGCGTCTAACAACGTTCAGCCCCTCTTTCACTGTGATATATGCAGGAAGTGTGTGAACTGCTTCCTCACTTTTTAGTCCTTTCAGTTTGCTCTCAACAGAGCAGGCAGTTTGCAGGCGCTTCCACTGCTGGCTGTGGGAAGAGAGGTGGCTGTCCCTTTCCAATTGCAAATGGTGCCCTTTACCAATACTCTGGGTCTGTTCAGTGACCATTTGGGCTCTGCACTAACCCAGACTGGAGCGGTATTATTATGTTGAGGTCTTCTGTTCATCAGTAGTTTTTGTTCGGTTTTTATTTGGCTTATACCTTAAATATGGAATATGGCAAATACCATAAGTCACAAAAGTAGCAGTGATTAAATGGCTGAAATAAACAAATGCAGTAAATGAAACAAACAAGATTATATTTTTGCCTTTTATGTGGTTTGCTAGGATTTAGAGTCTGGAGAAGAGACTCTTTTTCACAATTGTTGACAGGACTGCTATGAATTCCCCAACAACGTCACAAAACAAAGCAGGATTTAGAATGACTAGCAAAACAGGTATACACTCCCTCCCATAAATTATCTATAAGTTTACATTTTTAATAGACTCAAAAACGCAGACAGAATGTCAACTACATTAAGTGTGGTGTTGACAGTACAATATTTACTTAATCCACATCTTTTGTGACAACAGCTCAGAGCACTTGACACCTTTATCAAAGCTGCTATACCTTATGCACGTAATGCTGACGGGACATGCTAAGTTTGACATCAGAGTACTGTACTTCAGAAGTTTTAAAACCTATCAAATGGATGCTATACCACTGCCGTCAACAAACTGAAGAGTCTTCCTATTCTCAAGAATTTCTGGGATTTGATTAGTGGCAATGAGTACATGATATAAAAGTGCCTTGCACAATAAAGCAATATATTAAGAAAAGTCACAGATGATAGAATAGACTGTATAAATCAAATTTAGTTAATTATACAGAGAAAGAACTAATAATCCTGGGTAAAAACCTAGAAAAATGCGTAACTGAGGCTTGGAGGAGTCTCTGTAATTTCCTTGAACACTCTCTCAAATAAGTCTTTTAATTTAACAAAATAGTACTTTTAAGAGTAGTTAGCTTTTTTAGCTCTTTCATATACATCATGATAGCTGCAAGAAACACAAGACACATTTTACATTTTGACATTTCCTGCAGTGAGTACCCAGCGGTGGCTGTTGCAAGAGAGAGGGAGGTGGAAGAATTCTTGGTATAATTGGTCACATCCACTGATGTCTGCTTTACATCAATGCCCTAAGCCAGCTCAAAATAATGGTAGACTTATGAAAAGCACTCCATACTGCAAGCCAAAGTTTCATGACATGACCTCGTTTTTCCTTCGGCACATCTGCCCCAAATGGCTCTGCCATGATACTGTGTTTTCATACACATGCGCTGGGGCAAAAGGAAATAATACAGTGAGATGTGGAGAGAATTAAAGGAGTGGTTGATAGAGATTTCTCTTCAAACAACAGTATAGGCCTGCCAAGGCTTCATTGTTGGAGGAGATATCCTAAACACCAGACTCACATTATCACCACAAAGCCCTCAGTCAAAAGAAAAGCAGTTCATCCTCTATGGTAGAGTGAGATCATTATGACCAAGGCAGAAAGAGTCACTAATCTCACAGATGTGATAGTGGTATCTGAACTGGATCTGTCTAAACTTTAGCTACCGATAAGAAGTGGATTATTTGAATTATTATTATTTTGTTTTCCACATGATTTTTAAAGCCAAAGTTTTTAGACAATATGCCTTTCCAACTTGCAATGAACACACACACAGAAGGGAAAAGCTATCGTATACAGCCCTCTAATAGGAATTCATCTTTCAATGGAGAAAATCATATAGAGAAGTATTTGGCGAGCGTTGTGCTATGCAAAAGGAAGTGTGATGCCATTAAGGACAGCACATTTCATATTTGGTATGCCTCTCTCTTTTTTGTATTTTTATATATATATATAAAATGAAAACTGCATAGAAGGTGTTAAGAAACCAAACAAAAAAGGCTACAGTTCACTCTAGAGCAGGGGTCGGCAACCTTTGCTGACCTCTGTGCCAGCCCCACCCCCCACCCCCTCAGAAGGTGGCAGGGGCGGGGCCAAAATGGGGCAGGGCCAGGGACTCGGTGTGTGTGGGGGGGGTCCCCAGGCCAGGCCGCGCTGGCCCCTGAGCCCCAAGCCGGATTGGCCAGGCCCCTGCACCAGGCTGGGCTCGCCAGGCCCCAGAGCCAGCCCAAAATCCGGGCCGCCCCGGCCACCCGATCCAGCTCCCCCGAATCACGCACCGGCCCCATGCCGGGCTGGCCAGGCCCCCGAGCCAGCCTCCCCGAGCGCCGCATTGGTGCCCCCGAGCTTGGCTTGCCCGGCCCTCAAGCCGGCCTCAGAGCTGGGCCACACCGGTCCCCCCGCGACCCCTGCACCGGGCCGCACTGGCCCCCGAGCCTGCCCCCGGACCGCCACCGAGCTGAGCTCCTGACTGTAGGCTCCACCCCTGCCCCACAGCACTTACGTTGCTGTGGAGTCAGGGTCCCGGGGACTGAAGCCTCCACTCCCGACAGGGTGGAGTGGGGAAATGCGGCCAGGGAACCTGAAGGATTGGCCCGCATGCCAAGTTTGGCACACGTGCCGGGGGTTGCCGACCCCTGCTCTGGAGGATATTGGCATAAAAAAGTAGTGTAAAGGGCAGTTTGCCCATGCATATTTTTTATAAGTACCACCAAAACAACAGATTATGTCCCTTAAAATTGCCAGTAGGAAAAAAGGCATAGAAGTGTTACATTACTGCAGAGCATTTCATTTCTTCAAACAATGCTAGTGCACAAGAATTGGTGGATATGACTTAATGTATGAGCAGCCCTTTATCTTATATTGTATTGTGCTGGACCCCCCATTAAAAAAAATACAGTTTGTTGCATGCATCGCTAACGCCAAGCAGAAAGAAATGCTATTTTTCTAGAAGGCTTATCTTACATACACAACCACTTATATAAAGGAAACTTCTCTTTACCCCTGGCATGTCATCGAGGAAAATTCTCATGTCTTTAAAATTACTCTGCAACAGGTTCTTTGCTCCTCGGATCTGACTTGTTAAGTGTTGATTGGCAGCATAAGCACAAAGAACACCAACACTATAAACAGAAAGATAAGAAATATTACTTTACTACCGCAAATACCCATTCTGCCAATTAAGATCAACATTTGTCTGGATAATGGAATCCCTATATAGACAAATTAAGGCTATGTCTACACTCACCATGAAATTCAGCAGCAGTTGATGGGAGATACATAAGCTACTCTACATAGCTTGCATATCTCCCATCAACTTCCTAACTTTTATTTACTGCAGCATCTCCACTTTGCTGCTCCAATGGGAAGTGCCCTACCATCAAGGTAGAGTTATTATTTTTGGCCGGGGTGGATTAATGGCATCAACTTCCAGGTTGCTTGAGCAGGTTTCCATTTCTACTCAATCAATCCAGAGGTGCCACTATGTCACCATCAGTATAGGCCAAGTCAAGAAACGTCTCCTTTTACAATTTACTAAAATAAATTCTTATTTTAACCATTAGGTGGCACTGGAGCATTAGCTATAAGGTTTGCTATGGTCCCACTAATTTTCCATGTTTAATAAAGAAGTCAGCTTAAACCAGAAGCCTTCTAAAGGAACAAACACACAATATAGCAAGGCATATTCACAGCACTTCAGTTCTCAGAAATTTACAGAAATTAAACAATATGTACAAAAACCTATGCATACCTGACTATTTTTAAAAAACTGTAAGACTTACGAAGGTTAACATTCTTTTTCATTAGTAACCATTAGTCTTGAAACATCTAAAGAAAATAGTTGTTAAAATAACTTATTAAAAGGAATTATACGTGAAACACGTTTCTCATTGTAGCCCCAATTTTCCAAAGACTTAAGCTGTATTTAAAAATAGAGTCTCATTAACTTCAGTGGCGTTACTGGTGCTTACAAGTAAAAGGATGCCCAGAGAGTTTGCAGAACAGAGCTATAGGGAGAAAAATATAAATACAAATCAATAAAACGGAAGGTGGGGACAGAGAGGAGATTCAATCAGTGAGTTTGATGATTAGGACCGCACAACTCTAACCTCAACATGCTAGATATGTATATACTGAAAAATAAGATAACTAAAAGGCCATGACAAGCTTGCAAGAGTTCTTAGATCACAAAATATTTCATTGTTTCAGTTTCTTTTCAAGTGGAACTAAGTTTATCAGCTGTCAAAGTGAACCTTTTTTTAAATGCCTGTAATGACTTACATCTTATTTTGCTCCTTTTGTGTATGGATTTCTATTCTTGTAGGCAAAGAGCTGCACTTTGCAGCTCAGGTGGGATTGCAACAGAGGTATTAAGAGAGACTTTCTCTAAGGTAGGCAGAGAACAAATCCATTTTACAGGCTAAAAATTAAAACCTTAAATTTCAGACAAACATCACTGGCAGCCAGAGCACCTGCTTTCTGCACTATCTGCAATTTCTAGATAGTCTTACGACATAATTTCACACCACTGGCATTGCAGTAAACCAGCTCAAGTCTAGCAACATCAAAGGGAACTGAAAGATATAAAAAACATCGTTGACATTGGATCCTCATGCTAGAAAAATCAATCACTAGCAGAAAAGATACTGGCTCTATTCTATGGGCACCGCTAGGGGAAACGTCTGGCACCAGTGCACGAGGCGCACATACAGCTAATTGGGAGGAACACGAGCAAGCACCTGAAGGAAAATCTAAGCAACTTGGGCAGAGAGAAAAAGTCAGATTTTGGAAAGGTTGTTTATTATTGAACCGCAAGGTATAAACACACTATAGATGCTGCTGAAGAATTGCATCACTAACCTTCACCTCACAGAAAGGATTTGGGACAGGATGACAACTGGAGAATTCAATATCCAGAGATAATTCCTTAACAAAGGGTTTAACAATTGCTTCTTTAAAAACACACCAGTGTCAAGTCTTCTTAAAGGGAGCCACTGATGACTGAGGGCTGTTCACACTGAAAATTAAAGGTGTAGTTGTGGTGCGGGTAAACATACTCACTTTAATCTAGCTAGCTGGTGAAAATAGTAATGAAAATATGGCAGCCCAGATTTAAGCACGGGTTAGCAACAGTGGCACCAGCATTTTCTCACTTGTCTTTACAAACAGGTCTTGGGTTTAATTTCATTTGCAGCTCACCACTCCCCAAACATCCTCACTAGCCACATCCATCAACACTCAAATAGAGATAATACAAACACCTAGAAAAACTAGACAGACATGAAAAATATATTAAGCCACTTTAAAAGGTGACCATTCAAAATAAACTAGTTGTATTTCTGACCAAGGTATGCATTGTTTCTTTCACATCTATAAGAGCTATGATTCTGATTATTATTTTCCCAGTGAAAGAAAAGAGATTAACTGCTTTCTTTTCACCAACTGAAAAAGAAAAATGCCTCAATTATCATCCAAATGAAAAATATATAGTTAGTGTGGAACTCTGAGTTTACAATGACATCTTTGTTTCTTTGGAAGAGGCTGGTTTTATATCCTTGGAGGGCTGCTTTCACAAAGCAAAGAGGTCAGCAATTGCAACCCAACAAAAAAGGTACTATATAAAATTCAAATGTGATCTTTTTCTTCTTAGCTTTCCAAGAGGATGGCAGAAAGAGATGTGAATCTTTAAACAGACCATGCACTCAAACATTCACCGAAACAGATACATAAGATGAAAGGGGAAAATTCTACTTATTATCTAATGAGCCTTGACAAATCAATGAATAAGGGGAGAGAAAAGAAGAGATGATACAAGACTTGGCTTTCCCATAACAGACTGGAGTGGTGTACATTGGCTTAACCACTCTCACAAAGTCAGATACTTCATTTTCAATTTCTTGGGAGATTTCATAAACTGATGTAAACACTATAGAAAAAAAGCAAACTTTTCCTAGCATTTTGCTTGCAAAACGTTCAAGTCACAGAAAATTAATATTAAACAGATTTAAAGAAATAGTACTAAGGAAAAAATTATCCACCTCCTCAGTAATACAAAAATAAAGAAAACTCTGACCCAACATTTTATGAAACCCATTTCAGTTTTTCTGCTTAATGCTGAATCCCAGATTTTGAACTATCTGTATTATCAAATACATGAAGGCAGAAGTCATTCCTCGATATTGAATAAGGCACTTGCTCGCATCATAGAAAAAAAATCTATCTATTTTTGTACCTACATTTCTGAATAGACAATGTTTGAATTTGAAAAACAAAATAATTCAACATGGAAGGATCAAATACTCATCACGTGGTTTTTCCCATGGGAAAAAAAAGTCCTTTTTTAAAAAAAACAAGATAAATTTTGGTATTACAAGCATTTTTTTAAAAAATCATATGAACCCAGCTAACCTTTCTGACACATGGCAGAGAGGTTAAGAAAGTCACAATTCTTATACAGGGCAAGTATGAGTGAGCGTCCCAGCTTACTGATGACTTTGGGACAAATAAAATACAAAATCTCTGTCCCAAAAAGAAGAGTAGATATTTGAGTAGGAGCACACCACTTTTGGAGTGATACTATAAATTTTATTCATCTCAATTCAACCTATGTAAAATATGATCAAATAAGTTGCATCTGGAGCTTGTTAACGATAGCTCCTACAATATTCACGTGCCCAAACTCCCAGATGCCAGAAGTGTAGCCAAAGACACATGAACAGTGAGGTAACACCTTTTATTGGACCAACTTCTGTTGGTAAGAAAGAACTTTTGGAGAGCCAGAGAGAGCTCTTCTGCAGATCTGGGAAGGTACTTCCAGCACCATAGCAAAACTCAAGGTGGAATAGATTGTTTAGCGTAAGTAATTAGATGACACTGCAAGGACCATTCAGGGTGCAGTGGCCCATTAAACATCTCAGCAGTCATAGGACAAAAAGAGAAGATTAGTGGACTACAGACTGTTGTAATAAGCCATAAATCCAGCGTCTCTGTTCAGTCCATGATTGTTAGTGTCTAGCGGAGTGAGGTATTTTAAACTCTGGCCTTATCTACGCTGCAGAGCTAAGTCGACGGGAGATATGCAACCTGCATGCTACAGAATGCATCTCTCTCGTCGACTTAGCTACTCTTACTTACTGCGGTGTCTCTACTCGGCTGCGTCGACTTGAAAGGCTCTTCTGTGGATGCAGCATTACTCCTCTTCAAGGGGTGGAGTTACTGAGTCAATAGGGGAGTGTTTCCAGGATTGATTGAGAAGGTCTACACTGGCTGCTCAATTGATCCCATTGAGTTGATCCATGGGGGTGGACACAGCATTTTCAATATAGACAAGGCCTCAGATTCGTCTTTTGAAAGTGTTGCATAGGTTTCCCTTGAGTATGAGAACTGATAGATCAGATATTGTGAAAAGCGTTCACCCACAGACGACAGGGTGTTCGTGTCTCATCATTTTCTTGCCACAGTTCATTTAAGAGCGAAGTGATTTTCTAGGTTCACCCACACAGTTGTTATTGAAATATTTAGTTCACAGGATGAGATATCCCACACGTTGTGATAGGCATGCATAGGATCCATGGATGTTGACAGATGTATTGTGTGAACACCCTCACAAGAGAAATGTAATTGAACATACTTTTGGCTCTAGAACATTTCCCCTCTCCCATTTTCAATCAAATATTTCACTTGTTTGAGAAAATACAAATTTGTCTACAAGAGGCTAGTCTGAGACCTATAAAAGTGAATATACATAAATAAGAAAATGCAGAGTTGCTTACTTCCATCTTGCTAAGGAAAGTGCTTGTGAAGTGTGGTATACTATTAGAAAAATTATCTGTAGAACATCTTTTTTTACTTTACACTTTTTTGCTTTCCATGAGCTTTTCCACTCAACTCTGTTTAGTTTATTAAAACAAGGTTTTAATACTCCCATCATTGTTGCATATCAGTGCAAGAGCAGAGATACTCTTCCCCAGGAATGAAAACTGACCAGCCAATTTCCGATTTTAGAATTTATCAGCAGTATGATTATGTATATGTATGAATGTGGAATATTCATATGCCAATATGAGTTTGCATGCTGACATTTGGAAAATTCTTGTTTAGACGTAAGAAAATTCAAGGAATGACAAACAGACTCACTTCTGATCACCACTCAACTACAATCAAAATGTGTTAAAATGTGTTGCATCCTGCCATGTCTCAACAAGGTGTCATCTGAGCACAAGACAGATAACACACAAACAAGAGATTATCAACTTTAAAATGGCCATTTGGATAACTGATTTAAAAAATAAAAAACCAAAAAGTGATCTCTCAGAAAAAGGTCTCATGTTCCAGACTCCAACATGATGGTTTACGCCTTAAATCCCTCAAAAACTGGATTCATTCACTAACATGACATTACCTATATTAGCATTACTGTACTGGACTTGTAAAATATCTTTTTTGAAAAAAGTGAATGTTATTTTAGGCCCATAAAATCATTTTAGCATCTACAGAGGATAAACTAGACTATATATTTCTTGTTGTATAGTCATGCAAGATTTGTGCAAAATTAGCATTGTGCTCTTTACTCTACTTGCCTGATAACTAAAGAAGCAACAAAAAGAAATGTCGCGAAGCAGCCCCTCCGACAGTCGGCATTTTTCTTCTGTCTTTGGTGCATTTCCCCACCACAGTTGTCACAGCAACGACACATACAGAAGCAGAGTCCCACAAGAGGCAAGAAAAGAACAAACAGCAATCCCAGCACAGCAGACACTATAAAACCGATTTCATAGTAGATTGCCTGCAAGTCAGAAAAAATAAATATAACTGGAGATATTACACAGTTGTTGAGATTCATACACAGCCACTGCTTAAAAAAAAAAAAAAGTAAAGCAACAAGATCCGTTAGTTACTATGGTGTTTTGGACTCAACGTCTTGTAAGTCATCAATATATATCTAACAGCAGTTTTATCAGCACCTGATAAAATATTGTAAATGTTGACTATTAACTTATCAAGGAGTGGCTTTAAGTAGCATATTTAACAAATAAACAAGCTCATGATATTGATGCAACTTGCATTAAAATTGACTAAAAATGGGCACACTTGATTAGCAGGCCCCAATTTGATCTACTGTCTCACAGCTGTTCCAAAAAGCTATTTAAAAATATCAGTAACTCTAAATATACCAACATACTGTACTATGGGGGGAATCATTGGTTTTTGTTCTTTAAAAAAATAAATAAAAAGTCTTATCAGTGGAAAGCCTGATTATGAAAATTGAAGAGAAACATTTAAGGACAGCATCATCTTCAAAACAAAATGTAAAGTAGCTGAAAGGGGGAAAAAAAGCATGAAGCAATGGATTTTAAGTTCTGTGAGGTACAGATGCTTGATCTGAGACAGGTATATTACTATACTAGGGCTATGTACACATGAGAAACTTGTTCCGCAATGTTATTGCGGGACAAGGAAAGCGCTATAAATATAGCGCTTTCTCGTGTACACACATGCTGTTTCTTTCGC
>ML685851.1:956802-990240 GCA_007922175.1 Pelusios castaneus | reverse complement strand
TTTTGAGTGGTTTAACTGTTGCGCGGCAAGAGGGTGTTGCCGCGCAACAGAGAAATTGATCGTGTGTACGCTATTGGCTTTATTGCATGGTAAGGAGCCTTACCGCGCAATAAAGTGATCGTGTGTACATAGCCTCAGTTGGCAACAAATTAACAGCTAAAGGAGAGATTTTTTCAAAGGCACACTCTTTTTTAATCAGTGAGGTGGAAGCTTAACTGCCTTTGGTGCCTTTGCAAATCTCCCGCTAATGGTATGTCAACCCAGCAAAGAAAACCCAGTGGCTGGCCCACGCAAGCTGACTCAGGCTCATGGCACTCAGTCCACAGTACACAACAACAGAATAGCTCCAGGGCCTATGGGCTCTGGGACCCTCCCAGAGAGGCTAACTGCAGGTTTTTCTGTGTTGTGTAGACATATCCTAAAGCAGTGGTTCTCAACCTTTGTGGGCTTTGGATCCCTTTGTAAGTGTCTATAGCCTGTCACAACCCAATAAACGGTCTGGGGATGAAGGCCCCGGGGTTGTTTCAGTCAGGTCCTGTGGCCCAGGGCATTGGGTCCTGACTGGCACTCAACCCACAGTGGTGGCTCCCACAGCTCCTGTGTCGTTGAGCTGGGCTTTCTGCTCCATGCATTGTTATCTCCAGGGTTGCAGAGCCTCTCAGGTTTGGCCCTGATCTTCTTCCCTTATTACCCACCTCCAAAAGGACCAAATTTGTAAGAGTGGAGTTGAGACCTGGCTCATGGTGTTGCACATTTGGCCTACACTGACTCACATCGTTGCGTGAGTTGGGCCAAACCTGAGTGGCGCTAGGACCCCAGGGCTGCAGTGCCTGAAACGTGGAGGTGAGCCCAGCCAGCCCTCTGGGACAGGAGCTGCCAGGTGATGCTTTGAAACATTCCATGGCTTGGGAGCCAAATTGGGTTGCCAGATTTAGAGATCCTGCCCTAAAAGACTATTAAAGTCACTTGGAAGAGTCTGTGTATTAACTTTAATGGTAATACAATTATTACACTTACTACTTGGCACATCCTCTACCTCTTGTATTGCAATTTCTAAGCAACAGTACCTTGGCAGATGCAATACATGTTGGGTATTTTCACCCAATACAAGTTACAAGTCAATTTCTCATTAGCTATCCATCATCATGCTTCAATTCTAGTCATACTAAACCTGTTTCCAATCCCCCAATCCTTGAACAAAAATGGCTCAAAATACAGTGTCAACAGTAACCCATTGCCATTAACTTGGTTATAATCTCTGACCTAATTGCCAATTTTAGGATAAACCCTAAGAGATTAGTGATGGTTTAGAACTGCTACCCCTGATTTGTGAATAAGAACTACTAATGTTTTGGAAGTTAATTTTGGTTGGATTTTACAAGTCAAATACTTAGCCAAAATTTGTTTCAAAGAAAATCAGAAAAGATTACAGGGTAACTAAAAATGAATAGAAATACATTTTAGTAGGTTACTTGAACAATCTGGAATGTAAGTGAATCAAAAGTGGCTTAAATGAAAAACACCAATACCTCCATTTAGAACAACAAAAAATAAGCAATGCATGTTTTGACACAAGTGAACAAAGACACAGATTTACAATGGAAGGCATTATTACCTGAAGAGTCAGGACAACATTTTCTGGCTGCGGAAGTCAAAGCAGATGGAGAATGTATGTAATGCACAGGCAGCATGCACAAAAACAAATCATGTGAGTAATGAATACTTAATCATAACTGAAACAATTAAAATACCCCAAATTAAAAAATAAAAAGTCAGTGAACTAAAAAAATAATCACATAGAAGCAATAAATAATTAAGACAAGTTAATTATTTAAAGAAAATATATTATGTAGTAAAGGATTCTGATTGCCTTGGTAAATTGAAAGGATATAAGATTTCTACTATAAATAGCTCTCAGTCTTAAAGCAAAAAGAGACCAATCATTTTGTATGGACCATTTGTATTTCCCAAGACAATGAGAAGAGAAGAGAAGAGAAGAGAAGAGAAGAGAAGAGAAGATTGTATTAGTTTTCAATTTCTCAAAGAATTCCAGTTGTCAGAGCAGTTTCACTATTCTTTTTGAAGTTACTAATTGTTTTAGTAACAGGAGAAACAGTTCCAACAGCATGTTTTGTGCCTTGGCACATTATTCAGAAAGTTCATCTGCACTTTAAAAGTTTGTGGGAAATTTAAAATCTACAAGAGTGGAAAGAAGTAAGGACATGAGGGGGCAGAACGTGGAAACCTATTTTTAACAGGTTCATAAGGGTTTCTGCTTCTCCATTTGCCTTTTCAGAAAATGGGGGGGGGGTGAGGGAGGAATTCAGACACTGTAGTTTAAGAAGCTACCCTTTTCTCTCTTGTTTTCAGAGGTTATGCACAGATTAAACACAGACTGTCTTAAAATGTTAATTGCTTTTCTGACATCTTCATATAGCAATTCACATCTCATACTGTTTCCTCTTCTTCACAAATTAGAAAATAAGAGCAACTCATGAGTTATGAGCTGCTATACTGAAAGTGCAGAAGTCACTGAAAACCATTTCCAAACCACCTGAGGACTTGAAAAATTCCTAACCCTATATGTAAACATTTTTGCACCATAAATGCCAATTCATTGAAACAAAAATGTTATAGGAATGTCCAGATTCGATGGGAAAGATTTCTCATCTTGAGAGAAACACCTCCCTCAAAATAAGCAACAGATGAGTGTTTAGGACACAGCTAAAAAGTGGGAGACCTCACTTCAAGTCCCTAACCTGTCATTCTTCCACATCCCACCCAAATGCCCTGACCATCAAGTTATACTGGCCATCAAGGGGAGGGTCTGTCTGGTTTTCATGAAAAAACTTCAAAAGGTCTGTTTCATCCCATTGTGGAACATGAAAATATTCAAAATCGCAAAAATTGTTGTGGAATGTGATGTCAGTTTCCTGCTTCAGCACCAATTAAGATGCTCATTTACTCCAATTGAGAGATATGAATTTTTATTATATGTACCTCCAGAATCTCCATGATACTCTTATTGGAAATGTTACCTGATTTTAACTACAATTTGTCCAGAGTGAGAACAGGACTGGATATATTTTTCATAAAAACCAACTGCTAATGAGTACCAAAATGTGGTTTTAAAAGTTAAAAGCAACCCCCTAAACATCATGTCAGCAAAATCAATTGGGTATCTGTGGGGATATAACTGTAGTTCCAGTCAATTTTTGATTTATCCTAGCAGAAGGTAATTTACATTCTAGATACCCAAGGAGGGTGCTAGGACAAGCTCTTTAAAAATGAGTTTGTCAGGTGGGCTTCCTGCACAGGATTACAGCTGACAATGCTTTCCTGTTTCTTGTGAACGCTATCCCAGTTTCTGAAGACGCAGGAAGTGATGTCACCGGCTATCTAAAGGCCTTGTTCAAAGGGTCCATGAAATTCAATCTCTTAGCTTCCTTATATGTATGCAAGGTGTTTTGTTTGGCCTTGTGGTCTGTAATGCATCATCACTACAAAACCCCATGGAAGAATGCGTGAGATTGGGAGGAACCTGGTCCAGACTTAGGACAAGGTCCAGACATCTGTATACTATGCAAAGAATACCAGGCTACTGGAGTAAAAGGCTCAGTCTCAGAAAGCCTTTTGGCCAGCAGGCATAAGTCTAATGACTAGATGAATTCTCTTGAGCACATATAGTACCATCCACAGCATGCTACAGGAACCTATAGCTTAGAAGATGGTACAAAGTATGACGTCACCAATTTGGGTCCACTTAAGGTCTGTACTGAAGGAATTCAGCGCACCACAATGCTTGAAACATGGCCCATTGTGCTGGAGTGTGGCTCAAGGAAACCAATTAGTAGCACATCAAAATTGGGTTGTATCCCTTGTTGTTGCTGGCTGTCTTGAGAACGTCACTATTATAGGTTAGGGTAACCATGCCCCAGGAAGAAAGAAGGGAAGACAAGTCTTTAAACTATATATTATATTAGTGGAATGTGGAAACCCAGCTAACTGTGTAGAGGTGTTAACTGGAACCAGTACAGAAATAAGCAATTGTGGTTTTCTGTGTTTAAACAATTTTGGATAAAAGCAAGCGCTTTTGCTTCACGTACAGATAGTACTTAGGGTCTGTGTGACACATACAATCACAGTATTCTAGTTGGAATGCTAGTAAAATCTGAGGCTAAGATAAAATAGGGCTTAAAGTCGCTGAGCAATTTTAAGTCAGTTTTTCGACTGCCTATCACATCAAAAATATAACAAATAGAAAAAAATGTAAAATATATTTTGTAATAGATACTACATGAAATCACTGGGTACCCTAAAAATAAGCATTATTATAGGATTGAAATGATTCTATTATGTGAAGAACGGCAGGAATTCCTTGTTCATAACTAGTAAAAATCTTCCTTTTTTGTTTTTAAATATTTTAGCTTCAAATATTTGTTTTGCCAAAAGGTTAGATACATTTCATAAATAACTATTCTATAAAAATTTATCTAGCATTTTTCAAAGAAGATTTTTACATGGTATTTTATTTGAAATCATGAAAATAGTTGTCAGATGTCAACCATATATCCAATCATTGTTGACTTAAGTCAGTTTTCTCTAAAGAAGAAAGCCTTAATGTTTCAACTAAATTATGAATACACACACTTCCATTACTATGTGTAGATAAATTACCTTTTGATAATCACCCTGCACATTTCCAAACTTCTGCTGTGCTAGCTTTTTGATGAGATCTGAAAATAAGCAAGAATATTCCACAGTTTTAGATAAAATTAGAAAATAGTAAATTATATTTCGGGTTAGGTGGGATGAAACTGAGCACAGGAGATGACAGACAAACATGCCCAAGTTTCCAAAACTGCGGTAAGATATTACATTTTTAAAGCCACTTGCATATTTTATGAGAATGCTGAAAAGATAACCAAATTAATGAGTTCATACCAAAAAGCAGTGAAGTTGTTTTTCTGAGGTCATCTTACATACCATAGAAATCAGTGAAATGATAATTGGATACCAAGTTACCTACTACCTAGCCATATCTATTTGGGAATTTATGCCAAGTCTACCATATCTTTATTGGAAAAAACAATGGACTCAGCAATTAAGTTTTCTTCATAACAATCCACTAAAGTATATATTGATCTATATCCATCTCTCTAGACACGTGCACGCGCACAGAGAGAGGAAGAGAATAGCTGGTGCTCAAACGTTCCTGTGTGAATATTCAGTATAACTTTGGGAGAGGGGAGGGGAAGGAAAAATGTGCCAAGGCTGGGAATCACTGGACTTGCAAATTTGCTGAAGGAGATCTGAGGGCCTTGTTCCCACTAGTGCTCCCACTTTCCAACATCTCAGGCCATGTCTACACTGGGGCTCCATCTAAAGTCGATGTTAATACATGAGAGGGCTGCCACCGGCCCCTGCAGCCCCCCGCTGGGGCTGCCGCCGGCTCAGACAGCCCTGGTGAGGGGTTGCCGAGCCTGCACCAGGGCCGCAGGGCCTGGCAGCAGCCCCAGCGAGGAACTGCCGAGCCCGCAGCCGGTTAGGTCAAATTCTAAATTTGCCCTTAACCCTACGCCTCCTGGAGAGGTGGACTTACAAGGTAACACCACTTAGATCGACCTTCCAGCCGCGCGAGTGTGTATGCAGGCTGTAGAGGGTCAAAGTAAACAGCGTTAGATCGACCTACGCCCTCAGTGTAGACCAGGCCTCAGGCAATCAGTGCTCCATACCAGAATTGACTTTGGAACTTTCCCAACCCTTGGAATCAAAGGCCACATGGATCCCAGGCACACTTATTTAGTATTACTAAATATTTTCCATATTACTGCAGTGTCCATGCTGTGCTACAACTACACCACTAACTCATGCATGTTCATTTCTAATTGGATTCAACATACACCCAACATACAATCAGCCAAAAAACAGAAGAGAATTTCACCACAATTCATTGTAATTGGATGTTACGTGACATCTTAAATTTAAAGTAACATTTTACAGACTATTAATAGTACAATTTTAAGCTCTTAAGGAAAGGGACTCTTCTCTGTTACATGTTCATACATGTCCTACTACATTGGGTTTGAGGCTTCTAGACCTGACTGTCATGATCCAAATGAACAAGAATAATTGAATTTTTCAGAGGTATAGTAAAATGTGTTAAATTAAAATAGCTCAGGATATTAATTATGTATGTGTTATGAACCCTTAGAAGCATACACTGCAAGTTTAAATCCAGAGCAGATGGCAGTGACTGACTATAGTTAAATTGACGGCCATTCAATAGTCTACATGAAGTAGAGTTAATCCAATTCCTAGTGAACTTGTAGCAGTATATTGATTTTGGCACGTTTTAATGAAATGAATATTCCAACAATTATCACTGGTCCCTCCAGTTCAGAGATGTGGTATCATTGGCAGACAGATAAAAGAAAGATTGCATTGTACTATCTGTTGCTTCTATAGTTCAAGATGGGACTTCAGACCTCAGAACTATTAATCCATCACTTTTCAAAAGCAAAATTCACCACACAAAGTGTTTTTAGAGATCCTGTGATATGCTCAGTGATTCAGGAAGGGTACCTGTGGATTTCACGTCTGCTCCAGATTTCACAGCAAGAATCCTCTGAGTGGAGGGAGGGAAACAAGACAAACCTTCACTGCTCCCCCAAATAAGAAATCTAGAGGGAGAGGAATATATACCTAACCTGATTCACTGGGAAAAATGAAATGAATATTACTCACAGAAAACTGCTTCAACACAAGCAATGAGCCAGGCAGCAGTGACTGTTTCTGGAACACAAAGGTTGATGTACCAACTGAGGAAACTAATTACCATTTATTTACACGCCGCAGCCTTGGACCACCTCCTTATGCAAGGTACAATCAAGGTCTCAAACAAGACTAGAAAAGCTCTCTGAATACAACAAAGCTTTCTTGGGAACAACCAATAATGGGAGATAGAGGCTTTGCACAAGGACTAACTGATCTTGTATTCTGAACACAGGGAAGCTGGGGCCTAAAAAGGTTATTACACTCCACAAGAAAAGGCACAAATAGCAGGTTTTCTGTGCTTGCAAAAAAAAAAAAAAAAAAAAAAACAGTTTCAAGCAAACAACGGCTGAGGTACTTGTAGCTGAGCAATTACATTTTTAAATGTATATTGAAACTAACAAAGGTCATTGGTGCTGCAATCTGTTGACCAGGTGATAAGAACCCATCTTAAGGCTAATGCTATTACATCAGTGGCTAATAAAACACTACTGAAACCTACTTCAAGGGAACTTCATAGTAGAGCTGGTCAAAAATTTCCAAATGGAACAGTTTTCTATTGGAAAATGCTGAATTAATGCTAAATATTTTGATTAAAAAATAGCTACAGCCCTTTTGATGTTTGCATAACAGTACATACTACAACAGTGAAAATAAAAGCACTTTGGTATGGTCATTTTGATATTTCTGAAAAATACTTCAGAATTTTAGTTGTGGGAAATGTCAACTTTTTATTCCAATTTGGAATGATAGTAGATTTTGAAAGACTGGAATTTCCTGTGGAATAGAAATTAAGTTTCACAACCACTGTAACTTTGTAGGCACTTTTAACCTTTTGGAATAAAGAATTAAATATAGAAATCAGCCAAAAGCCGTATGTTTAAAGAAAAAATAAAGAGAAAACTGAGAAGAGTCAACTAACTTATTTCTTATTTTAATGAATCTGAAAGGGCTCTGAATCACAGAAGTTTTATTCAGAGCTAGACACAATCACTTGATTGCTATTTAGAGCTGTCAGTCAAGATTGATGGAATTAACCAGAAGATACTATGAAAAACTGATGGGGAAAATACAGTTTTTCAAACAGTATGAATTATTGCATACCCTCCAAAACAGGCCCAACAGAAACAAACTAACCTTATATGTATGATTAATTGATAAATGATACGTATTATGTCCCTTCAATGAATCAGACTAACTAGACATTAAATACAGCCTGAAGTTCAGATTTTACTCCATGTGTTGAGTTATTCAGAAAACAATGTGACCACTGCTTTACTGCTCCTTCCCTCACCCCTCCATTTTTAGAAAGCTGGTCACCTTTGCATTCACTGTTTGGGAAGGCTTCCAGATGCAACAGGTGACTCATATTCTCTGATCAGGCATTTATGCCAACAATTAGTTCTCAGTCTAGGATTCTTCCCATTTAATTTAATATTTTAGAAATTCTTTGGTATCAGCTGTAGTAACATCGGTCATAATGAACTCATTTGATACTAAATGAGGAAGTCAAACATTATATTAAGCAGGAGCAATAGCATCAATTTTCTAAGTTTTTGACAACGCAACTTAGTCTTCCCTGGTGACCAATCTTCTTTCTACAATTTATACTATAGACTTCCACAGAGTAAAACCTGAGGATTCCACAACTTGAACACATCGAGTCCAATTCTTATTTCCTAAAGAAAACTAACAGGAAGGCGTTGTGAAAAGAATGATGACCTCTATTTACTAATTAACTGGATTCGTTTTTAAATCTATGACTGAGCAGATGTATGCATTGTTTCATATGACCAGTAATCCAAGGTTTTAACACAGAACATATTTTAAGTTAAAGAGCTTTACTTTATAAGGCTCACTTACAATACTAATTACGTTAATGCTTTACTCAGTCTCTTTCCTGCTTTCCATACACATGCAAGACGCCATCTGCCCTAACAGACTGAACTATTGACTTATAACGCTGCCATTTTACAGATACTAGAACCTTTTTGCAGAGCTTCATGTAAAACACTGCTTTCCATGTAATCTGAGTGTTGAATAGATGTTTCTGGCAAGTCTGTTCAAAGTTTTAATAGTCAAACTGTAAAGATTGGTTCTTGGCACTATTCAACAGACAGGGATGGCAAAAGAGAATAAAGACTTAGCAATACGCTGTCTGGAGTACCAAAACAACTCCACTGCCAGGAAAGTTTTACAGGACTAGGTGATGGGAAGAAAAACAACCAAAAAATAAATCAGAACAAACCAAAGTTGGCACTATACAACAGGTAGGAGTCCATTTAAACTGCAGAGATGCTACACCATTTTCATGGATTAGTTACAACATAAATAGAAAATTTTGGGATGTGTTACACATCTGTGAAATTTGCTGTGAGCAACCCATGAGACATGTGATTTCTCTACAACATTCTCAAACTGGGGCCCCCATCCAGAAGAAGGTTGCAAGTCTACCAGGGGTGGTGGTATGACATCCTTAGTGGGCAGAGATCCGATTTTATGGACATGTGATTTTCATAGCTTTGAATCTGATCAAGCCCTAATGACTGGGGATGGTATTCTAGTTCTTAGTGTCTACAAAAGGAGCATTAGAAAGAGGAATTAATATGGGCCAAATTCAGTCCTGGTGTCATTCTAGTAAAATCAATCAAGTTACACCAAAAACGCATTTTACCCGTTGTGCTTAATACAGACTATTAGGGCCTTATTCTGCAAAGTAACTAAGCACATGACTAAATGTAATCGAGTGAGTAGCACCTTTGACTTATGGGGCTATTTACATGCTTAAGTACCTGACTCAGACTCAGACAATGAAAACTACATCATGAAAAGGTTGGTCACTACTTCAATAGCATCAAAAATGCTCTTACTCTAACGCAGGGGTCAGCAACCTTTGCCAATCCCTGTGCCAGCCCCTCCTCCTTGACTCTCAGCTGGTGCTAAAGGCCCTCTCGGGAGTGGCTCCTCTCGGCAGCATGTCTGGAAACCCCTATCCCCAGGCACGCCATGGAAAGAAGTTGCCTGGAGTGACTCCTTTTGGTGGTGGCACACCACAGAGAGGAGCTGCTCTGGGTGGCTTCTTTACATGGTATGCCTGGGGCACGGACGTGGCAGGGACCTCCACACTGCAGCCGTCCCTGAAAGAAGCCACTTGGAGTGTCTTTTGGTGGTAGGAGTGGCAATTTCTGTGGCGCCACAGAGGATGCCGAGTGCCGCTCCAAATGGGCTCGTGTGCCACTGTTGGCACGCGTGCCGGGGGTTGCCTACCCCTGCTCTAATGCATGTCCCGATGTTTCGCAGCTCAACTGAAGCTAACAGGATTACTCATATATTTAAAGTTAAGCATGTGCTTAAGTGTTTTTCTGGATTGTCCATGAGTACATCTCATGTCAAAAATAAGCAACACTTAGAAAATGTACCCGATAGCCTGAAATGATGTGTTACTCTACTTCAAACTCATTGTTTCTTTTAAAGAATGACTTGTAAGTGTTCGGCACATGTTTTAACCCAAACTTCCAAGGTCAGCCAATGTACAGTGCTAAGCATGAAACTTACTGGAGATTGCAACAAATCTTTCGGGCTTTCACAGAAAATTTAAGTAGAAGTTCAGTTTCGTCATCAGTTAAAATCTCTAATTTAACTTTATGGGACTGACCCAAAGCCAGCTGAAGTCAGTTGGAATCTTTCCATTGACTTCAATAGGAGTTGGATCTAACCCTGAATGAAGAGGCTCATTCAGTGTGGAATCTGTGTTACAACTTTTTGTTACCACATCACTGCCATACTGTTTTGCTTCCTGGCCAACTGCTTAGTTTTCAGCACCCAGCCTAGCTCTTTATTTCAGCAGTCCCCAATCACCTCTACACCCCCCACCCCCCCTAAAAAAAAGAAAATATGGCACTGTATAATCTGGGTATTACATTCCTCCTGCATAGAAAAGCCTAGAAGTTTTGTATGTCAGATGTGCTATTTGTATTGCTCAGTGGTACCAAAACAAAACGCACAAACACGGGATTGGGACAGGGAAGGGGAAAAACCTTCACTGTGACTGAGCGGAAACAGCAGTTCACCTGCACGAAAGAATTACTTAATAGCAAAAGATGCATGACTTATGTATCAGAACACATGCGCTTTTTGAAATGGCCATAACTTGGATAGAAAAAGGTAGAAACCTGACAGTCATTCCTCACTGCCATAGGACACTACAAAATGGATGTCTGCAAACATAACTTTTGAGTGCATGTCCTGAAGGGCTGAAATCCAAGACCACACCTCCTAGCTCTCCCTCAGGAAGAATGTCCCCGGTTATCTGAGGGTACCAACAGACAGCATGGTATGTAATTTATTGAGCTTTTTGCATGAAAGGAAGATGCTCGTCCTGCCTAGTAAACTGCCATTCAGTGGAGAGGAGCATACCAGCATGAAAACCACACTGAACTACTTTATATAGCTAGTAACGTGTTCCAGAGTTCTCCAGTTTGAGTGAGTGACTGAGGGCAAGGAAGCTTTGACTGGAGCTAAATGTATTATGAGGGCTACTGGAAGGGTGGCTCTATTGGACACACACACACACACACACAAATTAGCAGTTGACATTTGCAAATAGCCTTATAACTTCCCATCTTCACATTCTTTAAATGCTGTTAACTAATAAACATGCAAGTTGTACGAAAACATGCCTCCTGTGCCACAACAATTAGAATGCTTAATAGAAAACCACAAAAAACAATGTTGTGCTGCTCTAAGGGATCCTGGAAACTCTCACAAACATCACCAAATGGATCCAATGCTCAGTGGACTTAATTTGTATTAAAGATGGGAACACATATTGCCAGATTTTAAATCCACTCAAACACTGTTAGTTCACCACAGAATGGGGCTGCTAAAATTTCAAAGATTTCTTCCTTTTTACTCATTGAACTAAACAGCTATCTCCTGACTCCCGATCTGCTGCTGACCCTCCTCTCAATCTCTAGCATCCAGTCTCACTCCCTATTCTTTACCACCAGGAGTAGAGTACTGGCAAGAGATCCATGTTCTTGCTACTGATATATCAGAAATTTCCAGAGGGGTAGTCGTGTTAGTCTGTCGTACAGCAAAAAACAACGAGAGTCCAGTGGCACCTTATAGACTAACAGATTTTCTTCGGCATAAGCTTTCGTGGACTATAACCCACTTCAAAAAGTGGGTTATAATCCACGAAAGCTTATGCTGAAGAAAATCTGTTAGTCTATAAGGTGCCACTGGACTCTCGTTTTTTGATATATCAGAGGTATTCCCAAGTCCCAAAATGTAGATCTGTCTTTTACAATCAATGCAATATGTAAAAATGAATGAGTAAATGTGAGGTAAGTGGTTATAAAACAAAGCAAGCTCTCACAGTATTGTACTACTATCTTCATAGCTGAACAGATAAGCCACGGAATTTAAAAAAGAGTTTTATAAGACTACCAGGAGCACAGCTGGGCTGGTGGGAAAAATGGGATTGAGATGCAGTGTAGAATAGAAGATGGGAAGAACAGCAACTTTGTGTGATAAGGACCTGTGTGAATGCTACTAGGAAGGAGAACTTTATCAGCGAAAGTGGGCAGAATACATTTTTGGTTGCAAAGAGCAAAGCAGTTCATAGGAATGTTGAGATGTGATGCTGGGTGAATGAGCAGCAATAATGGGGACATACAATTTAATAGACCCCCTCTTCTCATGAGCAAATCCCGTTGGGCCCCTGATGAGACAAAATATAATTTATTAACCTATAGACATACTCCTGTTCAATGACTACTTAACTGCACTCATTATCTATGTACTAATCCACACACAGACAAAATTTTTAAAAAGCATAGGCAGAAAACTATTAAAAAACACAAAAGCCTTTATGTTGATTATCAAGATAATGGGACATAGAATAAAAGGTTTTTTCCTTTGAAAAATAACCTTTTCAGGGATTTGGTGATTGTTCTTCACTATACAGAAGAGTATAACCTGTTAAACATTTGTAACAAGAACCAAAAGAAATTGCCTTCAAAGAAATCTCTGCTCAGAAATCTGCAATAAATTGCATATACAACACAAACACTGTCAAATTGGACGCAGTTGAAAGAGTACTCTCTATACAAAAATTACATTCAATCTTTTTTAGTAAAACATTTTAAACTTAAACTAAACCATACTGTTTTACAGCACTGTGATTATCTATCACTATATATTTTGTCTGTGGTGGCTATCTGAAGCTTTCTCTAGGCCACCATCTGTTGGGGATTTACAACAGATTAAGGGCATGGGGTTCAACTCAGGGTGCTGTACAGGATTGCCTGTTTTGACATGTTGCAGACACGGAACAACTTGTTAGTACTTTATGGCTCACATGTCCAAGGTATACTGGACTAGTACTTTTAAAATAATCTCTAACACATTCAAACATACAGCGAAGGTTGATTCACCTTAAAGTATTGAATTTCTAGCTCCCTTCCTCATTTCTCAAAAAAATGTTCCAGTACATTTAAGTAAACTGAGAACAGGAGAGAATTGTGCTTTCCTACTCTAACCTGTACCTATGGCAACATGAACACAGATAATTGGAAGTGACATAGCAGAATCCTACTGGTATTCGTTTTTAATTACTTCAACAACTGGCTTTTTGGCAACCACATTATGATTTCAGAATTCCTCCTCTGTATTTGCTACTCTGCAAGGGACAGTATACTTCATATAAAGCTGAATCAATAAACATGCTATGGTTGCAGAAGCACCATAAGTCACAGATTGACTAAGCTCAAATGAAATCTATTTAATATTTTAAATGAAAATTGAATCATGTTGCGCATTCCATCTCACCCCAACACAATAGGGACAACATGCCTTTTCCTTATGAAACCAGAGTATCATACATGGTTCCAACTGAAAGTCAGAGTAGTGTTTTAGAGAGAGCTGTTAATGAGATACCTGCTGCAGACTGCATTGTGTATCACTGAGGCAAACCTCTCAAGAAATCAGATTTACAAGAGGATCAGCTAAAACTTTTGAAAGGGGGAAAAAAATAAAACACTCCAGTACAAAAAGTTTCCAGGATTTCTGTTCTGGGGTGGGCAAGGAAAGATTAATAAAAGTAGAATCCAATGAATCAGCGTTTGTTTAAGTCTCCTAGAGAACGTTGGCTTTATTGCTAGCCTGCCGACTTTGACAGGACTACACCAAACATAGCTCCTTAAAGTTGTTCATTCTACAAAGGAAAGCTAATAGCTATTTTTAAACCTCCTATGGTCTGTCCCTTTAAAGCCTCCCAGCACTCCAATCCTAGGATTCCACAGCTTCTTCTGTACTTCACCTAAAAATCTATTTATCTGAAGGGTTGGTTGAGTTTTGCTAACTGTATTTGTTATTGAAACATGCATGACTGCTTACTTCTGTTCTACAGACTTCTTGAATAGTGAAGAGGTGTCAATGCTAATTCTCAGTAGTTTTGTATGTTTTATTTGGAATACACACTAGTCAAACAACTTCAACCTATTTTAGCTGATAAGAACTGGAGGCCATTTACAAATGGCTACAACTTAAATGTACCTGAAAATATTTTTTGGCACTTGGGTCCTAAATTTCAGAAGAATATTTTAAATATTTGAGTTCTCACGAAGAGATAAAGTGGAGAGTGTTTCTGATGTTCCTCCTCTATGAAGAATAGCTGACTGCTACTTTCCACATGTATAGAATCCTACAACAGGAGAAGAAAATAGGAATTTTTTCACACTTACCAAAATCCTGATTTCATTAAATATGTTATGTATATTGCAGCATTTTCTGACTTGGATCTGAATGGCTAAAAGGACTGTGACATACATTACAGTCTTTCACCCCTACATCCAATTTAAAAATTGGAAGCAAAATCCTACTGAGGAAAACAGAAAGGAGTATTAACTCAGGCAAGTCAAGTATAATTAGGCAGGCCAAAAAAGAATCTGATGAGCAAATAGCAAGAGACACAGAAACTAATAGCAAATTGTTATTTAAGTACATTAGAAGCAGGAAACTGATCAAACAATCAGGGTGCCACTCTCAAGGAAGACAAGGCCATTCCAGAGAAATAAAATGATTTTATTTCATTGGTCTTCACTGCAGATGATACAAGGGAGGTTTTTTCACATCTGAGCCATCCTCCTTGGCTGACAAATCTGAGGAGCTGTCTCAGATAGAGATGTCATGTTTTTGTGTGTTTGTTTGCTATGAGATTTTGAAAGTGGAAAAAGGCATTGTGAACTGCACGTAGCTCTAATAAACTTATGTGCAGGGTCATTTCATGTATTGACATTTTTGTTAGGTTGTATGTCCCTATGGATGCGCTCCTCAACCTATCAAGGATACATTGGTAGCTATAATCAAGGGTGTTTGTTGTACGAATGGAATACCTGGCATTAGATTTTGGGGCTGCGTCTACCAAGTCAATGCTTGTTGGATCTTGTTCAGCATTGATACTATTTTGTGTAATGAGCATCTGTGAAGACCTTTATACCATTGAGAACCATATTTGTGGGGCCCACATTTGTAGTCATGCCTGTCATTCTATAAAGGTGGTTGCCACCATATGTCCTAGTACCTGGAGGCACGTGAGGACCATTACGGTTGGGCTGTTCTGTGCTGTGGATAGTAGGTCTACTATAGTCTCGAATCTGTTTCTCAGTAAGCAGTGCCCTGGCTGTATGAGAGTCTAGGTGTTCCCCTATGAATTCTATTTCTTGAACTGATTCTAGGGTAGGTTTTATATTTATCATCAGCTCTAGTTTTCTGAAGAGCATGGCTGTGAATTCCACTGCTTGACTGGCCTACAGTTGGCTGTGCGCTTTTATTAAGCAGTCACCCAGATAGAGGAAATATTGTAATTCCCTTTCTGTATAGATGTGCCACAACAGCAAGCACTTTGGAGAAAACCCTTGAGGCAGTAGAAAGGCCGAAGAGTAGCACTATGTATTGATGTGGTTGATTCCCAGGATAAGTCTGCGGAACCTCTTGTGGTCGGAGTGAATAGAAACATGGAAAGAATCATCCTGGGTAACAAGGGCTGCAAACCAATCCCCCTATTCCAAAATTAGGATTATTGTAGACAAAGTGACCAACCTGAATTTTTGAGCCTTATTAATTTGCTCAGCTGTCTGAGGTCTAGAACTGATCTTCAACCACCAGTTTTCTTCTGGGTCAGGAAACATGGGGAATAAGTGCCTCTGCCTTTGTGTTGAGGGGGAACATGTTCTATGGCACCTATTTGTAGCACATGTTCCATTTCTTGTCACAATAGATGTTCATGAAATGGGTCCCTGAAGGACAGAGAATGGATGTGGGAAGTGGGTGTGGATGTGAAGGGGATGGTATACCCTGATTTGATCGTTTCTTTGTTGGTTGTAGGTTCGTCCAGGAGTGGAAGAAAAGGTGCAATCAATGGTTGTAGAAGGTGGTATTTGCTTGTGCCTCTGAAAGTTGGGGAATGTCAGGTAGGCCCTCGAAAAACCCTCAAAACTGAGACTTAGAGGGAGCAGCCTGAGATGTTGAAGGCTGCTGGTTGGATTGTCTGTGGTGCTGTGAGGGTTATCTTCCCCATATACTTAATATTAATACATGGCATTGTAAGGCTGGTATCTGAATGGTTTTCTTCTTGTGACAGGTATGTAATGTCAAGGGTGTGAAGAATGGCACAAGAGTTCTTCATCATGTGCATAAATTCATCTGTCCTCAGCAAAAAGTTGGGTTTTTTTTTTGTTTTGTTTTGATTTAAAAAAAAAAAAAAAAATCTAAAGAAAATGCCTTGATTGTGGTCTGCAGCAGTTTAAGGAAATATGTTGAATGTAGCCATGAAGATCTACACATGTTCACAGCAGTTACAAACAATTTGGGCTGCGGTATCAGCCACATTGAGGGAGATTTGGAGAGCCAACCGTGCGACTAATTTTTCTTCCTTTATGAGCAATTGGAATTTTTTTTTTTTTAAATTTCTGGTCTATTTTCAATAAATTCAGATAATTTAGGATAATTTTTGTGGTCACAGTTTGCTAATAAAGCTGTACAGCTCACAACTCAACTGCAGGGTTGCTGAAGTATATACCTTTCTACCTAACAAGTCCAGGGTTTTATGATCTTTATCATGAGATGTGGCCTTATGGTGTTTGTGCCTCTGGTTTGCTGCTTCCACAACCAGGGAGTTGGGTGGGTGAAAAGGTATTCCATGTCCTTGGCAGGGACATAATATTTTTGTGAGCTGTTTTACAGGTGGGAGGGATGGTGGCAGGTGTTTGCCAGATGTTATTGGCAGGTTCTAAAAGAGCACCATCCACTGGAAGAACCATTCTTGAGGAAGATGAAGTTTGCAGAATCTTCAAGGAGTTTGTGTTGTGATTCTGCCATTTCCTGTAAGAGTATCTCCAGGTTATCTGATACTCTTTTAAACAGACTCTGGAATTGTTTACAATCATCTGCAGTAATAGGGGGCAGAGGGATTATTGCCTCAGATGGAGAAGAGGATGAGTTCTGAGGGGGTGATGTTGTCTCCAGCTCTCTCCTGTGCCCTCAATTGTGTCAGTGTCAACTGCTGATTTAGTAGGTGACCTTGTTCTATGTGCATTAGAAGTGGATGGTTTGCTGTATTGAGCAGAGTAAGAGAACCACATATTCCACATAGCCCAGCATCGGTTAAGGAGCAGATGGACCAAACTGCTTTAATTCCATATTGGGGCAAGAAGGCTGTTTTTACCCCCTGCCAGAAAACGTTCCTGAGGGACATGTAACCTCTTTGATACAAATTCATTTTGCAGTTGAGGTAGGTGATCTCTTCCTTTCATGCCCAATCTCCAGGCAGAGTCAAGTGCCTTTTTCTAGAGGTCTTGTCCTGAGAGACTGGTGTCTCTTGGCCCACGTCAGAGGCAGGTCTGAGACACCATTCCATTAGCAATATTCTGAGTCATGGGTCTCTATTCTGTCTGGCTCTAGAGTTTAGGATTTTGCATGGCAAGACTTTTTGTGCTATATGTTCCTCCCCTAGGCCCTTAAAGCACACAGAGAGTACATCAGATTTGGACGTTGTCTCTCTACCGGAGGAGTATCTTTTGAAATCAGCCCGAATGTCACCACTTTGGGGAGAGAAGACACTACCTATTCTAAGGCAAGTCTAGAAAAAAATTTCAAGGTAAAACTAGTTAAACTGTAAAAGAAACTGAGGGAAAAGACTGTATGGAAACCCCGAGAGTCTCCATCTGGGATCAAGAGCAGTTGAAAAGGACCTGAAGAGGTTAGGTTGTGTGCACTGAAAAGAGCACCAACTGTGCTAAGAGAGTCGTTGCACATGCATGATGAGCACTGCTAGCAAAAATCTCCAATCGATGACACGAGGACGCAAACACCTGAAGTGGAGCACCCGCAGTGACACTACTTGAAGAAGCAGAGCCACATCTCCTATATCTATGCTGCCATTTTTAGCAGTGTAATGTCCTGCAGCCTCCCCACTGCCAGAGCCGTTCCTCGCCATAGAGAAAAGCTATGCGCACTTTTCCCCACACCCAGAAAACAAGAAAAACAAAAAACACTTGACAATCTGCTCGTCCCCCACTGTTTTTGTGCAGGTTAGACGTGCTCTGACATCACCAGGTGGATCAGATCCCACAGGCAAGACAAATGGAGGAACACCGGTTTGGGAATCTCAGGGTTTCAGGGTGAAGTAAGGTAGGGAGCTGGGTGTCAGGATTTAGGAAGTTTTGCACATACCAACTGACAGAAACTTGGGCACCTACAGAGTTAGGCGAAAGCGGACTGTGGATTTTAACTCGGATTTAGGTGCCTAAGGCAAGTTTCTCTGGGGCTCTAGTCCTCAACCACTATTAACATACCCAAGGATTAAATGATCTAGAAAAGGGGTTAAGAGGAAAGTGGCAAAGATTATAGAATAGATGACACAAAATTATTCACTACAACTAAATACAAAGAGCTACAAAGGGAATTCACAAAACTGGGTGGGGTGAGTGGGCAACAAAATGGCAAATGAAATTCAATGTTGATAAGTGCAAAGTAATGGACATTGGAAAACATAACTCAGCTATACATACAAAGTGATGGGTCTGAATTAACTGTCATCACTCACGAAAGATCTTGGGGCCACTGTGAATATTCTCTGAAAACATCTGCTCAGCGTGCAGCAGCCAAAAAGGCTAAGAGAATGTTGGGCACCATTAGGAAAGGGATAGATAACACAGAAGATATCATAATGCCAATTATATAAAGTCATTGTACACCCACACCTTGACTACTACATGCCATTCTGGTTGCCCCATCTCACAAAAGAAAAGGTACAGAGAACAGCAACAACAGTGATTAGGGACATGGAACAGCTCCTACATAAGAAAAGATTTTTAAAAGACTGACTGTTCGGCTTGGAAAAGATGACCTGGGAGTGGGTAATAGGAGAGAGGCAGGTCCATTGATTGGGGGGTGGGGCAAATGGGACTACAGCCCAGGTGTCAAGTGATTTAAAAGGCCCAGACAGATGGAACAGATAGTCATGGGCAATAGGTGAAGCTTCTCCTCAGGGAGGCTAGCTCCCTGTCCCACCTCTTCTGCCTGTGGCCCCCATCCACACTCTACCACACTTTGTCCCAGGCCACACCCATATTCCACCTCTGTCTCTGCTTGCCCGTGTTCCTCCACTCCCACCCTGCTCAACCCTGACGCTTGTTGCTTCCCCTCTTCCCTCCTCCCCATTTCTACACCCCTTCCCCACTCAGATTTCCTGCTGCTGTGTCCCTCCTCTCCACTCAACCCCCCCACCATTGCTCGCCACATGCATACCGTCTCTCCTTCCCCACTCACCCCCCCATCATTGATTGCTGTGCCCTTCCTTCATGTTCAGCCCCCCCAATGTCTCTCACTGCCTCAGGGGAAGGGTTTGTATAAGGGGAAAGAAGGCTGCAGTGAGCAGCAACTGGCAAGCAGGAGAGGGGATGGGGTCTAGGGTAGAGCCGGGGCAGGAAGCTAGCTTTCCCACTGCCCATGGTCATAAACCTGAGTCTTCCTTTTCTGAGGGGGCCCGCATTGACTGTTCTGCCCCAGGGTCCAGAGTTGCTGTTACTGGGCCTGGATACAGGTCTATAATTATGATTGGTGTTATTTACCCCTCACAAAATGAAATTAATAGGCAGTAAGTTTAAAATAAAATTAAAGGAAATACTTCTTCATACAACATACATTCAACCTGTGGAACTTGTTGCCAGCAGATCTTGTGAGGTCAAAAATATAACTGGGTTCAAAAAAGAATTAGATAAGTTAATGGAGGATAGGTCTATAGATGGCTGTTATCCAAGATCCAAGGTCAGTGATGCAAACTCATGTTGGGTGTTTCTAAGCCTCTGACTGCCAGATGTAGGACTGGACAACAGGGGATGGATCATTCAACAATTGTTCCATTCTGTTCAGTCTCTCTGTAGCATCTGGCATTGGCCACTATTGGACGAGAGGATACTGGGCTAGACGGACCATTGGGCTGACTCAGCATAGCCTTCTTATGTTATGTAAAATTGCTTCCTTTGTTAAGTTAACCAGCTGCTAACAAAGAACAACATTAAGTTAACTAGAAATGGACAACCAGATCTAATTGGTAGTAAAGAAAGAAAGAAATTAGTGTTACAGCTCTACCAAAGTCACAATTTTAGTCTATTGTATTGAGTTACAATAGTTTTCTGTCAAGACTGCCAAAGAGATTCTGCTTTAATGTCTTATATCTAATACCACATCAAATGCTTTTAAGAACTCATAGGGTTGCAGTTTTCAGAATCAAACAATTCATAACATCTGCTGCCTTTCTCTCCCTCTCATTTGAATGGGTTTTACAGGTACTTTGTTAGTCTACTTACTGTTGAGACAGTATATGTGCTATGCAGGAATAGTAAATTCTACTAATGTAGCAATTTCCATGAAAAAACCCCAACAAACTTTACAAACCAAACAACCAGCATCTAGTTAATGGAACGTTTTTGTGAGAGCCAGAAGTTGTACAGGTGGGGAAAGTGAGGCAGAGAGGATACGATGTTGAGCACTGCCTCTTGCCACTCTCAGTGACTTGAAAATCAGAGCATAACTGTCTCAGTCAACGTCCCTTGAGGAAAGCGCAACAGAGCTAGCATTAGAATGCATAAATTCCTTGTACTCACTCTACTAGACAACAGCTCTCAGATGGACTCACTACATCTCAGAACTCAAGAGCACAACATTGTACTCAGGAAACATTTTTTCCTCCCTCCGCATGGGAAGTAGTATGTTTAACACCACAAACTATGTTTTTCACAATAAATGCATACATTTGACAAGTTTACTTTTATGATTAAATTTCATTCCACACCCCTCACCCAATGGGGGGCTCGAAGGGGAAGGACAACCTTGAGTCCAGGGCCCAGAGCTGCAGCCCCTAAAACCCATTTGTTAATCCTGCCTGGCCTGTACTTAGAGGCCTGCACCAATCTGCATCCAATCTGAAATAGGTAAAAATGATCCACAAATGTGAATATCAGCAGATATTAAGCAGCTATCAGGAGATGTGCAGAGCTTTTGATAGAAAATTTGAATTTGCATCAATCCATGATTTCCAGGGCTCTGCCTACAAGTTTGTCTTATTTTACTGGAAAACAAATGGGTGTTTCTCCTTAGCCTACTTCCCTTAATGACTTCTCGCTCTTTAGCTAGAAGAGGAGAACTCTTAAGATGAATATTTGCTGTGCAAATCCTGCCTGCAAATGAATCCCAGATTATCATAATTTTATTGGAATCAATAACTGGTTTCCACTTTAAGATGTTCATGGCAACCAGATCACCATGCTGACCATATCCTGTCTTCAAGTTCACAGGTGAAGGCTTATAGCACACCAAATGATATAAAGTTATTTCACTAGTACCATGTTATCACCACAGACTACCTTTGTTTCACTAATAAAGAACTGTTCCATGTTTCAACAACTTATAAATACAAGAAAAAACCCAAAGGCTGTTTTCTTATATCTTGTCTTAGGCAAGTGACAACAAATTATTCATAATTCTCCTGAAACTGCCAACATTGTCTCATCTTTGTTAGTCATAACTTTAACATATCTACCATTTATACAGAGCTTTTCAACAGCAGGTATGAGAGCACTTTACAAAGAAGGGCAGCCTCAATATTCCATTTTTGCATATGGGAAAGGAGGCACAGGGAGCTGAAGTGATTTGCCCAAGGTACCCTAACTGGCAAGTCAGGAACAGAATTTAGGTCTTAAGTCCCACCCAATCCAGTGCTCCATCCACTAGGCATTCTGTGCCTCTCCACATGGATTATTTATGTATCATCTACTTAAGGACAAATTCTGCTCTCATTTAAACCTGTGCTATTTCCAGTGAAGTCAACAGTGGGTAGAACTGAAAACAGACTTTAGATCTCAATACTTACACTCACTGCAAGCCTGGCAATCAAATACCAAATGGGCAAGTTTAAAAAAAAAAAAAAAAATAGAAGGCTAATTTCTTTCCTTGTGGTGGGAATATAATAATGTCCTTTTAAATTCAACTTAAAAACTATCAGTGCACTGAAGAGGTGTTACAATTCCCTGTCCTAATTCTGTTAGTGTGTATAAGACTTAAGACATGTATGTGATCAAAATGCATTTATCAACTAGGAAAATAAGTTAATTTAAAAAGTTAAGATTTATGGCCAGAAGCTCTCCCTGGACCAGAATATTTATTTTTAAGTATGGATTAATTTCAAAGAAACCAAGGTAACTCATTTCAAATTTTCAATTAAAAAAAACTGAGCAAAAACATTTAGAAGTAGTGACTGCAACATATCTTTAAACTGCTGACTGCATCCACATTTTTAGATTACCACTTAGAGCATCATTTTTATTATTTACACACATATCATTCTAATATTACCTTTATACAGGCAATTATTTTCTCCTGTTTTCTTCACTTACAATGCACATAATAATTACACAGAACTGCTTTATAACTATCTAAAATTATTAGAATATTCCTATGCACCCTCACAAGGTGATCTAATCCATCTGCATGGGCTGGCCTAGAAATATTCAGCTTTATTTGAACATTACTACAAGCAGATGAATGGGTTAGCACAGCAAAGATACATGCATTCAATTTAAATAGCAAGAGTCACTAAGTCTTAAAACTGTACCTTTAAAAAAAATCCCTCTCTAGCACTAGAAAGGAACATTAGCAAGCCATATACTACAGATGAATGAAAGGAAAGATCAAATGGAAGTGGAACCCATTTCAGCAAATCCCCCCAATTTTCAAATGCTATACGAATGGCCATGTTTTTCAGACTTATCATTGATCAGTATCATTTACTGACTGCATTTCTCCTCTGATTCATGGCTATAAACCAACACCACACACTGATAACGTGAAGGTTCAGTGAAAAACTAGGCTAACACCCACAGCTTACATTAAGATTTAAACTCTTCTGAAGCCTCTGCCTAATTAGTAGCAACAAAGTTTTCATTTAAACACGCTGGAAGAGTTTGCGTAAAGGTTCATCTGCACCTAAAAATTATCTTTGTTTTTCAACTCCTTACTGAACTGAGCTCTATTCCAGTGTCAATTTATAAACCGTTAAAAAGTAACCACATAATCAATACATGAGATATGAAATAGAATAGCATATGGTTAAACGGATTATGGGATTAAACTAATTACACAATGACGACTCAAATCCATGTCATCCTTCAGATCTAAATTTTGGGGTGGGGTTTGTGAGGAGAACAAAAAAAGATTTCACATAACACAAACATTAGAAGCTATGTTTTTAAAAATATCTGCCGGGGTTGGGGGGAAAAACCAACCCATTTATGCTAAATAAGAACAAACAATTTACTTTTAGGTATTTACTTGGTTACCATGGCCTGAGCTTGTAAACATGTACTACTGAGTATAGAATTTAATATTATAAGTAGTCCCACAGGATTACGAAAATGGTTATACACCCTGTGCCTGTTAGCAGGTATTTACAGGGCTAGTGCCCATAAAATTAAATTGCGCATCTATATTTATAGGACCCATTTCTGGAACCGTTAATCACAAAAGTAATTTCATTGAAATCACCTGGATTAGTCATCTGAAAATGGATATTTATAAGGCTTACAGGATGCAATACAATATTTATGTTATGTTAACTTATAATAAATCAGAAGGGTAGTCAGAATTAAGAATTAGCCTATTCTTTGAGTCCAATATTATATTCAACCCCAAACTTATTCAGGCCTGTTTTGCCCACTTTCTTTCATAGCTATTGACATGGTTGTGATCTTTCTATTTTTATTCTGAAAGACTAGAAACTATGGAAGACACTATATACAGCAGTAGCTAATTATGACAGTTATGTCCGCTCGAGAAGTGCAGCATCTGGACTGACATACAATCCAATGTCTTTTGAAATCTCAATTATTTGAATTGAAGAAGTTTCTAAGATATGATGCATCTACAGCTAAAAATGGACAGAGTGATTTCATGATAATTCATAAACAAAATAAAAATACTGCTCAGTATTCACTACAAAATTTCCACCTACTGTGAATTTCTAATGCCAAGTTAGAATATCAGTGGTGTTTATATTATTTAACACTTGAACTAGATGCTGTAAATGTGATGGAAAAAATAAACCAGATCCACAGATCATAAACTTATTAAAAAGACTTTCCTGGATAGAATCTAAAAATACTGAACATGTATACTTTTCCTTAAAAAAATGTATTATCCCTTTTCCATCTTTGGGAACCAGAGTGCTGAAAATAAAAGGGAGCAGAGAAATAATTCAATAAAAGAATAAAACCTTACGTTTTTAAGGTTACAAAGCTAAACAAAGAAGCCACAAGTTAGCTATTCAATGCAACTGCCTTTATGACTTCAGTGTTGATGCAGAGATGTAGAAATGAATGGAATTTACACCAGATTATTAATTTAAACATTGCCACAGACATTCCTTTTACTGAATAATCTCTAGAACAAACCTTGTAATTACGTGGTAAAAAGTCAGACTAACAATTAACAATGTAAAAGGAGAACAATTAAAGTTTCTATCCCATATTAAAATCTAAGTAGTTTTTACTTACTCTTAAATCCTCTACTTCTGAAACAGTGGCGCTCAGAACAAAGTTCAGTTTAAAAAAAACAAAAACAAAAAAAACTTTAAAATAAAATTTGCAGATACAAAAAAGCTTCGTTACCAGATTTCAAACATTCGCAAACACCAGTGATTTTTTTTTTTAACAGATTCATAACCTCACTGCTTGCTGATAACGAACCCCTTCGTATCATCTATTTACTATGAAAATGAATGTTTTAACAATAAATCCTTAGAATAAGCTACAATTGTATGTACTTACCTTGCGGAAAAGAATTTGGTTGCACTAAATAAAGGAAAGCATGGACCATTCTAAACAAAATTCCAATTGATCCAGGTTCGTGGTATGCATTTGTATCGTACGTCTTTGCAGGCACAAACCCAAAATCCAAAGTTCCAGGAGGTGATTTGTGTGAAGGCTGTACCTCTGAAATAGTACTTCTACAAAGCAACAACAGCAGTAAACCGAGTTCCATAGCCATGGCTAACAGTATTCATAAAATATGAGGTAGAGATATTTTTTTTCTCCTCCAAAGTCTAGAAACCTTCAGCACATTAGAAATCTCTTTACTGAGAGTGAGATGCGTCAGCAGGAAAAAGCTGATGTCTTCAGTCCTTTGCTTAGTCTTGGGTAACATACACCGACTTTGGAATGGTGGTGTAGAATCTCCTCACAGAACTGAGTCAGTGCACCATCTCTGGCAAAGACAGAAAACAACTGTTTAATGAGTGCCCTCACTCCATGAGAATATGAAAATGGAAGATGCCTGCAATCTTAGCAGAAAATAAGACAAAAAACAGAACAAAACACAAATCACTGGCAAGCCAAACAGGACAGAATAAACCAATTTATTCCCATGTGTGAAAAAAAACGGATTAATTATACACACAGTAATTAAGGATATCACAGATTCCCCTCAGTTTTAACTAAGCCTTTAAAATAAAAGAAATTCAAGAAGCACAGTTATCAGGACTACAGCATAAAAAGCAAATCAAATTAAAGGAACAAATATTTACTTGTTTTAATTGCAACAAAATGAGATTTATTATATTTAGTCACAAAATAATCACAGTGCATTTTATTAATGCGTTAACAGACAGCTCAAACTGCATGTAGTCAGCCACCTATGGACTGATATTCATAAGCAGATGATTAATAGAAAGGCCATAACTTCTTTACCCTAAGAATAACCAACCTCCCAATGTTGCAAAACGTTTTTCACATAGGTTAGCAGTAGCATATTTATCTTCACTTTTGTGACATTATTTTATTAACTGAAAAGCTGTACATTACCCACCCAATAAAGAAGGATTTAAACTTTCAGATCATTTTTAAGTTCCAAAGGGGTAGCCGTGTTAGTCTTGTTCAGCAAAACAAGGAGTTCTGTGGCACTTTTAAAGACTAACAAATGTATTTATCGCATGAGCTTTCATGGGAGATGCTTTTTAGTGTCAGAAACATAGGTCATGGGGAAACAATGTTTTTCGGCACACAAAACATAGGGACATCAAACAGGGTATGTAGACTTTAAAATTAAAATACAGATTAGAATATCAACATATTAAAATTTAATATACTTAATTCCCTCAAACGTAAAATGCTCTCCCCCCAAAACCCTCCATATACTATGTAATACATATACCCTTTCAACATAGTAAATGTAATGCACGTAATTCTTCACTTTCAATTTGTAACCAAAAGGAAGCTAAATCATATCACTGATGTGGAATGTTCTAGATTCAAGAAATACTTCTGCCAACTACTGAAAAATCTGCTCACCACAGCAATCTTTCCCTATAAAGCATGAACTGGTCTCATCCATGAATTTCTACCAACTAGCTTAAGGCTTTCCACAGATCTGTCCTCAGTTCCCTTATCTTCTCCTTCTGGAAGTTCTCTCTGGGTAATCTTATCCACAATCACAAATGCGACTACTATCTGTATGCTGACATTCATAGATCTCTCTACTACAGACCTGCCTCAGTCTACCCAAACTAAAAATTTGACCTGTCTCCTTGACATCTTCTCAAGAGTGTCTACCGACTCAAGCTCAATATGGCTATAACAGAACTCTTATTCACCCGGTCCCCAAAATCCTCCCTTTCTTGTTCACTGTGAAAAACACCACCAATCCTGCCTGAAATGTGGGTGTCATCTACAACTCAGACCTCTCTCTGAGTCTCACCTAGGCTCTCATCTCACTTACTCCAACATCTTTCTCTCTGGCATTGACAAATGGAACCATTATTCACAGTTGTCTATTCAGAGTGCTGCTGCTCATTTTCCTAGACCATTGCTTTGACCACTTCAGCCCTCTCTTGGCATCCCATCGTTGGCTCACTCTTTCTATCATTTCAAACATTGACTATTTATCTTATTATTGTGACTTATGTCCATCCTACCTATCATCTCTCATTAACCATTGAAAAGTTAACTCCTGCCTCTGATAGCCTTTAGTGTCAGTCTCAATCACCCACTTGCTAAATTTTCATGCTTGAGAGTAGCTCTTCATAAACATTTACAAAACTAACTCATTAAGGAGAGTTCTGAAGGAAGATAACGTCTCTTTTGCTGTGAGGCCTATAAAAAACAGAACAGCCAGGTTGTTGAGACCACTGCCTATCATACTGGCCAATATAGTCTCATTGTTTCCTTTTACTCCCAATGGCTATGTCTTTAGCTAAGTTGACTTAGCATGTCCACACTTAAATTTAAAGTAGACTTAGGGGGGAACTTACAAAGTTGATCTAGAGCGTCCACACTGGACGCCTAGGTCGACTTGTAGGGGTGAGGGGGACCTTGGGCAGGTCCACGGTGGCAGGGGGGAGCACCCCTTGCCCAATGCCAGGGGGCTCAGCCTTTGCCCCATTGTATATGGGTACAATGGCACAGAGGGGGACAGGGACCCTGGCAGGGCATAGGAGCAGGGTGGGCAGGGCTCTGCGGAGGGGTATGCCAGGCTCCCCCTGTGTCCATCCCCCCCCGGCAGGGAGGGCAGTGAGGGAGTCTTGGAGTAGACTTAGAGCTACTCCAGGTCTACACTGGCTTAAGTCGACTTGAAAAAGTCAACTTAAGCCTTAAGTCGAACTAAAATGAGGTTTAATAAAGTCGACTTAATTTTCCTTAAGTCAACTTTATTTTCCTTAAGTCAACTTAAGCAAACTGTAGTGTAAACGCAGGGTAAATTAAGTTAACTTAAGCAAGCTTAAGTCGACTTAATTTACAAGTGTAGATGCACCCAATATGTCTATATCACCCTTGTCTTATACCTAGATTGTAAACTTTTGGGGTAGGAAGGAACAGTCTTTCTATTATTCTGTGTTTGTACAGCACTTAACACAAAGGGGTCCTGATGCATGAGTGAGCTTCTTAAGCACTAGACAACAATTCAAATAATATAACCATGTGAACCAATGCAGTGTGGTCTTCTTGAGTTTGTGCACTCAACTCTATAATGATTTGCCAAAACAAAGTGAAATTAGCAAGACTCTGGTCTCTTTTACATCTTTTATTAAGAAAGCTGAGAGCAATAGTACAAAAATAAGGGTCGAATTTCACTGCTGCTGCTCAGGAAGTCTATAAGCAAAAAGGCAATGTTATTCATTTCAAATGAAATGCATGAATTTGCCAGCATCATCGAGACCTAGGTCTGGTCTACATTGGCCGTGGATTTCGGCAGCAGTCAAAGGGAAAAAACACAAGCCACGTACGGTAACTTGCATATCACCCATTGACTTCCAAACATCTACTTACCACAGTCTCCCCACTGTGCTGCACCAATGAGAAATGTCCTCCCATCGACACAGTGCAATGCTATGCTACTTGTCGGAGTGGATTATCAGAGTAAACCTCCAGGTTTAATTGAGTGCGCCTTCACTACCGCTCAAGCGAATTCCCAAAAATTGATCCTGCTCTGCCAGAGGCACCACCGTCAGTGAAGACATACCGCTAGCTAGAAAACTCCGCCACTTCAGTCCTGGCCCAATTGTCCTGTACTGCCTATTTAGTACAATACAAGCATAAACAAACCAAAGATGAGGACTGAGCCTTCTGAGTGCAGTGCCAGGCTAGATGGAAGAGGTTCATGGGCCACAGGTTTGACACCCCTGTTCTAGATATTTGAATCACCTATGCCTTATTAAAAAAGGTCCATCATGGAGTGCTATCTTAACCCTTTATGCATTGTCCTCTGATTAAATTCAACAAGGGGCACATGTAAATTGCTTTAAATGCCTCCAATTATGGAATAGTAGCAACACAGTAGTTCAGCTTAGACTTTGTTTAACACTTAAAGCCAGAGTTCATTTTCTTTGTTTTGTATGACCACCACCCCCCAAAAAAAGGTATATCTGCCCCACATTCTGAACACAACTTCTAAGTGAAATTTGAATTCTCTGATAATTTGCTATTATTTAGTTTCTGACTTCTAATCAGCCAGGGTCTGATCCAATGCTTACTGAAGCCAGTGGACAGGTTCCAATTGACTAAAATGGGTGATAAATTGAGCCCTTAATTTCTAAACCTGAGGATATGCAGTTTCACAGAATTGCACAGAGAGGAATAAAGCACTATGAAGGTGCCTTCTGGAGGGAGGAAAACAACTATTATAGTGTGATTCTGATGAAAATATTAAGTCTTATCCTAACAAGACTGAAAGATTATGAGGCTTACCAGAAGAATTTTGTTGAAAATGCAAAGTCCAATCCTACATTTTGGGATACTAATGGCACCCCGCTATGAGGACATGAACATAAATGTCCTTCAATTCTACGGATGCCAATGAAATCCCCAGAGGCTATCATTATAAATATAAATTTAGCAACTATACTTCAGAAATAAAATAGCTTTCGCTACCCTGGTCTCTTTGGAATCAAAAAGGAATGCCGCTAGACTCCTTGTTGGGGTTTTTATCCTCTCTCTGACTGTCGGTTTTACTTCCCAGGCTATTTCCAAAAAGAGCGTCAATTTTCCTCAAGACCAGAACTCTGCAAAGCATCAGCATATTATGAGTGCTATATCAATAATAAAAAAATCAAGAGCTTACAGAAATGTTACCAGTCCTGTGTCTCAAAAAGCAAATGTGCATCAGGGTAGGAATTCAGTTCACTGAATGACAGTTCCCCTAGCCAAATCATAAAGGATTCTGGGCTATGAATGGGATCCTTCTGTTTTCCTTATCTTGCTATGCACAAAAAAACTGATTGGAAGTTTGTTGCTAGCTAATGATGCCATAGTAGACTGACAGCATTGGAAAAAAGAAACCTATCCACACAGTACATAACCAATACATATAGTACCAGTCCTCCAGGCAAAGATAAAAGAGCAACATAAAATGTTACCAACATTTCTATGGCCCATCATCACAGCACGAGAACTTCATATCATTAGAAACAAAATGCACATTATTTACACTCTGCTCTTGCAGCTTGTTAGCAATATTCATAGCCAATAGACAGATTCTTCACAATCAGTATAAATGGGGGGGGACGGGGGATGACACAGAGCTGTATAAGATTTTAAAAGGTTTTATTAATTCACAAGATACCAGACATTCATTTTAATGTCACGGTTTTTCATGAAAACCCTTTGTACAGCCACATAACAAGAAATGGAACTGAATAGGATAATTTAGTTTATTTCTTTCATATTTTGTAAGCTTTCATCTTTAAAAACACTGCATCTGGGCTTTTTTTTTTAATCCTCCTGAACCCATCTTCATACTTTACATGGGCATGTCTACACTACAAATGTAGGTCGACCTATGTTAGGTCAACTTACAACCGTTACTGCAGTGGTTCATGTCCACGCTACTCTCCTTCTATTAGTGATGTACGCATCCTTAGCAGAGAAGCTTCCAGTAACTTAAGAGGGACAGCATGGGTGGCTGAGAGCCTGGGCTCCTGCTATGTGTCTGCCCCCACCCCCCAGCCAGCCTCTCCACCCCTCGTGGAGTTCTAACATCAGTGGGAGCAGGGCTGTCGTGTGCACACTAACACAGTAAGCATTAACCTAACTCTGTAGTGTAGACCAGGACTCAGTCTCCGGATTTGTAACAAGGGGTTACCTACCTCCCTCACTCCCTCCCCGTCAGGATTGTCAAAGATTAACTAAGGTGTTGTAAGGTGACTTGAGAATCCTGGATGCAAAGTGCTATATACATGGAGTTACTATGATAGCACACTTGACACCAAAGTCCTCCAGAGCGATAGAAGCAGATACTTTAGTGTTGGGCGTAGTGACTTCCATACATAGGCTTAGTCTATTCAGGGGTGTCAAACTCATTTGACATGGCAGGCCAGATTCGGCTTAAATGTACTTCAAGAGGGCCGTACATCCCATAAATCAAAATACTACGGCACTCTCACGACATCACGGAGCGCTGTGTGTGAGACTGCACTCCATGAGACCATGCTCTCTCTTTCTCTGTTCGGGAGAGAGCGTGGTCTTGCAGACTCCAGCCTCGCATACTCAGCGCTCTGCGATGTTGCGAGACCTGGCACTCTTGTGGCATTGTGGAATGCTGGGTATGGAAGACCACGCTCTCTGTCTCTCTCTGTTAGGGAAAAAGTGTGGTCCTGCGGAACATAGTCACGGACCGGATGGAACAGGTTCGCAGGCCGCACTCAGCCCATGGGCTGCATGTTTGACACCCCTGGGAGAGCCAGTAGCCTCGCGATGATATTGACCACCTCGAACAGAAGAAGGGTAGCATGAACATGTACCATCACAGTTGTAAGTTGACATAACATAGGTGGATTTACATTTCTAGTATAGACATGCCTGATAGCACAGAGTGGTTAAGGGACTGTCTAAGGGTCATACAAGTCTCAGGTTTCAGTGCCAGAAACAGCACACAGGTCCTCCAACTCCTAGTTCTCTATTTTAAACACCTACACTGCACTTCTTTTTAACACTGCAATCCGGTGACTGCAATTCTGTGCAGTGAGATTCAACCAACCCAGAGCCAGACTGCTAGAGCAGGAGGTGGGAGCCCTCTAGCAGTGAGCCTAGATGGGAGGGCAGAAAATGGGGTTTTTGCCATGTTGGACACAGAAAAAGGACTCTGCTGTGTCCATTACATTTTTTGTAATTAACTATTTGAAAAGTGGGCCTATAATTCCCTCTCAATCACCACAAGAACAATGCAAATTACGAAGTCACAGCCACACAAGAGAGAGTTACTTGTACTGAATTATAGCTTTTAAATCCACACACAAAAAATTACAACTCTTCACATTCAGAATACATAAAATGATAAGCCACGCCAGCTACCAGCAAGTCACAAAAGACGCAATGTTCAGTTACGAAACATCTTGTAGGCTTATGATTTAATAACTGCAACTTGTTGCTGTAGGGGTATGCGAACCTTATACACATTAGCAAAGCCATAAACAAACAATACTGGATAATCTCAACTTGCATCTGACATGAATATTGTGAGTTCAAAATGGGATAAAACTGGAGGCCTTGATTCACAGCAGCTAGATCTGCAGAACACAGGATATCATTTTTTGTATCTGTCCCAAAAAGCAACGATTTAAATAGGAAGATTTTTTAAAAATGGGTTATGTTTCAGTGAAACACAGAAAAAATCTCTCAAAGTGATAATTTTAACAGCTACCTTAAAATTAATTCCAGGGGACGCAGTCTCCATTTCCAAGAGCAAAGTACTTGGCAGTCAGTCTCATTTTTAGCCAGTTGACCAAATGTTTAGATTATAGTTTTATTATATGGAACAGAGAAAATACAAATTGTTCAAACTGATAATATTTAAAAAGTATGCCCTGAGGACACAGTATGGAAATAATAAAAGGTTATAAAAACATTAAGCACTGTGAAGCTTTCCCATGAAAAGGAAAATTTCTGAGAGCTCAGAATTGGTGGGGTGAGATGGAAGATTCTCCTGCAAAGGAAAATGGATTACAGTGGATAATGGCATACACAGTATAAATGGGACAAGACTCTCCCTGCTTCTTCACAACTATATTTGAACTGTTGGGATTTTCTTTTCTCCCAACACACAATTGAATTCTTAATCCTAAAATGTAGATAGTCTGATTTGTAGCTAAACTCTGCCTTGGTTGGAGTTACAGAGCTGATGTTATGGTTTCTTTATTAATTTCTTCCCTGGGCATGATACACGGGGAGAGCACCAATATTTACTACAATATCTTTCTCACCTGGCCCCACCCTTCCTACCCTCCAAAACAAACTCAAACAAACACTTCATGATTAAGTTCACCCTGCTGGTACCAGAATGTAATAACTCAGGACTTTCCAATACAGAGCGGTCAGCATCTCATAAGCTAACTAGACTCACACACATTTGAACACCATAAAATCTGGTAACATTCAAAAAGCCATGAGGTGGGCGGGGGAGAGACACATGGCTGGGTCTCTGTTTCAACCCTCACACATAGCTCAGCTCTCAGCTCCCCTCTCCCATGGAAGAGGTAGAACCAATGAGCCCAGCATAGGCTATTAAACTCTTCCTTCTCAGCAAAATTCAGACAAATACAGCAGCATTGGGGGGGGGGGG
>ML685851.1:702831-956702 GCA_007922175.1 Pelusios castaneus | reverse complement strand
CCCCCCCCCCCCCCCCCCCCCCCCCCCCCCCCCCCCCCCCCCAATCTCTGCTACCCGACTCTTCCACAGCAGGGCCCTTTCCCATGGCTATTGTGGGGGAACCCCCTCCCTCACAACTGATAGCAGGAGGCATGAGCAGATTGAGCAACAGATTAGGGCCCCCAGAGGCTCCCGATGCAGTATTTATCTCCCCCCCCAGCCCCATATATCCTTCACATTACTGCACGTGGACTTTCTCACACGTGTATCAACCTGTATTAGTCTGGCATATTGGGGGGGAGGGATGGAAATAATCCAATTAGTATTTTTAGGGGGTGGGTCAAGGATCAGCCCTCCACCCCCCTGTGTAGGGCCCCCACTGGGCTAACACTGCTCCCGCCGCAGGGCTTTCCATGGAGGCACCTCTCCCGCACACGGCGATCTTTTCTCAGTCCCTCTGCGCACGGTTTCTATGGGGGTCGTCTCTCGCTCCCCCGCCCCTCCCAATGGCTCCTACAGGGGCTCCCAGCGCACCGCCAGGCTGCCCCGGCACCGCGAACAGCCGCTCTCGGCAGGGCAGGACTCAGGGACTCTGCCCAGCGATCCCCCCACGAGGGAAAGGAGCACACTCACCCCAGCCGCCAAGCGGGGACAGCCCGCCCCGCTCCTCCGCCAGCTGATCCCGCAGCAGCTCCCGGGTCTGCAGCCGCCTGCAACTCCAACACCTTCCCTAGGCTGAGTCCTCCTGGCCCCCCGGCAGGCCCCGCCCTCTGCCGCACGCACCAATCAGCGGCTCCCGGCGCCCCACACTCAGCTCCTGAATGATTCAGCCTGCAGGGGTCAGCTGGTGGGGGGCTGAAGTTGTCCAAGAAATTCGGCCCCGCTGGCTGGTCCGGGAGGGTGAGCCCTGGCTGGGGTGAAGGGGTCCCCAGGCGTGGGGGCTGTGCGAGGAGGAGTGAAACACTGAACCTAGGCAGCACTTCAAGCCTCTCCAGCATCCCTTCCTGGGGGGGAGGAATCAGAGAACCAGCAGGCACAGATCAGCCACCTGATGCTTTCTGGGCAAGCCGAGTATGGGAGGTGCAAAAGAGATAAGTCCTGGAGATGGGCTCAACCCAGCTACCCCCCAGAGTTGAATGCCGGGTTTCAGGGCAGGTGACCCAGGAGATCACCAGGGTGGTGGATTAGGGGAAGGAGTGCTGGATGATTGGGGGCTGTATTTGGTGTTAGCAACACAAAGGAAAATAGAATGTTTGAGAGCAAAAGTGAGAACAACCTTTTGAACTAATGGCCTCAGGTTAACAATGTAAGGCTGTTGCCCACTGTAATGCTCACCCACCCAGTGTCTGCGCACAGTTAAATTTCTTGATGCTAATATGTTTCAGTTATTCTCTAGTTTCTCTAAGCTTAGAGGAAATTTTTAAAATTTTCTTCTATGGCACAAATCAATACAGATGTATGGATCCTAGAGTGCAAATTTGTCTTATATAATAGGACTAGATCATGCATCAAAGATGTGAAGTGGCCTACAAATGCAATAAAAATAAGGTCTTCAAAAGTTTAACAAAGGAAGGAGGGGGGTGCTGAAGATATTCCTGAGCTGGGGTGCCACTTAATCTATGGCCAGATCGCCATGGCTGAAAGTGAACACCCTGACTTTAGGCCTTCTGAAGCTTCAGAATTGGATCCAAGTTGTTCAGTCGGTTCCTTCATAGACCTGAAAGCCTACAAAGGGCCAGGGGTTCCCAATCCAACTTTCACAGATTGACCCTTATTTCTATAGTGATGCAAACCAAAAACCCGGGTCCAAAGACACTTCTTTATAATGAGTTCAAACTCAAAATAGAATCAAATGTGACAGTGTCCCTATACATATGGGCTGAACTAAAATCTGAACACCTCCAAAAACTGGGGACATGGCTATTTGGAAACTAGAATTTAATTTTGCCAGTTGAGGCCAGCCTCCCAGTTTTAACCCCTAGATTGGTGATTTGTGAATACCTCCCACTGCTATTCTGGGATTTAAGAAAGTAGCACTTAATGTTCTTTTGCAATCCCACAGTTATGCTTTTCCTCTAAATTACATTATTAAAAGCCACTTCTATCTTTGGCTCTTGGAACAATATCTCACTTTATCTTTTCTGACATTGCCCTGATTTCCTAACAAGATTATAGTTTCTAACTCCCAGGACTGATGTTCCTGTTTTTAAGTGGTTCCTCTGGCTTCTTAAAGAGACCAGTGATATATCAGTAGGACAAGGAGCCAATTAATTTTCTCAAACTTTCTATTTCCTATATGTCAATATGCAGTAACTTCCATTCTCCAAGGACTGTATTTGTGTATTCCTGGTCACACCATGTATTTTTTATTTACAACTTTGAGATTTTAACTTGGTTTTAAGAATGGCCATTACCGAGTCAGACCAGTGGTCCGTCTAGCCCAGCATCCTATCTGCTGACACTGGCCAGTGACAGATGCTTCAGAGGGAATGAACAGAACAGGGCAAATATCAAGTCATCCATCCACTGTTGTTGAGCCTCAGCTTCTGGCAGTCAGAAGTCCAGGGACACCCAGAGTATGGGATTGCATCTCTGATCATGTTGACTAATGGGCATTGATGGACCTATTCTCCATTAATTTATCTAATTCTTTTTGGAACCTGGTTATCATTTGGATCTTGACAACATACCATGGCAATAAGTTCCACAGGATAACTGTGTTTTGTGTGAAGAAGCAGTTTCCTGTGTTTGTTTTAACCCTTCTGCCTATTAATTTCATCTGGTGTCCTCTAGTTCTTGTGTTACACAATGGGTTAAATAAAGCTGCTCCAATTTGGTTTTTCCCAGCTGGAATATCAAAACATAAGCTATAGGAATCATTCTTGTGCAGTTCTCACAGAGCCAGGCTCACTTTTCAGTGCCACTACTCAGGGTACAGTAAGAATTTACATTGGTGAAATGAAATCAGAATGCCCCATAGGGGTTCCTAAAAACCCTGATATACAAGAGGTTACGTCCCCCTTTTGAGTCTGTTCGCAGACAGAAATAAATGACAGAGGTGGAAAGAAACCAAGGCTACTGCTACGGCAGGTAATCTCAAAGGACAGGATCTGCAGCTGTAAATGATCCTCAGGGAAAATAAAGATGTGGCAGCTAAATCAGAGGCATTCAAGAATGAACTAGGGAATGAGGAATTTATATTGAATAATACATCAGCTAAAATAGGTACAAATGATAATTTGTTTCCAGTTAGCAAATGAAGATCATGAGCACTCAAAATTTTTCTTCAAACTATCTGCTTAATTTGATTCTTTGCCCCATAAAGGTAAAATGGAAATGAAAAAAATTCTGTGCCACTTTGATTACCTACAAGTTACCAAGTAAGTCATAGATTTACAGAGATAAATAATTGCAGCAGTGCATAGGAGAGCACTCAGACATTTGGAAGAGATTATGTGTCTAACAGGGTGACATGAGAAGTCAGATATACAAGTAAATCTAGCTCTGCTAAGCCAGCAGAAATTCAGGTTTTTCACTAGGCTCACCAAATATATGATTTACTGCAAGCTAATGATGGGCTACTACCACTAGATATTATATGAAAAAGACAGTAGTTTGCATTTCTCTGCAGGTAGGTTGCTTCTGAATTATTTAAATGGAATTATAGGCAGATAGGCTGATTTTCACAGAATAGAGTATATTTTTGCAAAACTAAATTTGTCAGTGGGTTTATTTTGCTGATGTTAGACATGTCCATACCTTCTGTTCAAAACGAACAACAGGTAACATCTTTCCCATCTTTTTGTGCATAGCGTGGTGAATGAAAGAAAGTACAACTTTCCAGTAATGTGTGAGTTTCCTTGTACTGCGGTGTCCAGCCCTGGTGCACTTGAAAGTGGCTGTCAAGATAGTGTGTACTGGATGATCAATTGAAAATGGGCTTGGTCACTGACACACCGATTTTTAAATGGAAGTGTTTGAATGAGCCTTATCATCATAAGATGGTAGATGAAGACCTCACCTCCCAACTGGCTCTTAACCGCTTTGCCAGCAACTCCAGGAGCAGCTTGGATATGATCTAAGAACACTCTGACCGGCTACTGATCTTTCCTGGCTGCAACAGCTCAGCAGCTCCTGCACTTGATTCTTGCTGTGCCACAGGGGAGGGAGGAGAGAACAATTCTGATTTCTCCATTCCTGTTGGATGAGGAATAGCAGGGTGGGAACTCAGCTGGTTCTGCTTCAGCCTCTGAGGTCTCCCTTGGTCTGGGCAGTTCCTCAGGTGCATCCCAAAAGAGTGGGAAAAAGAGAAAAAAGCTGAGAACTCAGAGAAGGAATGACCCCCTGATTGTCTGAACTGGAACCAGTTCAAGCAGCCTAACACGGCAAGCATCAACTTACTGCCAAGTGGCAATGATCACCCCCCAAGGCTTGGAGTCACCAAAGGACTTAGGTGCTTAATTCCCACATTAGGCACCAAAGTCCAATACGTAGGTGGCATTGTGATCCTCAGAACCCCTGCTCCACTGCCACTTAACTCTGGAGGCATCATCACCTAAATTTTTTCTGTACATATTCCTTAGGCCACAATGCCTATGTGTCAGCCTCTGTTCTGGGTATGCAGATTGCTGACTTAGGTGCCCACATGCCAGCCTATCTCTCACCTGAGTCCCAGCACAGTCCAGGCAAAGTTAGGTGATTCCCTGTCCATCTTGCTTCTGGGGCTCAAGCATTACACTGGAAACCAGACAAAAGAACCCCAGAAGGGAATGACAGTACTCTTAATAACCACTAACCCAATGGCTGGGGTACTCATTCACTGTGAGGGAGACCCTGGTTCAAATCTCCCTCTCTGCTGGATGAGGAAAGATTATTTGCACAGGAATCTCTCACTAGGGTACTTTACCTACTGGACTACAGATTCATTCTCACACTCACTGGCCCAGTGCATATTTAATTATTTATACAATCTGGAATGGCTTCAACAGGAGAGATTGAGGAAGATCCACCTCAGAACATCCTATTGTTCAGTGGTTGAGTACTCACCTGAGAGGTGGCAAATCCCTGCTTAGCTCATATCTACTCATTAGCCAATGGGGAAATTGAACTGGAATCTCCCATATGTGGATGAGCGCCTTAGCCACTGGGCTCTAACAGTCATAAGAAAGGCTATATCCTCTGCTTGGGTCTGAGTTAAAGCATGTTCAGGGCAGATGGAATCTTTGGAGACTTTTGCGGCCAGTGTCTAACAAACTTCGGCATATGTGCAAATGGTAATTTACAGAGGCTTTTAAAGCAGACAAATTTGAGTTTATTGTCACAAAGGACAACAAGAAGGCATGTCTCCAACTGCAGCGTGGCTCCCTTGGCAATTTTCGAACCCTGTTTCAAAGCAAGGAGGGGCTAGAGGTCAATTAAATGGATGTAAAATTATTTTAACATTGAAAAAACAGCATATTTTTCCCTACCTTTGGTCTCAGACATGAATGAAGCACTTTTGTTGAAAGTTTAAAAAAAAAGAATCCTGAGGAAGAGATATGGCATGAAAAATTTCAACCCAGGCAGTTGAAGTTTGGCGAAATTATAAATCACAGGGATTTATGATGGAAAGTGTTAGGCTGCCTTACCTATGGATGTCATTGCAAGCTCCATCCATAATAGATAAACATGATTAGCGGAATAAGGCATGTTACTAGGAGTCCGGAAACATGCGGGCTACTCTTTGTCTTTGACCTTGGGCAAATCACTTAACTTCTCTGTTCCTGTTTCTCCAATTAAAGATAATGGCACCAATGCATGTTCATAAAGTGTTTAAATAACACTCTTCAGGGCTCAGCAAACTACCAATACTTTATTAAATAGTGTTTCTTCACTCACTTGAAATATTTGTTCAGGTATTTAAGAGCAGATCTTGTCTGAAAAGTGACTTTGCAAAAATGGCACTGTGAGGTTCCATGTTTAGTTTATTCTCCAAGATAGCTCAGTTTGCAGGTAAAATGTGTTTTTCTATTACTTTGTGAAGTCAGCCTAGTCTTTGAGAGCCAAATTGGCTCTTATTTCCATCTTGCACACCAACACCAACAACAGGTCAGTTTTGGCCCTCACTTTACACCAGTGCAACTCCATGTTCTTTAAATCAGTGGTTCTCAACCACTGTGTTGAGACACATTAATGTGTCACCAAACAGCAGTAAGGATGTCATGGACAGCTGAGGAGGTGGCTGGATTCGGCCTGGAGGGGGTGAGCTGGTGTGTCCTGTAGGGTTGCAGTATGCTTCCAAGTATGTTGCAACCCACAAAAGGTTGAGAACCAGTGCTTTAGATTATATCTGCAATGATACTTACTCAAGCCCCTGTAGCTTATGCCTGCTCACTTTCTCTCAGCAATATTGGCTCTGCAGAGCTAACAAGAGTAGAAAACAGTTAATACTTATTTTTGTCCCTAACGTCAGCAGGTAAGAGACAGAACCGACAGGGAGCAGATGCAATGAGGAAGGAGGTGTTATCTTTAGATAATAAGAAAAACCACACGTGAAGTCATTGAACGTTTCCATGGCCCCAGGGCTTTCCCTAGCTGTTGTTAATGAACGTCATGGGGAAAAAAACAACAGTCTCCCGTGAACTCTCACATTAAAAATGCAGGCAATGTTTGACTAAGTCGGATGAACAGGGCTATATGTTAATCTTCAAACTAAGCCCCAGTAGGAAGCACTGAAAAGTGTTCAGTGGTGAAGAAGATGACAGTAATATTAGCCCAAGGGCAAGTGCTCATTCAGAAGTCTCTATTCTACAACACTATACAGAAAACATATCTTTACACCCAAGATAAAGACATATATTAGGGGAGTGGTTTTCGAATTCAGGGTCGCAGACCCACAGGTGCTGGGTCGCAGCACCCACCTGCTGCTGCTGCCGAAAGACTGAAATGCATTGCTGGAAGATGTAATTGTTGGGTCGTGGGCATAAATGATTTTTTTCAACTGAGTTCCGAGGAAAAAAGTTTGAAAACCACTGTATTAGGGCACAGAAATTGTGTGATTTGTAATAAAATGTGTATTATAAAGGAAAGAATGTTGTAGCCTGCATTCTTTGGCTGCGTCTACACTTGTAAATTAAGTCGACTTAATTTACCCTGCGTCTACACTACAGTTTCCTTAAGTCGACTTAAGGAAAATAAAATCGACTTTATTAAACCTCCTTTCCACTAAATTTAAGGCTTAATTCAACTTTTTAAACTCGAATTAAGCCAGTGTAGATGTGGGGTAGCCCTAAGTCGACTTAGGGCTCCCCCAGGACTACACCAATGCCCTCCCTGCCGGGGGGGGGGCACGGAGGGAGCTTGGCATGCCCCCCAAAGGGCAGGGCAGAGCCCTGTGTGATGCTGTCTGGATTTAGGGAAGCATTTATGATATTATTTTCTATGGATATCTCATAAATGCTATAATCCATAGGAACTATGTCATGTTTGGTATCAATAGAAAGGTAGTAATTTGCTGGAAATGATTATATAGTTTATGTCTAGGAATTGTATTTATATTAGAAGTTAGTTAGGAATTTGGTGTTATATCTATACTTTAGCTTGTGTCATTCTGGAGAAATACCTTAGACAGGAGAGTGTGAACAACCGTTGTCTCCTTAATGGCTCATCCGGTTTCTCCCTTTGGCCCATTGTAGGTGGGAGATTCCTTAACATTACAACCATTGTCTCCTTAATGTTAAGGAAGCTCCCACCTACAATGGGCCAAAAGGGAGAAACCTGATGAGCCATTAAGGAGACAATGGTTGTTCACACCCTTCTGGCTAAGGCATTTCTCCAAAATGACACAAGTTAAAGTATAGATATAACACCAAATTCCTAACTAACTTAACTTTGTTAAAGTCGACTTAAATTAACAAGTGTAGACATAGCCTTTGTGATTAACTAACCCACATATCTTTCTTATGTCTTTAAAGCAAAAATGTAATATGTTTATGCAGTGTGGTTATGCACACCCAAAATGAGTGTGCATAGCCACACATTTGCCTATGCAATTTCTGGGCACTGAAACCATCATTATGTGATTTGAATGCACAAAAAGAAAAGCAACCACATAAGAAACCTGAAAAAATGCACAAGTCCTTCAGTTGTATTGAGGGGAACATGAACAAGATCGTTAAAAAAAAAATCAAGAGAAATGTTGTGGTTACACAATCTTGTACTTGTGGACCTTACATAGGAGTTTTGGGGACGATGTAAATTAGATCAATCAAAATAAATATTAGGTTTGTACTCCATGACTAGAATTTTCAAAAGAGCTCAGGATCCACACTTGGGACCAGATTTTCAAAACAGCTGCAGAAATCCCATTTAGACACTTCCAAAAAAAGCCCTCAGAAGAATGGGTCGTGCACTCTTTTGAAATCTGCCAATAAGTGTCACAGTAATGGGATCTGGATCTGCAGATTGACACAAAGCACATTTGAGAATCTGTCTCCAGTGTGTTACCCCAGAAGAAAATCAGGCAGTGTTGCCATTCATGAGATTTAGAGCTTAGCTATAATGGTTATATTAAAACATTAATTTTTTTAAGTAGTGCTCATTATTAACTGAAGATTGGCTAGGTAGTAACAGAAATCAAGTTGCACATTCAAATATTCCACTCTTTGGAAAAGTACCATTTCCAGCTATATTCTCTATACCCATGATTGGGAATTTGGACAGAAAGGGTAGGACCTTTCAGAATGGTACAGAATTTAAAGTGCAATGCTATATAATTGAACCAGTTATTTCCTTACTCCTGAAGAGAAAAAAGGCAAGTTATCAAAAAGGGGATGATCTTATACCCACTCATTCCCCAAACTTAGACGCTAACATGACATTTAGTTGTAAACATTTGAGTTGTGCCAGTTTATAACATAATTTTAGCAAGGATTATCTTCATTTGCACAGGGGATTTAGCCAGCTATATATCACTACACAGTTTCTTCAGGGAGCCAGATTTTTGTCATCTACTCATCTTGCTGATATACTGTGCTGTGCTCCTCTTGCAACTGTGATAAATCTACACGACAACTTATCAAGGAGATTTAAAATGATATTCATCTTCTTTTATCTGAGAAAACCATTTCAAGTTCCTACAGCAGATTTCTCAGCTAAACAAAGATGCAAAATGACAGGGGATAACATGATACATGCATTGCATGCTAGTAGTTTTTCTACTGAGCTCTTGCATCATGATTTTTCTATAATCTCTGGGTTTTATTTCTGCCTCCAAGCTTTGACATTCTGACAAGTTAGGACATTAGGAATGGAGAAATTAAAATGGGAAGAGCATTCAGGTGTTGGCACCAGGATGGAAGGAGAGTCGGTGAGTTTCCTCCATTAGTTGTGATTTTGTTTGAGGGGAGACAGAGGAAGAATGATTAGAAATAATATTGTATCAGATCCCAGGCCATGCTCCCTTTGTTCCACTTCATCAGAAGAAAGTGACTGGAAAGCTAGTCTGGGATTGTCCCTATATGGTGTAAAACCAGATGTCTGAAGTAGGAAGCATGTAGTGGTTGGTAGGGAAACAAGCAAAGAGTCCTGGGGCACTTTTAAAGACTAAGCAAATTTATTTTTCACATGATTTCATGCAAAAAATAAATTTAATGATTTCATGTGATAAATAAACGTGTTGGTTTTTAAAAGTGCCCCAGGACTCCTTGATATTTTGACTTTTTCTGTTCATTTGCCCCCTTTTGTCTTACCTTGCCTCAACCCTCCCTCTAGTGGAGAAGGGATGGGTATAACACCTCTTTCAGATAATTGTGTTAATCTTTTTCACCAGCTTTTTTAATTCCTCAGGGTGCAATTTATGGATCCAGAATCCTTCAATTCCAATCAAGTCTTTAAGTCAAAATATCTGCACAGGAGTGAATTTCACATTGTATGAAAAATGTTTTGCCATAAAACCAAACAACTTTGTTTATATTGTGTAGGCATCTAGAGGCCTCAACCAGGTCAGGGGCTGTCATAGAACATGGCTGCCTCTTAGTACACCCTGCTGGCCGAGCATGGCACAGTTGGCATTCCCTTCCTCAATTTTCATGCCAGAGGTTGCTCTCCTCAGCTTTCCAGGCATCAGTCTATGCTGGAGACGTGGCTTAGCCCAGCATCCAGTTAATAAACTTAACCCCTTCTAACGTAGCAGAAGTTCAGCTAAAGGTCCCAAACAAACCCTCTGCCCTTTTCTTTAGCTCACTGTCTGGGTCCGGTTTCTAGTTCCTGCTGGGCTGCCTTTGACAGTCTTCATTTTGTTCTGACATAGAACAGTTGGCCCCCAGATTGGTTCCCCCACCCTTTCTCAGCTCCCTCCCTGCTCTGGTATCAAGTCCTAGGTCTTCAGTCTCGGGGTGCACACACAGATACAACAAAGGGGTCAGTTCCCATCATTGTTTGTGGTCCTGTTCTCTTGTTCAGGATAAATGAAATTCACTCTGAGGTAGAGTGACCACCCCATGCACTACACACAATGTAATCCCACTTTATAAGATTAACAGTTGCAAAGGCCTTCAATCAGCTGTCTGATCTGGAGTGAATTATGCCTGATGTGAGACTGAAAGAAAGGTGGAGGGTTTAAATATGGACTATATTCAGCAAAATAAATAATGAAATTAATTCATTTACTATGTTTTCAGGGACCATCATAATGGCACCTGTGAAATGCCTAGGGAACGCACACAATACACATCAGGGGATTAATCTGACAGGGTCCCTTGGCCCCAATTTCTATGATTAAGTTGAAGGGCAGTGTCATGTTCCCCAAAGGAGCTGTACGAGCAATGCCTGAACTCGATACAGATGAGAACCTAGCTAGTTGAAAATTTTCTGTCTAGGTAAGCAGGAGGCCTGGGCTCTGAAATGCTTCGTATCAAAATGTTAACTCAGCTTACTCCTCCCATTGTGGGCTCTGGCTCCTTAAGCTTTAAGAGCTCGGGATAGATAGAGATGAATTTTTATTTGAAAACATCTGCATTGTGGTTTAGATGGCAAGTTTCCATCTCCCTGCATTACGTTGCCACAAGCAATGGACTTCTGCACCCCATGTGCCTCTATCAAGGAAAGAAGAGCTGTGTTGTGTGTATACCAAAGAAGTTGCAAGCTGCTGAGGCATGTTCTGTCAGACGTACAGAGCAGACACACAGTTTATCGCTTCTGTTGCCTCACAGCTCACTCTCCCTCTAGTCAGATTCAGCACAGGAATACGCATGATGAGTATTGAACAAGAGAAAGTTGCGGCAAGGATGGTAAAGTGCTTCGGATTTTCAGTTGCATTTGCCTTTCAGTACTCTTAGTGACAATTTAACAGTGACACTTTTTCATGAGAAAGCTGGGTGAATTATCATTATTTCATGTGGCAGACTAGCACTTTCCAGGGATTTTTTTTTTTAAATGTGCTCACTGTTTTATTATTTGCTGCATTCTAATGCCAACACACTTAGAGCATGGAAATTAAGAGTTGGAAAAACGTGCAGTCATAGTCTGCAAAGCCCCCTGAACTCAGCCCATAATTATACTAATTTGCATAAGTGCAAATTCAGAATCCTTTTCTACTCGGTAGCTGTCTCATAGCGGTGCTACGGGTCTGAATATAGAAAACACATTTAACGCTTTTGAGCATACCTTAGGTTTGATGTCTTTTGCTGGATTGGAACCTTACAATCTAGCCTAATTAAGGGCAGCACATAGCTGTGCTGCCTTAGGAGCACAATAAAAATCAGATTGTGACAACAAGTAAGTTGCACCAGCAAAAGACAGGTTATTATTCCCCTGGGGCAGCCGTGAACCAGGGGCGGGTTGTGATCATTTATCTGCCCCTGGTTCACTGTTGCTCCAGGGGAATAATAACCTGGATCTTCTGCTGTTGCAGCTTAATTACCCCATTACTCTGGTTCAACTATGCTGGCTCACACATCAGGTGAGGAAGAGCCAAAACTCCCATCCTGCACACCTACTCCTCACCTACCTGCAATGGAGGTGAAGTAGGTGCCCACTTGGGCTGCTTCTGTCTTTAGCAGGGTCTGGCAATATGGGCACTGGTGAATAAACGGGTAAAGGCTCTATCATAGAGTCATAGATTTGAAACAATGAAGGGACCATTATGACCATCTTGTTTGGCCCTCTGCAGATGTTTCCCCAGGAGTTTCTGCATTAGTCCCATATCTCTTGTCTGAGTGGTAGACGTATCTTTCAGAAAAGCATCTAGTCTTGATCTGAACACTTCAGGTGATGGAGAACCTCTTATGTGAGTTGTGCAAGTAGTTAAGTACCTGCACTGTTAAAATTTACACCTTTCCTCTGATCTGAGTGTGTCTAGCTTTCATTTCCAATCACAGGAGCTTGATTTGTCTCTGTTTGCTAAACTGAAGAGCCAATACAGCCTCAGAAATCTCTTCCCCATATAGGTACGTGTAGCCTGTGATTGTCACCTCTTAACCTTCTCCTGGATAAACCTAACTAGATTCAGCTTCTTAAATCTCTCACTATAAGATATGTTTTCCAAACTGTGACCGGGGCCTCCTGGGATAACCTCCTGAAAGTGCAAAACTCAGGGCAAGCTGCAAAACCGGGAGCCAAACTCTCCCAAACACTGATGAGTGGTACTTAAACCAGTCTCCCTATCAGTCACAACCAGGCTTCTGGTTCCCCACACTGGTTACCACAAAGTCTGCAAAAATAGAAGCAGCTCCCTTTATTGCACTCCAGATCCTCTGGCTCCCACCTAGCCGCACGGTCTCAAAGAAGTAGGTTCTCCTGACCACAAAGGGCCAACCACATTACACAGAACAATATAGGTTTGGGTCTTATCCAAAATACCACACTGATAGCCGATCCTTTAGTAACTACACCTAAAGGTTTAATATAAAAAGAAAAGAAACAAAATATGAGGGATGTTAAAGGCTCAAAGTGAATCACATAAATACAAATGATTTAGAGTCCATGTAAAGCAGTTTGCAGGCACAATCAGTTTCTCTGATAGACACCCAGCACCATGGTGGGCTGTAGCCCTTTGTCCAGTCACAGATGAATAGTGCCAGAGATGGGTGTTGGCTGTAGACTGGAGGCTGAAGGCCAGATGGAGTTGGGGCAGCTGCCTTTTATCACCTCTGGCTTTCCCCAGGCGGTGTGAAGCTTTTGCAAATCAAAATGGAGTTGAGTCACATGGTTAAGTCCTAGTGGTTCAACAGGTTTCTTCCTGGGCCCATTGTACCTGGGAGCTTCCTTAATGGGCCATTAAGGAGACAATGGCTGTAGACATCCAGTCTGGTGAGTTTCCCAGAATCACACAGGTTGAAATATAGATATATCAAACATATTCCTAACTTCTAATACAGATATAATTCCTACACATAAACCATATAATCATTCCCAGCAGATTACAACCTTTCTATTGATACCAAAAATGGCATAGCTCCTATGGATTATTGCAATTATGAAATATTAATATGAAATAGTATCATAAGCGGTCCCCTAAATCCAGACAGTGTCACATAAACCTCAAGTCATTCTTGTACCTTTCCAATTTGCCGACCTCCTTTTTTGTAGTGTGGCTGCCAGAACCAGACACAGTCCCACAAAGGCTGCCTACAGACGTACTACACCGACTTGATATTCCCCTGCTTATGCAGCCAGAGATTGTGTTCGCTCTCTTAGCTACAGCATCACACTGAGAGCTCATATTCAATGGTTATCTAGCATGCCTCCTTCATCTTTTCCTTTAAACACACTGAAGCTAGATTCTAATGTAGCACTGTTCTTGCAGAGCCAGCTCATGCTCAGAATTCAGTGGCACCTTCCTTTCTTTTTTGAGAAATGTATGTTACTGTAACACATTAAAAATAACAAATATTAAGAAGGAATGTTCATCAGGGACCAATAGCATTATTGCCCTTGTATTTTCTCACCAATGTGTATCCTCACTAAGGAGAGAAATATCTCCTGCAACATTTCTGCTGTCGAAGGGGGATTTGAAATACTGGCACATGTACTGGAGTTTCATGAGCAGAAACAGGAAAGGGTTGGCATCTTTTCCACGTGTCTGCTGGAGAGCACACCACTGTATCACTCACCACTTAGCCAGAGGTAGTGGCTGATAGAGAGTGTTGGACTGGGAGTCAGCATTCAGCAATCTGCTCTGTGCTGTCTCTCTGTGCAACCCTGGGAAAAAATTGCTTTACTTGCTATGAAGCAGTTTGCCAGTCTATAAAGAGGGTATAATAATATATGCCTTCATAGATGCAGCTGCAGACCATAAGACCATCTAGTCTGACATTCTGCACGTTGCAGGCCCCAAGACCTTAGCCATCCACTTCTGCAATAGGCCCATAACCTATGGCTTTTTTTGACAGTGCTTTTGTGAACACTATTCAAAATTTGTGAAACGCTCTTAGAGATCTTCATCTGAAAAGTGCTATAGAATACAAAAGACTTTATTAAGAAGCTGGGGGGGGGTATATGCACTGTTTGGGAAATATTTGTTTTAGTGAAGGAAATTATCATCAATCCGCTAAATTGGCTGGAAAGCAAGGACTCTTTGCTTCTCATAAACAGCCTTTTTCTTGCAAGTATGTCTCATCTTTCTAAATCAGTTCCAGGAAATCCAGTAATGTCAGTCAGTCACATGTTAGCATTTGGAATAGCATTAAGAGGTTTATGGGAGCTCATATTAATCTGCCTACGGTAACCTTTATATCCAAACTGCCTCAGTTGTATTTCAGGTTCACATTGCAGAATGTTAGCTCTCCTCATTGGGGTCAAGTAGTTTAGTCCAGATTTAACTCGGCTTTGATCATAGTGTTATGAAGTAATTTTGAGTTAGTTTGTGACCAAAAAGGAATTTCTCATGAGCAATTTGTGTCTCAGAAGCAAAGTTGCTTAACCAATTAAGGAAAAGTCTGAGACTCTTCACTCCTAGATGCTGAACTGGAGAGAAGATGCCAGTCTGAAAAGATCATTATATTATATCAAGCTATTATTATTTGAGAAGTGAGAATAATCTAAGATATTAAATAATGATGCACACAGAATTTTAAGAATTCTACTTCATTGGGCAAAAAGAAGGGAGGAAGCAAGGTTTTGTGGTTAAGACACAGAATGTGAGGTGATGTGGATTTTGTTCTTGATTCGGCTGTTAACTTCCTGTTTGACTTGGGCAAATCAGCTTCTCTGTACCTTAGTTTCCTCATCTGTAAAATAGGAATAGTGATTCCAACCCAGTGGTTCTCAACCAGTGGTACGTGTACCCCTGGCAGGGAGGCGGGATACACAGAGGTCTTCTAAGGCAGTAGTTCTCAACCTTTTGCAGGTCACGATATATTTGGTGGCATATTGCAACCCTACAAGATACCCCACCCCTTGCCCCTTGCCAAATCCAACCATCTCCCTGACTCTCTCCAACACACTTACCGCTTTGTGGCAACTCAGTAACATGTCTCGACGCAGTGGTTGAGAACCACTGCTTTAGGGGGTATATCAGCTCCTCTAGATATTAGCCTAGTAAAAGTTTTACAACAGGCTACATAAAAAGCACTCGCAAAGTCAGTACAAACTAAAATTTCATGCAGACAATGAAGTGTCTATATTGCTGTATATACGAATCTATGAAATATAAGTACAATATTTACATTGCAATTGATTTTAATTTATAATTATATGGGAAAACTGAAAAAGCAAGCAATTTTTCAGTCATAATGGGTGGTGACACTTCTGCATTTTTATGTCTGATTTTTGTAAGCAAGCAGTTTAAGTGAGGTAAAATTTGGGGGTATGCAAGACAAATCAGACTCCTGAAAGGGGTATAGTAGTCTGGAAAGGTTGAGAGTCACTGTCTTAACCTATCAAACAAGGCTGTGTTGAAATCCCCAAGTGAGAGCACTATAGAATTGCAAAGTATTATTATTAATTCGTGTGGATCTGATCCTGTTTCACTTAAGTAATTCAGTGAACCAATTTGTTCATATCTGAATATTGGCGACAGAGCAGAATTTTCAGAAGCCATCATGATTCCAGCACTAACACTGAGCACTCAGAAGCTGATTATCTAGTGATTTGCCACAAATCCACCCATCTCCTTGCTGGTCATCTCCTACAATCACTTTCCACCATTCCTTCTGTTATAGCTTTCTCATTACTTCGACTGCTATGGTTAAGGTGACCAAACTACGTAAAGCTGAGCCTGGTGATCTCTGATATCAGGGCCTGCTTCTCTTCAATAATAGTTCCATCAGAAGCATTCTTCCACCCAAGAGATATAAAATAGCTTCACCAGCACCACATCTCAGAAGCTTCAGTTTTCTTCTTGCGAGTCACACTAACGTCCCGTGATTCACAACCATAAATCACTACAGAATAAATAAGGCTTTTCACCAGATGCACCTTAGTAGATTTTGGAAGGCCACGTTTTTTTCCACACTGGAGTCCATAGCTGAACAAACCAGCCCTAGTCTTCCAATTTATTTGCAAGATATCTGGATATGTATAATCCCAACCAAGGAAGCTTTCCAAAATTATCATTTATACTAGTTTAAATGCAAAGTAACTCCACTGAATTCAAGATTTATAGCATTTTTTTCTGAGATCAGAATCTACTCCTATATTTTATCTCTAGTTTTATTAGAGTCTTTTGTTTTATTTGCCTTTTGATAGTTCTTTTGGGCAGGGAATGTGTGTTTACTGTTTCTACAGAACCAGTAATGTGCTAGGCCCTGATGGAGACAAACAATAATTATGCTTCTCAGTATGTATGTACACTGGCATAATCCATTCTGCTATCAGACATGTACTATAAACAGTGGGAATAGGTTGTCTGCTAGCTAATGGTTGTTGCAATGTTTACTTGAGTTCCACCAAAATAATGGTTTGTCTGCTTGTTTTCTTTTAAATTACCAGGGAAGGGCACAGTGAATTTTATTAAAGAGATTTGCAGTTAAATGGTTACAATATTCCAACAGTTTTAAGGTATAGTTAGATTTTGATTTACAGAGTTGACTAAAGTCTCTTCAAAATGAAAGTGTGGCTGAAATATTCAGTTAAAAGCTGTGAAAATAATCTGGTAACAGTTTGAAATGGTTTTAATAAGGGCCTACTCAGCAGATTGATGAAAGCACAATCTGCTGCTACCCAGATGATTTGCATTTTGGCCCAGAGCTTGGTCCCAAGTTCTTTTCCAACTTCCCTTATTGGCAAAAACTGGGACTTGCTGCTGAGACGTGTGCAGCTTCCACAGTGACCTCTTGTGGTGAGCCTGGCAGAAGCCGTGATACCATCTATCCTCCCCTAGATTTAGCTGAGCGTCGTTGTGTTGTTGAGCCTGTGAGGTTAGTGAAAGAGGAAAAATGAAGAGGCCCCAAAGAGCCACCACATCCAAAAGAAATGATGATAATAAACTTTGACGTGTGTCTGGCTGCCAGACTGCAATTTAAAGATTCCAGGAGACGTCTGATAAATATTTAAGTGGCATCAATTTATTTGGTTGTGTACATGTTTAACAGTATGAATACTAAGGAGGGTAAATAGATGAGAATTTTAAAATAAATAATTTTGCTATATTGTGTTTTAGGTCTGTCAGGGAAACTTGCACCTGCATCGCTTCATCAGGCCTCCCCCCCAACAAACAGATACTACACTGTATAATATAGGATACCCACGCTAGGGCAAGCCCTGTTTTACATCAGTGCAATCTATCTACCCTAGGGGTTTGCATGACTCTGCTACACTGGTGTACAAATATTCCCAGGTCAGATAGGGATGCAGATTCAAAGAGTTTTTTGCGTAGCTGCTCTGGCTGTCACGTGGATGATCTCTAGCCTCACCTTCAAAAGAATTGCATCTGCATGAACACAGTTTTAAGGCCAAAGACTGCCCTTGGCTACGTGCACACAACTGTGCACAGTTACACAGCTGGAGTCAGTAAGAATTGTGCATGTGTATCCAAGGGCAAAATTTGACCCCTGAGTGTTTCCATACCAGTGATGTGTCATATGAAAATTGAATTGTAGATTATTCGCTCACAATACTTTGTTGTGACATATAAAGATGATCTAAGTATTGTTTGATTAGTTTTCTTGTCCTGACCCTAATACAGAGGTAAAAATACTTAATGGTCTGCACTAAATAAAGCAGCACCAGACTGTGACTCAAGTATGCATGACTTCACTTAGATCAGCAATTCTTGCACTTACAGAGCTGACAATGAGCTACCCAGAAACGGAATTGTTTTAGAGACAGCTGCTTGCAAAGACGGAATAGTTCCTGGATTCTTGTTTCTGATAGTCACTAGGCATCAGTATCATTTAAGGCAATACAGCAGCTGTACATTTTTGGTTCAGAAATGAGAATATACATTAGAAACGAATTAAAACAACAATATTCTTGAGACTTTTTACTTATCACTCTGGTTCCATCACAACCATCTCTGGGTGCGTCTACACTTGTAAATTAAGTCGACTTAAGCTTGCTTAAGTCGACTTAATTTACCCTGCGTCTACACTACAGTTTCTTTAAGTCGACTTAAGCAAGCTGCTTAAGTCGTTTTAATTCGACTTAAGCCAGTGTAGAAAAAACTTGGACCTAAGACGACTCAAGGCTACCCCAAGAGTGCAACCAGGCCCCCCACTGCTGGGGGGGGCACAGGGGGAGCCTGGCATGCCCCCCCACAGGGCAGGGCCCACCCTGCCCCATGCCCTGCCAGGGCCCCTGTCTCCCTTTGCCCCATTGTACCTATGTACAATGGGGCAAAGGCTGAGCCCCCTGGCACTGGACAAGGGGTGCCCCCTGCCCCTGTGGACCTGCCCTAGGTCCCCCTAGCCCTTAGAAGTCGACCTAGGCATCCAGTGTGGACGCTCTAGGTCGACTTTGTAAGTTCCCCCCAAAGTCGACTTAAAATTTAAATGTCGACTCACTAAGTTGACTTAACTAAGTCGACTTAAATTTCCAAGTGTAGACATAGCCATTGTTGCTAATGTCAGGACAAAAGAATGCAAATGTATGTATTACTTATTCTTTTAGCTACATTCCCCACCCCCCGCTGCAGGAAAAGCTCAGCAAAGGAACCCGAATTTTAACCTGTATGTTAGCTACAAATGTAAGTCAATATCCTACACAATGATCCAACTTCAGTAAGAGGCCACACAAGGTCAGGGTTAGAGTCTTCACAAACTCATGAGTCTACCTTTTGGAGAATTAGTGCCATCATCTTTTAAATATTATTGACAGTTATGACATCCTGTGTCGATCACATTTTCACATGTGTTCTCTATTAAAACTGTTTTTGACAATTACTGTACCCATCCTGAATGGAGTGGAGGGGAGGTATGTTACATTTCCATTTCCTACATATTACATTGATGGCTTCTTACAAGGATGCAACTGTGAGCACTCATTTGGCAGTGAAGGCTGGGAGATTTAATTCATATACCAAGGCCATTGTACAGATTTTCAAAGTGGGACAGTGCTTTGAATGCAATCCTGTGGAAAGACCTCTGCATATATTGCGTTTCAGGTTGAAAGATATGGAGGTGGAGAAGGTGAAGAGGGAACAGAATTTTGTCACGTTCTCTAGCTCCAAAATCCAGAGGCCAAAATAGGGTAAGGTATGGCTATTTACGCATCATTGAACCCTCTGGTTTGGAGCACATTGTCCCATTAAGAGAATTTCCAGGAGCAGCCAGTAGCTTGGGGGGACTGGGAGCATGGCAGCAATCATGTTATCCAGGGGACAGTGAAATCAGGAGGGACCTTCCAGGTAGATTACTTGTACCTGGACAATCTGCAGGCTTTGGGTAAAAGCCTCCAGGTTCATCAAGGTGGTGGGCAGAGGAACCCTCCCACTTTTCTGAAATGATTCCCTTAGAGGATTTAGCAGCTTCCTACACTGGTAGCTCCATGGAAATCAGTGGAAGTACTTAGAGGAGAAAGGCATTGGAACTTGATCCCAAGTAATTTTATTTGTGCGGGGAAAAATAACTCAGCTGGGATATAGCTCTCTTATTTCATTTGTTTGCAGTGTTTTTTCCCAAATGACAAAAATTTTGCTCTATTGCAATGTGACATTGCTCAGTGTAAGCATACAAATAATTGCAATCTCTGCTACTCTGGCTGTTAATATCTTTCTTCCTCTCTCTAGTGCTGGGGTTAATTACAATATGAGATGTTGCCTTAAGAAAAAATTAGCACTTCCAAGTACAAGATCTTGTTTCAGCCAGCTGTTTTAGATTCATCCATAGTAGATGCCTGTTTTTCTGAGATTTTATACACAAATTAGAATGTGTACACACATCTTCATTTGTACACAAAAAATAGCCCTCTCAACTTTATGTATCTACCCGTTAGCAATTGAGGTTCAATACATAAAAAATTCATGCATCTGAATCTCCCATCCATGCAGTCACCTAAAAATTCATAAAGATTGAAGGGGGGAAAATCATTGTCTTTCAAAATAAAAATCCCAGTTTGTCGGTCTTTCTTTTTAATGAATGCCAAGAAGTAGCTACATTCATGCAGTTTAGGGGCTTATTTTGAAATGGCACCATTAGGCTCTTCTTGCAGTCACGTTCTCCCGTGTTTCAGAAGTAAAGAGTGAGAGCCATTAAATGTTTGTGCATTATTTACATATAAATTTTGTTTAATTTCCATAGTCATCTTGTTGAAAACATCGAAATTCTGTGTTCTCTCTAACAAAGTGCTCTCTCTCTTTCCTGCTTACTACACAGATCTTCCTATACGGTAATTCAAATCCACATTTTGTGCAGGTCTCCAACACAGAAGTTCTGGTTTCCATTAGTAATTTACATCTAGTACACCCTGCAAATATATATAATTTATTTTGCATATTTTATGCATAATGCAATTTTAATAGAACTCAGTTTCATATGGTATAATTTATAACATGAAACAGCTGAAAGGGAAGAGAGGACAATAACATCTACAAAGAAGGAATAGGGCTAGATTATGCCATTCAGGTACTTCCCTGAGTAGGGGACAATGTGCTTCTCCTCAGGGCAGCTCAGAAAATGAGGCTTAATCCCTCTCTTAACTCTGCGCCGCGCTTCCCCGTGTTCCCCGCTGCCTTGTGAGCTGAATGCAGCGGGGTGGGCCAGGAGCGCTTCTCCTGGCCTGGCCCTCCTCCCCGACCCCAGGGCGGAGCACGCAGGCCCGGGGGGGGGGGAGGGTAGCCTGCCTGACACCCCTGGCCAGGGCCACATGTGGCCAGGAAGGGTCCCTGGCCGTGGCCTCGACTGGGGTCAGCTGCTGGTGGGGGCCTCACTTCCCGGGTTCGGGCACCAGCCTCGGCAGCCTGGGGTCGCGGCTGGGGCGGCGGAAGTTGGCGCTGGGGGCGGCCTCGGCTTCCTGGACCAGGGCCGCGGCTCTGGCTCCCCGCCCCCTGTGGCCGCAGCCCCAGCTCCCTGCCGCCCGGGCCGCAGCTCCCAGCCTTGGCTTCCGGAGCTGGCACCCCGGGGCGCAACCGGGGTCTATGGGGGAGGAGCGAGCTGGCCCACCGCAGTCCCCACCAACATGGGGGGGTGGGGCCCCACTTCCCCCTAGGGACAGCCCTGCTGCTTAGTCTCTAGATCAGGGATCAGCAACCTTTGCTGACCCCCGTGCCGGCCCCTCTTCCTCAACCCTCCGCTGGTGCTGATGGCCCACTCGTGGAAAGAAACCACCTGGCGTGGCTCCTCTCAGCAGCATGCCTGGGGACCCCTATCCTAAGGCACACCATGGACAGAAGCTGCCTGGAGTCACTCCTTTTGGTGGTGGCACACCACAGAGAGGAGCTGCTCTGGGCGGCTTCTTTACACGGTATGCCTGGGGCATGGACATGGCAGGGACCTCCGCACTGCAGCCGTCCCTGAAAGAAGCCTCTTGGAGTGTCTTTTGGTGGTAGGAGCGGCAATTTCTGTGGCGCCACAGAGGATGCCAAGTGCTGCTCTGAATGGGCTCGTGTGCCGGGGGTTGCCTGCCCCTGCTCTAGATTATGCTTTCTTGTAGTGCTGTCATCTCTACTTAGGGCACCCAGCCCCCTCTCTGGGCCAGGTCAGAAGGAGACAGGTCCTTTGTCATCCCTCCCTTCCTCCTCATCCTTCTGGGCCTCCTTTGGCACCAGATGCCCCTTGGGGGCATGCAGAAGGAGCACAGAGGCTCTTTCTGGTGAAATAAGGCACCAGCTGAGAACACCATGACCGTCACTTTGCTTTCCTTGTAGGGTATTGGGTCTGTCGCTCATTGACTGCTGTACTTTAATAACTAGATAGGGATATTGCTTGAGGTTGGTTGAAGTCTGATCCACCTGACTGCCAGGAAATGTAAAGTACAGCCCTCTCCCCCATCTGTTAAACAGATTGCTAAAATACCCAGTTGTCCATTCTTAAAGGCTAGAGGCTGATAAGCCAGTATGGGTTTTACCCACCCCTCCAGTGAGGCGTGTCTAGAAAATTCAAGGTGCCAAGTTTTCACTTCCCAGGTTTTCTGCAGCAGTTAGATAAACAGCCTGTGGACTAACTAGCAGTGTATGTTTCCAGTCCCATGGTGCTGTCTCTTTGGAAGGGACTCTCCTCAGATTTACATATCTACATGGTTCCCTGATCCAGGATTTGGACCACGCCGTATCTCATAACTCTCTCTCTCTGCTCTGAAGATAGACTAAGTGACTGGAGGAAATACAGTTTACCAAAAACATGAAAGAACCTTGCAGATGTCTTTTTGTCTCAGGCAATCTGCCAGCTTCCTACATCACAGCACACAGGACAGTCTGTGCCAGCCAGAGAAACGCTTGGCAAATCACACTGCGGGGGAATCCTAACAGTGAATTTGGTCAACAGACCATCCCATTGAATTAAAGCTGATCACGCTTCGTCTAGAAGCCCATCTCCAAACACACTATGCTCCTGAGAACAAAGTATTTACAAAAATATATTAGATTGTAAGAAGTACTTAATAATATCCAGGTAAGACAAAGACAATGAATCCTTAAAGATTTGTAAGCATTTCCATAGCATCCAAGTCATTGTCCTTCTGCCTCTACTGCAGAGGGAGCCAGATCGGGTCTCCACCACTCAGTGTTTCATCAGACATGCCAGAAGGAATTCTTCTTTCCATCTGGCCATGGCATCTTAGAGACCTAGGCTATAGAATGTGATTTAACCATGTTCTAACAGGACCCTAGCCCTGTTCACATTGTCTGGCCAAACAGTGAAACAATGGATCTGCTAACTTCCTTACATTTGTGAGGGACTTGGAGAAGTAACCTGGAACTTATGCACTTTGGTGCACTCAGTACTGGTCTGAATGTTTCCTGGTCTGTTCCATTGGCCTGATTATTGTTAGCACAAACTTTGGAGAAAATAAAGTTCCTGAGTTCAGAAGCTTTCAGAAAGGGCCTGTGATGACAGCTATTCTTGCTTATTACTGAGGGGTGTAGAAAGTGGAGTTTAGATAGGGGTTTATTAAGGGTATTTGCAATAGTTTTTAAGCATAGAGTTAGAACAGATTAGGCCCAAGTAAGGAACCAATTTTCAAAGGTCTCTGCATTCCTTGCCCAGCAACAAACAACTTGCACCTATATTTGAACCTATGCCAAGAACTCAGGCCGTCACAATACCAAAAACTACTTTGCCGTCTCTATACCAAGAATTCGGCTGCCCGCAGACTAAAAACTAGGACGCAAAGCGCCCGTCTGCAAAAGGTGTAAAAACATCAGCAAAAAAAGGTGTTAAGACAAAAGTGGGGGCAAGAGGGATTAAAACCCTATAAATATAGCCCTGCATCCCCAGACGGGGGGTTAGCGATAAAGCTCTGTGGTCTCATGATGTCCCAATCTCTGGGCTTGCCCTTGGGTCGCTGGCCAGTGAGGACCATGGTAGCCAGGGCAGAAGCGTCAGCACCCCCGATCCAGGCAGGTGACGGGACTGGCATGAAGGAGCGGATCAGAAAGGTCAGACCACGATCCTAGGTGTGACGGACTTGACACGTTGGCGTTGAGCTTGGTGAGTAACTAGTTACAAGCACACAGAAATCTCGGTGAATGTTGGTTCCATAGTAGCTACAGTGAAACAGTAAATCGGGAAGAATTTAGTACCCCGGGTCCTGGGGCAAGGACCAATGTAGTTTAGTACCCCGTGCCTGGGAGAACAGGTTGGCTAGGGATAAGGTTAGGGACCAAATAGTTAGCACCCCGGGCCTGGGAGGACAGGCTGGTTAGACTGCAGTCCCCTTTAAAGGTAGGGGCAACAGCAGTGTAATAAGAGTAGCTTTAGCATTTAACTTGGGCATTAAGTCCCACATGTAATCTTTGCCTTTAAGACTTGCTGCTATATAAGAAACATAAGGAAACTGCATCACAGCGTAAGGCACACACATAAAGATCTTTGCTCTAAAAACCGCATCTCTGTATCTCTATCTCTGGTGCCTGTCACACTGTTGCTAGACAGGAAACGCAAGTTTGTGAAAAATAAAACTCTTATTTACTACCCTCTTGGTGATTTCTTTGCTATTTCTCCTGTCACTACTAACCTCCCTTGTGGCCACTTCATTTTCATTCCCTCTTTCATGGGAAAAACACCCAGTCCTATTAATGTTTGTGTGGGTTATCGGCGGGTTCGGTCCCATACTCTATTGCTCATACACCCTGACTTCCTTTGCTTTAATAAAGGCCTCCAAACAGTCACCAGATAAAGGTAGAGGTATAACCTCTACGGCCAAAAGAACCCTGGTCCCCACGCAATCCCCGATGAATAACATCCCGGGGATGGACCCTAAACATTCCAGCGGCGTCGAAGGGGAGGCTGTTGAACAACAGCTGTCTAGACCAGCACGTACAGACGGAAGATGTGTCTGGGGAATATCACAGGTTTAGTCAGCCTCCATCTCTCTCTTAAATGTCTGGGGGACCATGTGATCCTCTGCCTTGCGTGTTATCAACTTAGAGGATGGTCCAGGAAACAAATGCAGGCAAACACACAGGAATGGGTCCAAAGCTGTTTCTCTGGCAAAACTCCAGCAGGCTGAATCACACACTGAAACAGCGTATGCACAACTCACTGGTCCTGCCAGAAGAGCAGAGGTTTCTGACATATGGTGGCCATAAAAGGACACATACCACTAGCGTTAATTATTTGTAAGGGAAATTAGCAATAAAACCTAAAAGGACTGAAGAGGGAAGGATTATTTGTATGAACACAACCAGGTGTTCTGGAAAAAGGGATCTATGTGATGGGAAATTGGGGCAGTTTAGTGTTCCTGACTGACATTGTAGCTTCCATGGACACCTCTTCACCATCATGTATGACACAGGAGTTTTCTTTGGAAGTGGAGGCACTGCTTAGAATTCCCAGGCCCCAAAGTCTTCTCTGTATCAGCCCCACTCACTGTCCTGTAGCTATACCTTCCCTCTCTATTCTTCATACGAACTAGCCATGATTTTGAGAGTGTCATGCAGTGCCCACAGAGCGAGCCATGGAGTAAATGAAACACCTCATTCATCTTTTAATCAGAAATGCCCCCTTACAAGTGGATTCAATGTTGAAATCAAGGGCTGAAAATGTGAAGGAGGCTGTAGTTTAGGGGGAAGTGGCTTGGCTGAGGGCTAGTATGTGAAGCTCCACAGCGATCTTTTATAAGACAAATTAAAAAAAAATAAAAAAATCTTTCCAGCAGTTACCAGGTTCACATCATATAATTCTTTCCCAACAGAGGATGTAATGTTAAAGGACATTAGGGTGTTTGGGAAATGCTATCTGTTACCATCTGTTTAGCTAGTAAAGGGAACAAAACACATTTCTGGACCAAGACTGAACGTGAGAAAATTCAGCTCAGATAAATCGAGAACTTAAGTATAACAATGAAAAGAATTATTACAGACTTGGTTTTCCTGTCTTTATTCATATGAGTGCTACTGTTGGTTGTCCATTGAAGTCAACGAGATTCCTCATGTACAGGGGGAGATTTACGGGTATGCTCTGGCAATGCACAGCAGCCATAAACATGACATACTGAAGATTAAACCAGATTTGTGGGTGCTTTGTGCCATGGTGAAGTGCAAAGCTGCCAAAGCGTACCACTAAATCTGGTATAAGGCATGCAGAAGTGGGACCCTGGAGTGGAAATGTCATCTCACAGCTCAATGTAGCATAACAAACATTATAAAGACATTAAGTTCAGGTAAAAAATTAGACAATTTTTAAGAAAGAAAGAAAGAAAGAAAGAAAGAAAGAAAGAAAGAAAGATGCATTATAAGGAAAATGTAAAACATCCTAAGATGTTATTGATAGTCAGAAAGCACATATAAAGCTATGTTATCATTAATCAACATCCTTATACTTTTTTTAGTAAATTACATGCACAACATTATTCTTAAGGAACAACAATTTTTTAAAACATCACTCATTAACTGATAATATTTCTCAGTGACAATTAACACTAGTAAAGGATCTTTTGAGTGTGGAAATGCGTCAGGGGGCTATACAAATATTCACTTGAACAAGGAGATGCTTCTTAAGCCTTTTGGAGAACCCAACCTAGCAAACTTATATATCCACAAAATAACCCTGGCCAATCTCTCAAGCATAGACTTGGAAAGGGTCTACCAATACCAATATCAAGGTATTAAACTCTGAGTTCACAGGGACGGGTAGAATCACTGAAAAAGTCAGAGGACAGAAGAAGCTGATGGGATGTTTGCATTGTTTGGTCGCCCTCTGCCATTTCGAATTTAAATAGCTGCTTTGCTTACAACTTTTGTACTGTCATCTAGTGTTTGTGGATGGAATTACAAGTTTTGGATTTTTTCCTGAATTCCTTGCCAATGCTGTGGGCAGAGGCTTCCTGAGCTCATAAAGGCACTAATTTAGAAAAATAAAAAATTACATTTTTAAAATATAAAGGAAAAAAGATCAAGTCATCGCTTAGGTACCTGTAAAATTGTTACCTTATAATTTAGCTGAAAAGAGTTACCAGATTTGTGAAAAAGCCCCAGCATTGCAGGATTTTGGGAATATTTTTCATATGTGAACATTAAGACAAATTTTAATTAAAAATATTGATTTCACAGTCCACTTTCTCTATAAAATGGAAAAACTGCTCTATTAAACTAAAATGAAAGCACATGCATGTCCTATAGGCGACATACCAGAAGCTCTTCAGTTTATGTCATCATGACAAGTCTTAATAAGCCATTACAATAACATAGCATTTTATATGGATAAACTCTTACCTGGGCCCTCCATACTGTGGTGAAGTTCACCCCATCAAACAAAGGTACCAGAGTGGCATATTAAATTTGTGGTCACACGGTTTTACCAACACGCTCACTGTTTTTTAAAAGACTCAGCTCCTGGAGTCCTGTGATTACATGAGAATCTTTGTTTTCATTTAAAAATAAAAGTAAGTTCATAACTTTCATGATTGAAGAACAAAGATTGAAAATGTGCAACCTAAATGCCTAATCATCAGACAATAGATAAACAATCTAAAGTGTATTCTTTTTTTAAAAAACTCATGATTTTTTAACCCAATTTCATGATATTTGGGATTGGGGCCAGGGTTATTCATGATTTCTGAAGTCTTGGGGTTGGAGACACCGGTAATTACATCAATAAGTGTACACCAAAATTATTGGTGTCCAAATGCCCTTGGGCATTCCCCTTGACACACACAAAACAGCCATAAAATATTCAAAATTCAGCACCAACGTGCTAAACACATGTATCAAAGCAAGTTATTTCCCTGCACTGAACCAGAACCAGCAAGGGGGTTTTGTGTCTCAGGTGGAAGCAGGAACTAATAAGACCAACAAGACTACATTATGTCCTATGAAGGGACTGAGCTACTGTGTGATTTTCGGCAAGTGAGTTAGATTTACTATGCTTCAATAGATTAATCTGTAACATGGAAATAGTAATATATACTTGGTTGTGGGAGACAAATGTCTTGTGAAGCTTAATTGAGGTTTCTAAATTGCTTTGAGATTGCTGGGTGAAAGGTGCCATATGAATGCATAGTATTGTGTCAGTGCTTGGATTGAATTTCATCCATCAAAGTGCAGAAATGATTGTGACTTAAGTAAAAGCAATTACAGATTTTGATGCACATATTTTACTGCACACTATGAATATCAGTTATGAATAGAGACACAGGCTTTTAATTAGTGGCAATGGTTTGCTAGGGGAATTGCCTGAAGAGAAATATTGTATATTGCCTAATTAATACATTTAGATTAAAGGGATCATTACTGTATTGAAAGGCTAACTATATTGGTGCTTTCAACTTACATCCCAGATATTATTATACACATTGTTGTTACAGGCGTATAATCAGGACATCTGAGAGGCAAGGTGGGTAAGGTAATATCCAGGGATTTTTTTTGTGATGGTACTCAGGGGTACTGAGTACCAGCACCTTTTTTTCACAGCGATGCAGCCCCAGGTCCCTGGCCGAGTACTGGCACCTTTTTTTTTAAAGCACTGGTAATATCTTTTATTGGCTCAAGTTCTGTTGGTGAGAGAGACAAGCTTTCAAGCTTAGGGGATGTCTATACTTAAAATCCTGTACTGGTGCACCGCTGGAGTGCTTAAGAGTGGACACTTCTATGCTAACTGGAGGGCTTCTTCTGCTGATATAGTTAAACAACTTTGTATGAGGCAGCAGCTATGTTGATGGGAAAAACCCTCCTGTCCGCATAGCACTGCCTACACCGGGGGTTAGTTTGGGATAGCTACCTGACTCAGTGCTGTGGATTTTTCACACCCGTGAGCGACATAGTTTATACTGCTATAGGTCAGTAGCGTAGAGCTGGGCTTACACAGAGATCTTGAAAATACCTGAAGAGCTCTGTGTAGCTCAAAAGCTTATGTGTCTCACCAGCAGAAGTTAGTCCAATAAAAGATATTACCTCACCTACTCTGCCCCAAGCATTGGTACTTGAATTTGTTTTATGTAGGAGGAATCAGCTAGACTTGAAGAATTGTACAAAGCTATTTAAAAGTAAAAGCTTCTAGTGAAATGATTTTACATTGGAAATCCTTATTGTTTTACTCTAAAAAGATACAGGGAGAGAAGGGTAAAAAAGCAGATTGCTTTATGGTTCTCTCACTAGACCTAGTTGCTAGGGGTGTGGTCTGGCTTTTTTAAATGTGCCTTGGTAAACAGAGGGACAGGAACTCAAAATGGGAGAATTCATAAACACATTCCTTTGCTTCTCATTTTAACTGCTACCTTCAGTCAGCAAAGGGATGATTCCATTTCCCCAGTGCCGGGTAATGATCCGCTGTGGTTTCATAGTTGTTGCCTGAAGTATCTCATTTCCATTTCCAGTTAAGAATACAACATCCATCTATTTGACCCCCAGCTAGAAGCTGAAATGTATCAAGGGATGACGAGACTCAAACAAAGTTTATAGCTTTCTTTTCTCCTTCCCAGCATCACCATCTAGGATTTGCCATCAAGATGGTAGGAGTGGCTGAGTGGAGCCTTGATTGAGTTATACCTGCATGTGCCTGCCAGGCCTCAGAAAGTGAAAGATTTGATTGCGTTATTTACAGAGAAGCATAAGGGTATCACTGCAGAATCATTAAAGTACATTTATGTCTGTTATGATCTTAAAGAGAAACTAAAAATCTGGTACTCTGTATTACAAAGGCTGCCAACAGATGCCAACCACCCATTGAAATAATTCAGAATTATGCACCTAAATACCCTAAAAAATCCGGCCCAGAATACAGACCAGGCCATTCTGATTAAGACATGCATCTAAATGGGAGGTGCCAGACACTGACCGTACAGCTGGGAGCTCATCTATAAACTGGCACAGTTGCTCACTTCTGGTGCTTCCATTTCATACATCCCACGAACCTTTAACATGTTGTAAGTGTCAGAATCCTTATCTTTCTATTACAGACAGTCGTATCTTAATAGAGACATTTGCCCATTTCCTAATATTGCTTTCCCCAAATCATCACTAGGAAGTTATTTTTGTTTAAATATTGTTTTCACTTAACTCTGTGTGCCACCCCAAAACTACATATTTATCAGCAGCGTCATGTGACATGATTAACAGATCTCACCCACTGTTTGCCAAGGGTGGAATAAAACCATCCTATATCCTGGCATAAGAGCAAAATCAGTTATCTTCCCTCACTGTAGAAGAATTTTACCAGGTAGGCATGTGGCCGAGCTAAGCTAAAACTAATTACCACATTGTTCAACCCAGCTTTCAGTGCATGTAAACCCAGGTTAAGAGGAAAGTGATTCATTTCAACATCAAGTTTCAAAGGGGTAGCCATGTTAGTCTAGTTCAGTGAAACAAATAGTTCTGTGGCACTTTTAAAGACTAACAAAATTATTTATTGCATGAGTTTTAAATTTGTTAGTCTTCAAAAGTGCCACAGGACTCCTTGTTTATTTCCACGTCAGTACATTTTAGAAGTGGCTTTAATCTAATGTTTAAAAAATACTCACACATACTTAAGAACCAGATTTTCTTCCATCAGTGTTTCTTTGGGTGCAACTGTAGAGCTGGCACCCCTGTGACAATGAGCTGTGCTTCAGGGCAGCAGCTAAGAAACAAAGATGCTCCCAGAAATGTGCTCCTTCCCTTTGACCTCACTCATTATGCTTGTGCAGAGTCAGAGAAGCAAAGTGAGGCAAACCTGTTAACATTTTCACCATTAATAGCAGCACAAACTACAGAGAGCTCGAAACAATGCAACACTGGCCAACAGACGAGGGTGATGTAGGTAAAGTCTAGCCTAGATACAAAGGACCGAATTCTGCTGTCACACTACTGATGTAAACTGAGTTGCACCAGCGTCACTGTGATCTGAACTTGACCCTCTATGAGTCTATGTCATAGTAGCACAGACCATTCCTGTATCTTTGTGGTTATCACAAAATGAGAGGAGTGAACAATGACCCCAGATTTGACACGATCTTTTCAAGATACTTCCACAAATAGAAAAGCTTCAGTGGTCTAGCAGACTACGCTAACTAAACTCTTCAGAATATGTGGATCTTACCAATGTACCTCTATATTCATTAGCCAGGTAGTCTAGAAAGCACCAGTTGTGCAAGGGTTAAAGATTTGCTTACATGTAGAAAAAGCTTGAAAAATCTCTATTATGTTTGGTTGTACAAGGGAATTTGGAGCAGGTCAGTTCTTCAGGAGTTCATACAAGTCTCCCACACTCCATGTCAACGGACTACACTTTTTCTCTCTCCTCACAGATCTATCCAATTCAGGAAGGAATCAGCGGAATATTTGAAACAAGATTCTTTCTTTCCATGTCTGTCACCAAACAGCATCACTATCATAGGAAAAAAGCTGGGGTCTCTGTTACTGGCACTGAGATGTGATAATCATTCTCTAAAATGAATCTCTGGATGTAACTGGACCATTTATGTATTACAACACAAGGTCAAGTGAATAGGAAACTTTTGTGCTGGGATACAAAGGTTCATTATTTATAGTTACAAAAAGGATTTTGAATCAGTCGCTCCATTTTCTGTTTGCCTTTCTATGCCCAATCTACATTTAGAATGAGTCACAGTTTATTTAGGACCACGTCTCACTTTGATGTCTATGAGCTGAGGGAAATCAAATCTGGCTAAAATTAGCTAAGGGGTGTGACAGGGCACGGGGGTGAGTGGGGATCCTCAGTATGTGCCCAGTCACAAGAAAATCTCTTGACAAGTGTACGATGCTGCAGAGTTCTGCATGGATCCATGGATAGGAGAGGGTGGATTCAGATCAGCCACTCTGTGGCATTCCACGTCCCAGAGGATTTCCAATCTGATACCAAATGGGGGAGTCTGATCTTCTTGGATTACCTAGGGGTGGTATCATCTTGTTGCACCTGACTCCAAAATGAGGGAGTCTTGCCTGTGGTAGGTAGGTGATAGGTCCCTAACACAACAAGCAGCCTATCAACCACTATTCTCCAGGCTATACTTAAGAACAGCCATTCTGGGTCAGACCAATGGTCCATTTAGCCCAGTATCCTGTTTTCCAACAGTGGCCAATGCCAGGTGCTTCAAAGAAATGAACAGAATAGGTAATCTTCAAGTGATCCATCCCATTGCTCATTCTCAACTTCTGGTAAAGAGCAATCCCTGCCCATCTGGCTAATAGTCATTGATGGGATCTATCCTCCATGAACTTATCGACTTCTTTTTTGAACCCTGTTATAGTCTTGGTCTTCAAAATATCTTATAGCAGATTGACTATACATTGTATGAAGAAATATTTCCTTTTGTTCATTTTAAACCTCATGCCTATTATTTTCATCCAGTGACCCCTAGTTCGTGTTATGAGAAGGAATAAACAACACTTCCTTAGTTACTCTCTCTGCACTAGTCATGATTGTATAGACCTCTATATCCCCCCTTAGTCATCTCTTTTCCAAGCTGAAAAGTACCAGTCTGGTTAATCTTTCCTCATATGGAAGCCCTTTTTTTGCCCTTTTTTGTTTTTTTCCAATTCTGGTACATCTTTTTTGAGATGGGGCAACCGGATCTGCACACAGTATTCAAGATGTGGGCATATCATGGACTTATAAAGAGCAATAGATTTTCTGTCTTATTATCTAACCCTATCCTAATGTTTTCTAACATTGTTAGCTTTTTTGACTGCTGCTGCACACTGAGTGGATGTTTTTCAAAAAACTATCTACAATAATTCCAAGATCTTTTTTTTTGAGTGGTAACAGCTAATTTAAACCCCATCATTTTATGTATATAGTCAGAGGCGGCCTTCGGCTATTGGGGGCCCTAAGCAAGGCCCATTTCGGGGCCCCCTACAGGCCTGCAGGGTCCCCTTCTGCAGCCCCAGCTCCCCATCAACTTGCCCCCCTACAGGCCCACGTCCCACTGCTAGACCTTCCGCCCCATGCTGGAGGGATGGGGCAGGTCAGCCCAGAGGCCAGGCCCCTGCTTCCACCCTGCCCCTGGGCCGGCTGCTCCACCCCCAGGGGTGGGGTGGGCCAGCACAGTGGCCGAGCTGTGTGCTCCCACCCCACACCTTCAGCTTGCCGCCAAAGGCAGAGGGTAGTGGCACGGGCCCTGCGCTGCCCCGGTGGCAGTGTGGGACCTGCAGAACTGCGTGGTGGTCGTCCTGCTCCACCCCCCGAATGGCAGTGGGCTTTTAGGATAGGTGAAGCAGGCAACGGGACCCCTTACTGCTCGGGGCCCTAGGTGTGCGCCTGCTTCGCCTACCCCAAAAGCCGCCTCTGTGTATAGTTGGGATTATATTTTCTGATGTCCATTACTTTGCATTTATCAACACTGAATTTCATCTGCCATTTTGTTGCCCAGTCACCCAGTTTTGTGAGATCCCTTTAACTCTTCACAGCCTACTTCAGAGGCTATTCTGAGTAACTCTGACTCATCTGCACCTGACTGTTTACCCATTTTTCCAGATAATTATAGTACAAACCCCTGGGGGACACCACTATTTATATCTCTTCATTCTGAAAACTAACCATTTATTCCTACTCTGGGTTTCCTATCTTTTAACTAGTTACCAGTCCAGGAGAGGATCTCCCTTCTTATTCCATGACAGCTTATTTTGCCTAAGAGCCTTTTATAAAGGACCTTGCCAAAGGGTTTCTGAAAATCTAAGTACATTATATCCACTGGATCCCACTTGTCCATGTGCTTGTAGATCACCCCTCTAAGAATCCTCGTAGACTGGTGAGACATGATTTCCCTTTACAAAAACCATGTTGACTCTTCCCATACAAACTGTGTTTGTCTAGGTGTCTGAGAATTCTGTTCCTTACTATATTTTCAGTCCATGTGTCAGATAACTGAAGTTAGGCATACCAGCTTGTAGTTGCCAGGATCACCTCTGGGGACTGCTTAAAAAATTGGCATCACATTAACTAGCCAGTCACCTGGGACAGAAACTGATTTAAATCAAAGGTTACATACATACAATAGCTGTGCAATTTTACATTTGAGCTCCTTCAGCAATCTTGGGTGAATAACAGCTGTTCATGGTGACTTATTAATGTTTAATTTATCAGTTTGTTTCAAAACCTCCTGTAATGCCACTTCAATGTGGGACAGTTCCTCAGATTTGTTATCTAAAAAGAATGGCCCTGCTGTTTGACAATAGATGTTACCTCCCTTTACCTGAGTCCATTCAAAGTCCCAGCCTGTGATATCCATCCCTTGATTAGCGGATACCTACAGAAATCCTAGATCCTCCATTTCCAAAGGAACAGTGTATCCAGTTTTTCCTTAGCCGACCATTCCTGTAACACACACGGCCTTTGAGTTCAATTACAGTAAAAGAAAAGGAAATGCATTTAAGAAAGACTAGATATTCAAATAGAAACAGGAGTGAGTGATGGAAACAAATGGTTACATACAAAACAAAACAACATACAGACCAGGGCCTATCTTTCCTATTCAAGAAAGTCAATTCTCACCCCAAGGCAGGGCCAGACCAAGGCAGGGGCTATAGGGGCCCACACCTAAGGCCCCTGACTTGATCCAACCCCCACCATCCCACTCAGCCCAGCACAGCTCTGGAAGGGCCACTGCTGGTGCTAAAGGGGTGGGGAGAGTGGGGGGGGCGGAGAGCGTGGGGCCAGAGGCTGGGCCCCATGGCATTCTCGCCTACCCCTGGGCCAGCATGTTCACCGCGTGCTGGGGTGGGGCCAGCTGGCACATGGCGTGGCCTCCAATGTGGTCTTCCAGGGCCCGGGAGGGCTGCACCAAAGGCCACACCATGCACCAGCCAGCCCCACCCCCGGGGGCAGACCAGCTGGGGCCAGGGTGTGAGCTCTGCAGGGATCGGCCTCTGGCCCCAGCACCCTTCCCTCCCCCAGTGCCAGGCTGCCATAGTGGGGGGGCGGGACCCCAGGTGGGAGGGCCTCATGGTGGTGGGGGCCACAGTGGTGGGTAGCCCAGGGCCCTGAGGCCCCTCAATTCTGTCCTCTCCCAAGGTTCAGTTTTTTGCTGCCCCCTAAGGAGCTATGATGTTGTCTTTCGTGAAGCTCCTCCACACTCATCCAGGTTCCTTAGTTCACGGATTTAGAGCCTCTTTCTTCCCTCTGTGATACACTGAATGAGTCTTCATTCCCAGCCAGGGGATCCCCTGGCTGTCATAGCACTCCTTTTTCTTCCAAGTGGTTCTGGCATTTGCTGGTTTTCCTTTGCCTTTTCTGGGTCGACGGTTGAGCAGTACATTATGTAATCTCCTAGCCAGGGAGGGTGACAGTTCCTTCCCACTCGAACTGGCCATCACCATTTTCCCCCAGCAACTCGCGGTCTCTCCAAGAACCATAAGGGCATAATTTTCAGTAGAGTCACATGTTCCTTATATATTATCTGTATGATGATGCATATTGATAAGCAGGTTACCTCTCACATGTGACCTGTTACGGATAAATACGAGGAAAGCAGTGCAATTAGGTGTAGCGAGTTGGTCAGGGCTAGAGACAGGAGTGGCTTGCAAAGAGCAGCGAACCCTTTGCCAGTTGGCACAAATGGGCCTCAGTGTCACAGGGTTTCACTGCTGCTGCCAGCAGAGTTAACTTCCATCCGATCCCGTGTGGATCCTACAGTTCAGCTGTGTGGGTGAAGCAGCCCATAGAATCATGGCTCCTGGCGAGACAGCCCTGCCAGAGTGGGGTGGGTGGGTCATTAGTGTTGAAGCTGCTGCCTCTCTGCAGTTCTTGGGACTCCCCCTACCTAGTGGCCCCACCCATTCCACCAAGGAAAGGAAGTAAAGCCCACCTCCTCATCGAACAATATGTTTTCTCCACTTTCTGGCATCTGACGAAGTGGGATTCCGCCCACAAGAGTGCATGCGGTAAATAAATGTGCTAGTCTTTAAAAGTGCCACTGGACTCCTTGTTTCTTCTCCTTTAGTAGAATTGCATTGGGTTTCCTATATCCTGCAGGGGCTCTGCCAATGCATTTTATGGCCTTCATTTCAGATCTTCTTATGGGGTGAGAGGAAAAAGCCAAATAAAAAGATGCTGAGTAGTCTATAGGTGATGATTATATTAGGTCCCGTTTCCCTTTTTCAGACTGTGCATTGCATACATTCCTGCCATCCTCTGCTCTTCAGATGGTGTCTTTCCTAAAGCAATGTTGCTAAGGAATCAGTGTCACGCACTGCAATACTGCTGTCTGATACTCTTATAAAGGCATTCAGTAACAGATATTAGGGTGAGTTTTCTGCTGGCATATCTCCATTGACTTCAGTAGACAGACAATATACTTCATTGTTTAAAAGGAAACAAGAGACACAATATCTAGTCCATATGTGTGTGCCCAGAATGAAAACAAAAAAGGTTTCCTATTACATAGTGCTACCACCAGATTAAACAAAACAGAATCTCTCTCTCTCTCGAAATGCTTGTCCTTATTCAGGCTACACATATTGCCATATTCAGTGTACAAAGCTATATATTTGTACAAACATTTTCATACCTGTGATGTTCTTTTCTGGAGCTATCCAACACAGTTTATTTTGATCTGTAAATTAAACTTTTTTGGGAGGCTAATTGTATTTGTTTTACTCCCCAGGGCATAATTAAATTCTTATTGTCTCCTAAGAGCCAGATAAATGACCCAGTTATTGCAGGCCCTAGACTACTTAGAGAAGCACTCTATTCCTTGAAGTTTACTTGTGGTTTTATATATGATGAAATTACCCTATACAATCTTTGAGAGATTGGGGAATACATTAAAATACTGTACTTAGAGCTTAACTACAAGATAACGTTCTCACATGCCTTTCATGCCTCTTTTCAGTTGATCCAGCAATGAAACCACACTGTTGGCGACTGTCCACACCCTCCAAAATAGTCATGGCAACAGGTTACTAAAAACCAAATGTGTGTCTTTATGGTAAAACCAAACTAAAGCAGTTAGGTTTTGAAGTGTGTAAAAAAAAAAAAAAAAGGAAAAAAAAAGTCACTAACACACAAAAATCAGTATTAGTAACTTAGCCAGCAATTTCCTGGATTGCCTGAGAACAACTCATTTCTTTTTCTCATTTCCTATGTCTTTTTCTCAGCCAATTTTGCTCATTTCTCATTTCTTTTTTTCAACGAATTTTGTTCCTGTGTGAAAATCCTCCATTACAGCCACATTTGCAAAGGAATGTTCATTTTGGAATCATCAGAAGATCCAGAAAATATGGTCTGGATGAGGGAGATACTAATCATAGGAAAAACTCATGTATCTGAAATGAAACAAAAAGGAGACAGACTTGAAACCCGGATCCCTTTCTTATAGTGGTTAGATGAGTCGACTCCCAGTGCCTGCACGTTGAAAAGATGGCGTTCTGTCTGCTCCTGCCACTGACACAAGTCATCCAGGTATTGTACTGTTCAAAATGAAAACGAAACAGAGCGCACAATACTTAAGGTGAACAGTTAGTTTTTCCCTCCATTGGAAGGATGGCTTTTTTTTCTTTCACGGTGGGGCTTGGTTGGACTTTTAAAAGTTCAGTGTATCGGCAGAGTTTAAACATATTGGTGGCAAAACACAAACCCTGATTATAAGGAAAAGGCATTGGAATTGTAATGGGTGCTTCTGATCTTGAGATGATTTGTCAGATCAAGGAAGCAAGTAGGAATAAATACAATAAAAAAAGCACAGTGCAAAAGCTCAAACTCGCGTTGCACACTGATCTGTTTTCAACAGCAGACCTGCAGTCTCCTAAAGCAGACAATCATTTGCACGTAGTGGGAATAGATATGGGAGCACTTCTGGACCTAATTATGCACATGCTTAAGAGCTTTGCTGGACCAGGATCAAACACAGGCAAGTCAGCTGGACCTAGATACCTGCTCTAAGAAATTGTTACTAGAAATACTCCATAGTTTCATTCTTTGTTTTAGGGAAAAGCTGATCCAGTGTGAAAATCCAACTTCATCTGTTTAAGAATTTTCTCTGTCATGTCCCACACACAGCTTTGGCAGCAGGGCCAAATTGAACTCTGCTGTAGGCAGGCACAACAGTGTTGGGGTATTGGATACGTGCCGGGAAAGCACAGTAGATGTCTGTATTGATAAAATAGCCCATCATGCTAATGCTTCCATTGCAGCTTCAGATGTGTTGCAAAACACAAATTCTCCACCAGGAAATATTTCACTGAATCTGGAGAGTCAGGGCAGATCTACGCGAAGGGCTGCAAATTCACCACTGTCAATCGATCTTTCTAGATTCATTGAGTGAGTCAGTGGAGACCCACTCAGTCGATCAGGAAATCACCTGGGTAAGACCATCCCCCGAGAAAGTAGCGGTGAGTCAACGGGAAGCTATTTCCTGTTGACTCAGAGCACTGTAGACACCACAGTGAGTAGGTGTTAGGAAGTCAAAGGGAGATATGCACGTTATTTGCTGCCTTCAGACCAGCAGGCCCCAGTCATGTCTCACCTGCAGTGAGATGTGGGAAGCCAGTCCAGAATCAGCTACAGGACTCCCATTTGTATTGGCCAGCTTTAGTGCCCAGTCACAAGCTATAATAATCTGCCCGATCTGATTTTTGCATATGGATCTACAGATGCAGTACCCAGTATGGGAGAGAAAAGAGACAAGCTAAAATACTTGATGCTTTTTTTACCCCTGTCTTCACGGACAAGATCAGCTCCCAGATTACTGCCCAGGGCAGCAGAGACTGGGGAAGTGGTAAGTAGCCCTCAGTGGTGAAAGAACAGGCTCTGGGCTATTTAGAAAGGCTGGCACTAGTCTATGGGGGGAGAGAGGGATGCAGTGCATCTGAGGATGCTGAGGGAGTTGACTGACATGATTGAAAAGCCATTATCTCTGAAAACTTGTGGCAGTTGGGGGAGGGGTCCCAGATGATTGGAAAAAGGCAAATATAGTGCCCCATGTTCAAAAAAGGGAAGGAGGAGGATCCAGGGAACTACAAACAGGTCAGCTTCACTTCAGTCCCAGGACAAATCATGGGGCAGGTCCTCAAGGAATCTCTTTTGAAGCACTTGGAAGAGAGGAAGAGGATCAGGAACAGTCAGCATGGATCTGCCAAGGGCAAGTCATGCCTGATCGACATGATTGCCTTCTGTGATGAGATGACTGGTTCTGTGGATGTGGGGAAAGTGGTGGACATGATGTACCATGAGTTTAGCAAAGCCTTTAATACAGTCTGCTTATCAGAAAATTAAGGAAGTATGGATTGGATGAATGGACTATAAAATGTATAGAAAGTCAGCTAGATCATCAGGCTCGATGGGCAGTGATCAATGGCTTGATATTTAACTGGTAGCTGGTAAAAAGTGGCGTCCCTAAGGGGTTGGTGTTAGAGCTTATTTTGTTCAACATCTTCATTAATGATTTGGAGGATGAGGTGGATTGACCCTCAACAAGTTTGCAGATGCTACTAAGCTGTTGGACAGCAGTGAATATGGTGGAGGGCAGGGATAACATGCAGAGTGATCTAGACAAATTGGAGGTTTGGGCCAAAAGAAATCTGATGAGGTTCAACAAGGACAAGTGCAAAGTCCTGCACTTAGGATGGAAGAATCCTGCTACAATCTGGGGACCAACTGGCTAGGCAGCAGTTCTGTAGAAAAGGACTTGGGGGTGACAGTGGACAAGAAGCTGGACAGGAGTCAGCTGTGTGCCCTTATTGTCAAAAAAGGCTAATGGCAAACTGGGCTGCATTAATAGGAGCATTGCCAGCAGATAGATGGAAATAATAATTCCCCTCTATTTGGCACTGGTGAGGCCACATTTGGAGTGCTGTGTCCAGTTTTGGGCTCCCCACTATAGGGAAGATGCGGAAAAATTGGAAAAAAATCCAGTGAAAGGCAACAAAAATGATTAGGGGGCTGGTGCCCATCACTAATGAAGAGTTGCTGAGGGAACTGGCCTTGTTTAGCAGAAGAGAATGAGGGGGGATTTGATAGCAGCTTTGAACTATCTGAAAGGAGGTTCCAGGGTGGGTGGAACTAGGCTGTTTTCAGTGACTCAAGTCGCAGTCCTAGCACCGCTGAGAGGTGGTGGAATTGCCCTACATAAAGGTTTTTAAGGTGGGGATTGACAAAGCCCTGGCTGGGATGATTTAGTTGGGGTTGGTCCTGCTTTGAGCAGGGTTTGGGCTAGATGACCTCCTGAGGTGCCTTCCAACATAATCTTTTATGATTCTAAGAGCAACATAAGGTTCTTGATATTTCCCTCCCCCAAGAAGTCTGAGTACTGAGCTGAAGTTCCCACTTCTGGGGATGAGCAAGCAGTTATATCTCCAATCATGAGCTGGAGCTTTATATAGTTTCTGCCTTGTGCTGAGCCTCAACTACTGAGGAAGGTCAGTGGGAATTGGGAGTGCTCCATGTCAGGATCCAGTCATTACACTCACAAAATGTAATCTGAGTGGAGGGATGTCACCATCCCCATGGGTAGATGTAATAAAATTTGAGCACTTGCAGCAAGGCCATTTCTCGCACTGGAGCTTCAGCTCTTACCACAGGAGAGCCAGTAGCCATAGAAGAGTAGATCTGAGGCAGGAATAGCGCTTAAATTGTATGAAGTTGTGTAGGGTCTTGTTTGTACAAAACCTCACTCTTCCCCGAGCAACAAAATAGCTCCATTTTAAAAAATAAAAAACATTGTTTAGTACCTTCCTTCGATCCAAGATAAACATTTCTGTCACAGGTCCTGCCATCTGGTCCCACTACAGCTGGACTGAGATATTTGGACAATTAACTTGTTTGACATATAAAAACGTGCTGAACACAGCATATGCAGATTTAAGGCTTGAGATTAATACTGAGTAAGCTAATACTTCAAAGCATGTTTGCCTATACAGACATATGAGGAATAATTATCTACTCTTTGCTTAGTGCTTTACATCTTCATCCCTAACTGAATCTAGGGAGTCAGTCTTGCAGACTAAATCCCTGTGTCGCCATGGAATCTTGCCTTGTAGGACAGCTTGAAGGACAGTGAAGAAACCAAAATACAGATCAAAACTGCCCCTGGTGATCAAAAGGTTAAAAGAGTATTGCAAAATTATTTAACAGTGCTTTTCCTTGTCTGGAATGAATTAGGAGTGGAATCCTGGCCTTACTGGGTATGTCTGCACAGCAGACCTCAGAGCCTAAGTCTACAAACTCCGGCTCATGCTAAAAAACACTAAAAAGAGCTGTACTGACATTTGGGCTTGCAGCAAAGATGGGCGTCAGAGCCCAAGCTCCACCCTGAGCCACACTCCCTCTCTTGCTGTTTTTAGTGCCTTAGTGCAGTGGGTCTCAATCTTTTGCAGGTCTCATAGACTTGAAGGTCAGAAGGGACCAGTACGATCATCTAGTCTGACCTCCTGCAAAATGCAGGCCTCAAGACCTCACCCACCCACTCCAGCAATAGGCCACCAACCTATGTCTGAGTTATTTTCCTCCTTAAATCATGATTTAAGGACTTTAAGATAGAGAATTCACCAGTAGGTGAACCATGCCCTGTGCTACAGAGGAAGGCGAAAAAACCCCAGAGGCGAAAAACCCTAGAGGACATACAAGCCCACCCCGTCCTCCCAGGCCTAATTCAGCCCCCCACCTGGCTCTGTGCAACACACTTACCGCTGTGTGGTAACTTGGTAACACGTCCTGCCACAGTGGTCGAGAACTGTTGCCTTAGCTCAAGTCTGGAGAGCCTGAGCCTGTAGACGCAGGTGCTGAGATTCTCTGTGATGGGTTTTAAAACACAGTGTAGACATACCCAGCAGAGTCTGCAGAAATACTCACACTCTGGAAAGCGTTCCCAAATGACAGAGATTATCTAGCAGGTATTACGTTGGTGCATTGTTCTAGAGGTGTGCACTGTCTGAAATGAAAGACCGACCAACTTGGAAATCAATCTTTCACATTTTTCCAAAAATGAAAACGGGCCCACAATTGTTAAAACCCCCTCTTTTACCGTTTTCAGGTTTACCGGTAAATCCATCACTAGTTCTGGAGCGAGCAAGTTTACTGTCCCGACTGACAGCAATACAGTTTCCTCTAACGCATTCAAACAGCTTGATTTTAGCTCCTCTCTGGTGGCAGATCATGTTGTTTGTAACGGAGAAAACACACCATGCAACCAAAGAACAAAGAATTAACAAGCTGAGATTTACAAGGTAGATACATGTGTTGCTATGTCAACAATGAAATCTTCATCAGAGAATCTTCACACCATTCACCCGTGACAAACTGCTTATCTTCACTCTCCCATAGTTCATATGTGAATCCCATTCATGTGACACTTTCTAATACGCAGAGGTATATTTTTAGATTCCATAAATATGAGCGATGGTCTAGCTGCATAACTCAATAGTCTGTTAAGGCCCTTCTAGTGAAAATAAATTTCAGATGGTGGCAGCTTAGAAGTCACAGAAGATAATTTGTTTTTTGTAGTCAGTCAAATGAACACAGTCCAGCATTCTAATATGCAAATAGTAGCTATATAAAAGGACAGTATAAAGAGGAAAGCTCTCTCTGTTTAATATCTAGGAAGAGGTCAGTTACAACACAGAGTCAGGATTTCATCCAGCTGATTAAAGTGTACTTGAGAATAGTTTGCTCACTTAGAGTGCCCTAGTTTGTAAGGCAAAAATATGTCTCTTTTGGACTCAATTTTAGCAACATTCGAATGGCAAATCAATTTTAGTTGCATAATTCTTAGATAGGATATGAGCTAATTTGTGTTCAAGTTTTGAATGAAGTCTATTGGTTTCACTTGTGATCCCCACCACTACCAAGAAAACAGGTAATAGGAAATCTGAATCGAAGACTAAACAGTTGAAATTAGCATTTGAAGTTTGCCATAAAAAGTGAGCACTTCGTTTTTTTAAGACTGGATTGACTCATGACAAAACCCAAGATACTCTATTAAACTGCAATTGAAAAAAATATAGATATTTACAGTAATGGAAATGTCTTAAAAACAAACCAGTAAAGATGAGAAAAATTACACAATACATAAACAAACCTTAAATTATGACTGAATTAAATAAATTAACAGAATAGTCATGATTATAAAACCCGCTCTAGCTTGAGGGGAAATTCTGCTTGACTGATGAACATTTGAAAAGCTGCATGACTTTTCAGAGCTTAATCAAATATTCCTATGGAAAACATTTCGTGGTTAAGGCCCAACAAAATGCATCTTGCACACACTACTAATTTTCTGTGTGCTTTTAAAATTAATTTTAAAAATGTATGAAATTACTTTAAATACAGTTGGCTGTGCTGGAGCAGCCTGGTTTCAATTCTTTTTGGGATACATGGATTCCACATGCCCATTTTCATTCATACTTTAGTTTCAGTTCTCAATTATTTGAAAAGAAAGACAGGATTGACTGAAATTTGCGAAGCAAAGAGAATGAAATGCACAAAAATGTACACAGCGTATAGCTGGACCTGGCTAATATTTGCCACTTTGCTTTTCCTGAGCCCAGCAAATCATTTCCGGGGTTATGCAGAAGAAAGATGATAAAATGTAACCAGACCAAGGTTACAAAAGCTATAGTGCTCCTTTGCTCATGGTGCAGACTAAATGTTCAAAGAATCAATGTAAAGTGTGCAGCCAGCGCACTAAACAATTGAAAAGAGGCTAGCGCAACTGGAAACAACATACTTTACTTACCAGATATTCAAACAGTCCAAAGAAAAGTTTGCTGTGTTCACAATTGTCCTCTCTGATCAACATCCCTTTCTCAAACTCACCTTTGTATTATTCTGATCCAGCAAAGCTTTTAAGTGTCTGTAACCAAGCGAGAAATCCAACTGACATCATTGACTTTTCAGTTTTAAATTGTGCACATGATTTACTGCTTTGCTGAAGCTCACGTTAGCATCTCCTAGTAGCTGTTTTCATTGGCTCCAGGTAAACTTTGGCTGTCATTCACACCATGGCCAAGGAACCAAAATAAAAGTGTTTGCTGAAGCCAAAGTGTTAATTTACCTAATTTCTCCCTCGCACTTCGTAAGTTGGAAAGGAGCGGCAAATAGAGCAGCAGGCTATGTGAGTTTCCCTGAGGCAGCGTTGATGGTTGTCACTTACTGAAGATGATCAAGGACAAACAGTACAGTTCTTAAACCAGACCTGTTTTGGCATAGTCCCCCAGAAGCAATAGGATTCCCCAGGTGGAAGAAGTTGACTAGCTAATTCATTCCTACAATTACTTAAAACTATTAACGGTATACTAAGGACTGTTAGACTAGTAGAACAATTGGAACTATTAACTTCTTTTTAATTTATTGTTATGCAGGAAGGAGTGTTCCGATTCTGGCTATGGGGCAATAAGAAGGAACTGAGGGAGCATCGACCTGCATGGTCGCATAACGTCTTAGACGCACCACGTGGAGAAAGCACAACGCCCACGCAGGTCAACAGAGACTACTTTGAACAATTCCAGCTCCAGCAGATGGCATGCATGCGTACCCATCTCTGGAATCTACATAGGGTCCAGCACTTGAAGAAATGCTATAAATTAGTTGTGAAGATTTGTCATTTCTCCCTTCCCAGCTGCTGATCTGACCCAGTAAAACAGGTTGGCCAAATTACGGCCTACAGAACATTTGACTTGCCCAAGTTCATCCATCAGAAACATGCTCCTCCACACCAAGTCTAGGAAAGCCACCTGGCAGAGCTGGAAGAAAAAAAAAAGGGGGGGGGGGGGACAACATGGGGAACAATGGAGAACAAGAAACTGTAAGAAAAGCCTACAAGTGGGCTTGAAGAGTCTGAGCCGCAATGTTCACACTGCTATTTTTAGTGTGCATCTCAAGCCCTGCTATTGCAAATCAGTCTACCTAGGTTGGGAGGGCCATGCCCAGCTGCAATGTAAACATACCCTTAAAGGCTTAGCTACATGGAGACACTCCAGAAAATTAATGTGAACTAACGAAAACTGAATTTAAATTAAAGTAGTCAAACCACATTTATTCAGAATTATGGTAACCTTAATTTAGTTTTGTTTAATTAAAAAGTATAGTGAGTTAAACCAAACAACAGCAACAGACCACACATTTCAAATTTAATGGCCTCCTTTTCACCTTTCTGGTACATACACCTTTACCAGATTATAAATTTCCTAACATTAAAAGTGTGGTGAGGTAGTCTATTAAGTTTGGAGACAGTAGTCTGATAAAGGGTCATGAGTAGAAAGGCAGTCGGAGGGGAGATGGAAGGCTGACAACCCTATGGGGCTATGAAAATCACGGTACATGGTCTGTAATGTACAGTAGCAGTGATATGTATCTGTGGGTGCAGGAATAGAAGGTCTATGCAGGTAGGCATTAATATTTACTTCTCACTTCTTTGCTTTTGTGGGAGTGTCAGATGTAGTGTGTGTAGCAATCTCAATGTTTTCTGTTGATTAGTCTCCTATGTTTTTAAAACTTGATTGAAAGTGGGGCATGCAAATCTGTGGGGGAGCAGAAATGCAGGTACTCATGCTGTTAGATAAAATATGACATAAACGGGTAGTTATTGAGAGAGAGTTGGCACCCTAGTCCAGTCAGTCAGGTTCCAATTGTCTAGTTCCCATCAATCAGGTTTGCATGTGCACCGAGTGAGTTAGCTCCCATGTCTCTAAAAAGTTTCATGTGGATAGACAGTGTTCAAGGCTTTTTTGTCAGCAGTGCCAACTAGAAATGGCAAGGGAAAATGTCAGCTAAAACCTTATTTCAAAGGGCTATAAAAAGAAACCAAACAAAAAAAAAATACGTAAATCCAGATGCCATAAAAACTAACTCCAGTATGGTATTTCATGCTGACTGGTCACCTTCTTTTAGAGGAAAAACAGAAGTGTTGTACCCATTTTAAACCGGTTAGAACACAACCCAAACAATGGAGTTGCTATCAGTCACTTCCACAGCATGTGTGGGTGCACACCCACCCCCAAACGCACGAGAAATGGAAATACAATACATTTGATAGGTTACATCATCAAGTGTTGTCAGCCTTTTTAAATGGCCACATATTTACAAATCATATTTCTAGAGGAAGTTTTTTTTAAAAAAATTCTGGTATTATTGTAATCAAGTTTCTATCATTAAGGGTTGGGATTTTTTCTTTCGCCTTTGACAACACTTCGTGTACAGTCAGTTCCCCTTGTTTGTGAAGGTCTTTCGCATAGTAAGGGAGGAAACATTAAAAATGGGAAAAATTGATATATTAAAATCACAAAAATTAACGGGACGATGTATGGAACAAAAACTAATTTTTTAAAAAAAATTGCCTGGGTTTTAGCTTGATTCCATCTCTAAACCAATTAATGTTCTGATTAACAGTAGCCTGGCATTAGCACCTCTTCTTGGTTTTAGGCAGTGTTAAATAAACAAGAACAAAACCAGTATTAAAATCAGATCTAAAATACACTGCTTGTCCCATGCTGCAGAATATGCAGAAGTCACACTGCAGTATTCAAAATAGGCAACTGTAGCAAAGAAATCCACTCTGTCCTTTTCCTTTTTTTAAACAAAGATTACAAAATTGAATTTTATTGAGTTTCACACAAGATGCACTTAAAAAATTGGTACAGAATGTCATTTAACAGAAGAAATGAAAATCATTCCAAGCTTTCCTTTACCAACTGTTAAATAATTGAAAAATTTAAATTACACCAAATTCACAGATGATCTTAATTGAATTTTAATGTGTAAATTTCTCAGTGAACATAAAGTACATCAAAAATAAAAGCATTTTAGACTCCTTCCCCGACCCCAACCACCTCCATTGATTTTGGCCACTACTCCATCCTGCTGTTGGTGGGAGAGGAGGGCGTGCACACCAAGGGCTCCCTTTGGAGCAAACGATGCTGACCTTTATGACTTAAAGCCATTCTTCATTACAACCTCAAATTCTGCGCAGTTTCGTAACATTATTTCTGTACATTTATCTCTGTTCTGTCTTATTAACACAACTCTGCAGATTTTAGGAATTAGCAAGTATTCTTCCACATTTCATATTCATAAGTTAAACAGTAAACTTTGGCTTTTCCACTCTGTAATAAATTATAAAGCAGTTAATGACCAAACCACAGAATTCTGTTTATCACTGAAGTATCTGTGTCCTGTCCAAAAGCCAAAATAAGATTCCAAAGGAAATAATTTAGCTGACAATGTGAATCTTTTGAAAGGTTTTTGAAAATAGATGTTAATGTTGCAATTCAATAGTATTCATTACTGAATGAAAGCTTGTCTTTTAATGCAGTTCTTTAGCTTAGTTATTGAACTGAAATGCATTCATTCTTGATTTGAGGGATCCAAAGTGCCTTTCGCTAATTCCCCCAACCTTGCCACACACACCAGAAATTAAGATGCATTATACTTCATAAAACCAAGCGCTTCATAACAAAGCTATCCAAATCTACTTAACTTTGCTTCAAAACCATCAATTATAATGGACAATTCTGATTTTTTTGTACAACTATTCTATTGGCATATTTGCCAGCCAAGTTAACAGATGGATGCCATTTTTATCAGTTGGTATAAACCAAAATTGCAGAGTAATTCTGTTGCATAAATTCCAGATAATTCCAATGCAGTGCTAGAGTTGCTTGCTGCTGTTCACACTACCTATCCTCAATATAAAGAAGCGTCACTTCATAACAAAATGTTTCCCATTGCAAAAAACAAGCCTCAGCTTTTTTAAGCAAAAGCCTTGCCTATGGCATTTATAAATATCTAAAGTTTGCCTTGCAGAACACAGTGTAACTGAACAGAAAAATGATGAAGCTGTGTTTGCTCAGTTATGTAGAACCTTTACTGTATTTGTTTGTATCTGTGATCCATTTCTCTCACTAGTTTAGATTGTAGATAAAATACTATGCAGTAGGTCATTTATTTAAAGATAGTATTTTATTCTGATTAATTCAGATACATCTTCAAGGATTTTTTCTGATGACAAGAGTAAGTATCTTGACTTACTGTTTAATCTACCACTGCTCTTTTATGTGTTGGTTGGTAAGTACAAGTTTTGGAATCTCTTTGCAGCTATTTATGAAAACAACATGAGAGTGGAAAGATAAGCTGCCTATTCAAGTTGTCACACATTCCCAGGTATATCCTCACACTGAAGATGATAAAAGTGATACCTTCTGGAAGCATGGTTTCACAAAGCAAAATAGGATTTTGATTTTTTCAGTCTACTTCCAAGACAGCGATACTATAGCTCCGCCAAACAAAGATACTCTCACAATCCATTATATTTTCCAAAGAGTCAAGTAAACAATTTCTGTTACTTGACCAGAGCAGCTACCAAGCCAAGTTACTTGTAGAAATTAATATGTGTTTGCCATTAATAATTTAAGTTTTTAAATAAATACTTAAGTGCCTTTTTTTTTGGCCACTGTCCAGTCTGGTAGCATTTGCTGTCCCAATAAATCAGTATCCTAAGCACATCTATTTAGTCAATTCTGTTTCCACAAATGGTAAACCTGTCTATCTCCAGCAAATCTTTCTTTGAAGATCTGTGTTTTAAGTCTGAATCGTCTTGGCTTATATCTTTATCTTCTTCATCAGGAGTCGTCAGGAATTCATCAGAATTGCTTGTCACAAGTAAAGATGTAGTATTTTCCTTTTGATGTACAGGCTGATTGGTAACTGATGCAGAGAAAGACTCATCTGTGGCAATTCCTGTTGCAAGAACAGAAAGTCAGAATTTTTTTTTTTTTTTTTTTAAAGTATTAACTATATAAGCACATCCATGTATCTGAAACTGAAAGATCTGTCCATCATCAAAGTTGCACCGAGGACTGCGAAGGCTAGCCACATGAACAATGTAAGTAACACAGAAGCAAATGAATCCATTTTGGAAACCGGATACTAGTTAATATCCTATCAAACCACTTCACTTTTTGTTACCACTGCAGTTCAGGTCCTAGAATGCTCACTAATGCAATAAAATATTGTGTGTGAATTTTGATACAAATCCTGCAAAACAACAAAAAAATTCAGGCAACGCAGGAGCATGCCATATGTCATCTAATAATGAGGCACAATGGGATGCGAGAAAACAAGCAGCTAAAGGTCATGGTCACTGTGGCATGCTACTGAAAACCATATGGTATGTTTCTGGTTTACTTGCTTATTTTTAACAGTTTGTGTAATATGTTTGTTTTCTCCACCCATTCCACCTGAAGCCTATTGAAAGGATTCCAATCAACAGTAGTAAAACAGATTTGATTTCTATAAAAGAATCTAGATATGTTAGTAGTGAAAGGATTGTATCCCAACGTAGATGCATAGGAAAGCTGAATGCCCTAGGTTTTAACCAATGGAGAAGGGTCATATATGGTAAATGATGTGTGTGTTTTTATGGCATCTGATCCTAAAATAACTCCATGAAGTCCCTTCATTTATTAGGATTCCTTCCTTTTGTTTCAATGGAATAGATCATTGGTTCATTAATTCGGTTTTTAAAAGAGGTAGTTAGATATGAACCCTTGACAGTTAATATTTCTATGCTATATTAAAATACAATTTCAAATACAGCTGAAAACCCAGGATTTTCCCCACTCCAAAGGGAATTTTGCAGGGAATAGTGTCATGTTATTTTTTTGCTCCTCTTAGAAACAAGATAACTGACATGATAAGCAACATAACATGATCATGATAACTGACATGATGACATTATCCAGCAAAATAATCATCGTGTTTCGACAGAAATATTGCAGTAATGTGTAAAACCATATAATAACTAATTCCAGACAATTAATTTATAAAGTAGCTTTTCTATCATATCACCAATTCCAGTCATTATATACCATCTACTTTTTTTAGGCAAATAACCAATCTTTGGAGTAATTTAATAAAGTCCCGTGTAAGTTACACTGCACACACAGGCGGGCAGAAAAGCCATGACAATAGGGTTCACGGCAGAGGTTCAATATGAAGGTAGATGAAGCCACTGTTCAATTTCTAAATGGCTTACCAGTCTAATTAATGACCCCTCTCTTCAAGGGCAGTTTTCAAACTTTACCTATGATAATTGCAGGTACAGTCCTATGATTAAGGTGTAACCTCTCAGGAAAATAAAATATCCTTCACTATAGGTTGAAAGAAACTAGGTTAGATGAATTCCTTGATACCCAGTGATTGTATCACTAACAAAAGACAATGTGCTGTTCAAACTTATAAAGAGGGCATAAGGATTAATCAAGAATGAAGAATTCACCAATAATAAAGAAGAGACAGGAGTGGAAGGGAGCTAGAAAAATTCTTACATCTGATTTGGCTTTATATGAAACAATTGTTAGAAGTCACTCTATTTATGAAGTGAAGTGATGGCATTTAAGAATTAAGCTTTTCTTCCACCTTGAGGATTTTATAGAAGCTGGATATATTTTAAGTGACATTCACAGACGCATATAGGTCTCTGCTTCTTATAAAACTATGTCATTTGAGGTATAAGCTCTCTGCTGACTGACCTGCTAAGCTTACTGCTGCTTCAGCTAGAAATAAACCCTGAAGACTATTTACTGAGATCTGTTGGTAAGTTTTAATGGTCAACCCTTAAGCATGAATTAAGTCCCATATCAAATGAAGTATTAAAATATTTTATAATTTAAGAAAAAATTAGCACTGTAATACTGCAACATTTTCTAGCAGAAGCTTGGAAAATGTATCCAGACCTACTGTACATGAGTTTTTGCCTCAATTAACTAAAAAGCAATTTTATGGATTGAAGCTATTTAAAAATAAATGTACATAAGAAATTTCTGCTCATGTGATTTGACACAGTTGAGATACAAAGTTTTGTAACTGAAATGCTGACAGATTCGTAACTCTAGTATTGCTGGCGAGACGCTATGATGTCTAATAAGCACCTTAAATTTCATGCTGTTCAGGTCTTTGGCAGCCTTACAGTGAGAACACTGAATAAAGCCTCTGTTAAATTCTCAGGGGCTCCCACTGGATTCTTCCCAGACATGATGTACAATCAGAACTGTGAAGGTTTGTTTTTACCCATATTATGTCAAAGAGGGATATAAAAACACCCTAATACACCATTACAATTATTAATTAATAAGAGTTTTTTAATACCTTATGTTAAAAGCCTTGTACATAAACTGCAGAAAAATAAGAAAATTGCCCTATATATCAGTGTTTATCGACTGGTGTTCCATGGACCAGTTCTCCCCAGACATAGTGACGGTGTTCTGGAATCCCTCGGTAGGGGAACTGAGTGGAGAGGGCGAAGGAGTAACACAGTGAACTGATGCACACCTGGGAGATTTAAAATGTGTCAGCTACAGGAAAGCTTCCAGGCACGTGTTGGCATCCACCACTCCTTTACTTGTTTGCTGTGGCTAAGGCATTTTACATTTCTCACCACTGTTACCTCTAACATTGAAACTGCTCAGATATAACTTTCACGGTAAGACTTTCTTTGACGAACCTTACTCCAAGAACGGATGAACTTTGTTCAATGATGCAGGCCCCATATTCCAATTAAAACCTGAGTAATATCATTTTCCATTTTAAGTGGTGTGCAGAATCATTATATATCTATTTTTAAAGAAATAAATGCATGTGATACTCATAAAATTGATGAAGTGGGATTTTCTCCCATGAAAGCTCATGCGATTAATAAATCTGTTAGTCTTTAAAAGTGCCACAAGACTCTGTTGTCTTTCTACAATAGACTAACACGGCTACCCCTTTGGAATTTCATAAAATTGTATTTAATTCAGTTTCCTGAATTGTTTTTCAGAATGTATAGCATGCAAATATTATGAACATTACAACCAATAGTTTTCTTCAGGAGTACCGCATAAATTAATACCATTAGGTGTTACCGGTCCATTACAGGTTGAGAAACACTGCTATATATCATGAAACAAAAAACAAGATGGTGATCTTCAGAACAGAATTGATGTTAATTCCATTTGGAGAATGGAACCTGTACCATGGTGGAATTTTATTGTAGTGGGGCATATTTATGTCTGTGAATGAGGAAGCACTGAGTAATGGACATTAAATTCTTCGGTTTCCAGAACTGTGCTCCAGCTGCTAAGTGTCTGCTCACAGTCCTAACGTGTGAACCAAAACATAGTTCCTGGGTGGTAGACTATGCAGTACATTTCCCGCCACTATAATAAAATAAACATCTTAAAACTTGGCTGCTTCCTGATCCCCTGACCTGAAGAGCTGAAAGGGGAACAGATGACTGAATATTAAGTTTAATCTGGAAACAGTTTTCTCTTCGCTAATCATCTGAAAAAAGTTAAACTTACCTTGAGTAGATTTAAATTTGCTTTGTGGTTTACTGAATGGTTTCCCTGGAGTGTTAGCAGGTGGAGAACTGAACAACTTCTCTTCCATTTTTGCCTCTTTTACATATTGGCATGACTTTCCCAACAACACAATGCTGTTAAGGACTTTTAGTGAAATTAAACTGAAAAACAAAAGGATACATTTACGTGTTTGCATTACTGGATGTTTTTATAAAAAAAAACCCAACAGTTACATTATTTCTGCTGTCATGATAGAATTTGTTAGCTAATTCTTCCACCTGCATGGCTCTTTCTTATGGCCTGTAGACAGGCCAAACAAAGAAAAAACCCAGGTTTCTTGTTTTTAAATGTAAAGAGTTTCAGAGGGCAAAAAGTTAAAACGTTTCTAGAATATTTCAACTACTTAATATTAGTGTTTACTTAATGAGTCGCTATGGGAATTTCAGCATATTTTCAATACATTAAGAACTTAAACATCTAATTTGAAAAGCACATCAGAAGTAATAGATCCATGAAGCTGTGAAGCATATCTAGTAATAATAGGCATCAGGGAACTCTCAAACTTTGCCCAACTCTGGGCCAAACTGGCAAATTGCCAGATATTCAAAGACTGCACCTAATTTCCATGAAGTGGCCAACTTGCAGTAGCTCTCAGGTTTGGTCCATGGAGGTGTATGGTCCATGGAGTCTACAAGTCCCAGCATGCAATACTCCACTTTTATCTGAGTAGCCAGGCTGGGAGTGAAGTGATGCAGCAGACAGCAAAGACCTAGATTCTTTTCCTGCCTCTGCCACTGATTTGCTGTGTCAACTTAGGCAAGTCACGTTAGTTCCCGCTACCTCAGTTTCCCATCTGTAAAATGGGAAAGAGGCTTATCTACCTTTGTAAAGCATTTTGAGATTTGCAGATGAAAAGCACTTTATAAAAACTAATAATACCACTATTTACAGAACATCACATGCTAGGACATGAAATATTTTTAGACCATGCCTCCACATTGAAGATGAAAGCAGCTCAAGGCTGCATTGTAGAGGTCCAAAGGCATAAGACAGACTCACTCTCTGTAGGATGAAAGCTATGCAATTGCCCATGCACATTTCAACCTATATGACAAAACAAAAATGCTGTTGAGAACACACCCTAAAATTCATTTGAACAAACTCCAGTAATCATGGAAAGACAGAATCACAAACATTTCAACCCTAGTTGGGGTGATTGTTCAGTGGGAATTTGATTTACAGGCCAGTCTTGTGGTTTTAGGCTAGACTCAGAATTTGGGTCTCCTGAATTTATTTCTTACTTAAAGAGCTGTAAGAGTATCTTTGATTTCTCTCATTAGCTAGCGGTAGAGCAACTGTGATAGGGTTTGGATCCCTGTGCGATGCTCTCCTCTGAAATGATGAATTCCTGTGTCACCCCAATCCCTCACTTTTGGAGTCAGTTTTACCTGCTGTGAGAAACCCCACTCCTGGCAGCTCATGTATAGTCTACAGCATGTAAGTTGCTCCCAAGTCTGTAAGTGAGTGCCTCTAGCCAGCCACTCATGGGATTATGCAATGGTATGACCCCAGCCAATTTTCCCAGTCCCACGTGCAAAGTTAGGATCTGCTGTCTTACAAAGTTCAGCATTACCCACTGAACACTGGAGCTAGTATGTTTATCCATTTATCAAAGAAATTGGTTTGCAGCAGTCTTGTCGCTTCAATTGGAGTCTCTAACACACCTTAAACCGGATGCACTGCTTTACATAAAACAAACACATTTATTAAGTACAGACAGATATTAAGTGATTATAAATCAGAGTAAAGCAGGTCAGATTTGTTCAAGAGAAAATAAAAGGCAAATCACATTTTAAACTAGGCTTAACTTTCAGCAACCTTACAAAGAAGTTCCAGAGGGGTAGCCGGGTTAGTCTATTGCAGAAAAACAAACAGAGTCCTATGGCACTTTTAAAGACTAACCGATTTATTTATCGCATGAGCTTTCGTGGGAGAAAATCCCACTTTGTCAGACGAAGTGGGATTTTCTCCCACAAAAGCTCATGCGATAAATAAATCGGTTAGTCTTTAAAATGCCACAGGACTCTGTTTGTTTTTCTTACAAAGAAGATGACACTTACCACAGGCTGGCCCGCCCCTGTGATCAGCACTTCAACTGTTTGGTGGTGTTTGTAGATAGAGGTGGAAGACAGCGCCAGTGATAAAATGTCTCTCCTTTTTAAAATGCTCCTTTCCCCCTCTAGGGCTTTGCCCGCCCCCTCCCTCCCAACCCTCTTCAGGGTCAGGTGATAGTCTGTGCATGGCTCATGTCCAAAGCGCCTGACGAAGTGGGATTTTCTCCCACAAAAGCTCATGCGATTAATAAATCTGTTAGTCTTTAAAAGTGCCACAAGACTCTGTTGTCTTACTATGACAATGTTCAGCATGCCATGTGTATTCCAAAAACATCTTACATGACATACTTTGCCATTAGATAATACACTGCAAGTGTGATCAGAGGAGATGAAATGCATTGTACTTTGCTTAACAGCAGGATAGTAAACAGGTAAAGAAGAATGTGGGGACCCAATGATTATGGAAATCTTAACAGATACTGTTTTTAATAGCCTAAATTCAGAAAGTTTGCTGGAAAAAGTGGATGTTTTCAGGATAAAATCCTTGGAGTAGGTCCAACCTGTGCATTATAAAGAGACCCACATATATTCAGTAGCAACTCAAGTACCACACAATGCATTAACAAAGATCATGTCAAAAAGATAAAAATGTAGTATACAACATTTCTTTCTCAAAGGGCTTTTTATGTAATACATTTCCTCTAACTGTAAGTCTGATAGAGGGATGGGAGGATGAGCAGAGCAGATAGCCCTCAATATTTAAAAAGGAACCTTGCACTTTGGTACCCAAGCAATCACAAACTAGAAGAAATTAGATTTTTTCCAGATCTGTAACTGGTTCTATAAAGGCCTTTTTATTAGGGTAAGAGAACAGTTTTTCTTACTACAAAGACATGTCCCTTGCTTTCTTTCCCCATCCTACCTTTCCAAAAAAGCCTTCAGGAGCTATGTCCATAACAAAGTTTCATACATACATAGTCTAGTTTGGAAAAATGAAGGGCTCAGGGCCTAATTCAATTCCCAAGGATTTCAGTGAGATTTGGATCAGTATGTTGGTGGGTTTTGATTCACCCACCTGATGTATCAATACTAATTTTTCTTCATGGGTTACATAGGAGTTTCCAGAGGGGAGTTTCTGCCAGAGGGCTTTGGGTTTCTAACATTTGGGAAGGCAGAAGTGGGTCAGATTAGTTTCCTGTGACCAGCTCAAAATCCTATAAAATTAAATAAAAATGTAACTTACAAATATTAAGTAAGACTTAATATTTGTTACATTTAATAATGTAACTTAAAGAATTATTGTTGCACTCCACCAAAACAATTTCCTCCTTATTTTATTCTAAATCCTTTGTGATAAAATCTTAAAGCTTTATCTTAACAGCGTTTCTCACATGTCTGTTCTATATTTAAATTCTGTCTCTCACATTGCAGATAATTCCACTTATGTAGATTATAATTACAGACACTGAAAGCAGTGTGCAGAATTTGGAATTACTCAGAGGATTTAGGAGATGTGCTAATTCTAAACCTGAGATCACAGCAAAGAATAAGGTCCATTCTCACTTTGAAATTCATATAGTATGATACAATCTAATCTAATTTCATAAACTAAATCCAAAGAAGAAACAGCTCACAGCTATCTTTATTCATGTATACTTAACACATTACTATAGAATCTGCCTCCTGCCGTATTTCAGGTTAGTGTCCCATCTGGAGCAGAAATTGGTGGGTTGGAGACAGGTGTTTTACTGGTATAATTTGTTTATTTAAAAAATATAGCCAGGTCCTGTTTCCTTGAATTGGAGTGATAATAAACAACACCCAATCACCTCCATTCCTGCAGAAATCTCAGTTCTGGCACTTCTGTCCTGGACCCAGGATTCTTGCCCTTTGTCTCTCTCCAGGGTCTCACCCACATAGCACAACACAGAGGGATATTTTTGGGTATGTTTATACAGCAAAGAAAAATCAGTGGCTGGTCCATGCCAGCTGATGGAAGCTTTGGATGCAGGGCTGTTTCATTGCTGTGTAGCCTTCCAGAATCCATCAGATCTGGGACCCGCTCAACTAAGAGGTGCCCCAGCCTGATCGCAGATGTCTACACAGCAGTGATACAGCCCTGCAGTAAGAGCCCCATTAGCCCGAGTCAGGACAGTTACAGGTGTCTCTTTGCTATGTAGGCATACCTTTTGTGATCTTGGGAGCCCATCAACCCCAGCTGGCCGGCGGGGTCTCCCCCCCTTACTGTAACTCAAATAAGGCTTGAAACATTTACTGCCTCAACTCATGGTTTCATAATATATATCTAAAAAGTGTCTCAAATTTTCATATGTAAACTGGTAACATGCCTTGTCCTGGAAACCACTGTATAATGTGCATATGGGTTGGATACAAAGAGGTATAGATGTGTGATGGAAATGTTCTTAAAATGTGTGCTGGAAGACAAAGCATAAAATCCAGCTTGGTTACTAGCTGGAGAGAAGTGCATTTACATACAAGGCAAATAAAGCCATCAAGCTGGAAGAAAGAGTGTTTAACAAGGGGAAGAGTGTTTAACAATCACACTGGAGACAGCATCTGCACCTGAGGAAGCCTTCCTGGCCCCTAAGGCAGAGACAATTGACTTTGAGTAATACAAGGGGAGTAAAAAGTTTTTTTAATTATCCATAACTGAGAGGGAAATAGGATACTGCACCCTTTGAGCCGAGGAAAGTTGTATACTCTTGGCCTGAAAGGCGAGAGCTGCTGGAAACTTGATATAAGGGATAAACTGCTTAGACAAAAGTTATAACTGGCTAAAATAAAGTTTTGATCACTAGAAAGTGTGTTCAGTTTGTAACCAGACCTTTTTTTTTTTTTATTCTTGCTTATCATCACTTAAATCTCTGTGCTCTGTTAATGAACTTTTTCTTGTTCCGTTACAAAACCATCTCAGTGTTGGTGTATTAAAATGAAATGGGAGTTATCAACTAAACCAACTGGTTTGTGTGTGTTCTGTCGCTCAGGAGGCAGCAAACTTGAGCATTTCTATTAGTGTGTCACTGAGAGGGACTAGACACTATAGAGACACATCTCTAGGGAATTTGAGAACTAATGTTCAGTGACTGTTCCCTGAAAGGCAACCATTTGAGTGGTATAAATGTTCAGTCACTGCATTCAATTGTGGTTATTAGCTGTTACATATTTCTACTTTGCACGCTATAAAAATCTGAATTTTAGTTTTTAAAGGCCTCTGCTGCCAGCTCTGACTATAACTGTTCTGCAATGCATTTTCTGTGATGTAAATTGCACACCTAGTAGGCTCCATGGAGAGGTGACAATATAATGTCTGTACCTTGAAACATCAACAGAGGAAATTACTTCTTACAATCACTTGCTTAAATGACAGCACATACTGTTCAATAATTGCTTCTTTTATGTTCAGCTTACCCACAATAGAAGAGCACAACACAGGCATAAGCCAAGACTCCTTGTACTTTTATTGAGCTTGTTACGACTCTGATGAGCTGTTTGAAAAATGAAAGATGAACAGTTCAGATACATTTCATACACATTAATAAAATATTTATTTAAAGAGGGCTTTTCACATCAGGGCAAGTTGGTGACAAAATGAGAACATTTATACTAAGAGCAATTAACTTTGTAATGCTTTGTATTCCCCTTGATATTGCTAATTATTCAAGAATTGTCTGAATAAATATTACACTAGCATATGCTACTACGTGACTTTGCAGTAGAGGTGTAATTCCGCCCATAATTCTAGAGTCTGTTGCTATATAAATGATTGATATCAAGTTCAGCATTATGACTTCATTGCAGAATGAAGAAAGAAATGATGGGCTGGCAGAGGATACCAGTTATTAATACAAATATCTCAGGAAACTACCCAATGTGTATGTTGCGTGGGGGAGTAGAGGGGGAAGGAATCCCATTGAAAATATTGATGTAGTGAACAAGAATTGTAAAGTATCTTTCTGCACTAAAAAAAACTAAGACTGAACTGTTTTGCGGACTCAGAATGCTATGGAATCGGTCTGCTTCCAAAGTCTGAACACCAAGAAATCAGAATTTTATTTTCATTGTTACTGTTCAAGGCCTCAATTCAGGGAAATACTTAAGCCTGTGCTTAAGTCCTATCTTGAATAGGGATGTGTACCATAATCGAAATCTAACTAGATAACTGTAGTTAGGATAATAATAAATTTTGGTCCCCGTTGAACACAACTATACAAAGCTGACTAACATTTTGGGTTGATCCCTGACAGGGACAGTATTACAAAAGAAGGTCAGCTATTTTACATCATCCAACTGATAACATTATTGCACTTTGCTAGCCGAACGGGTACTTCTGTCAATGCCATCATGACTAAGGGCTTGTCTACACACTGAAACTGAACCAAACAGCTATTGCGGAACAGCTCCTTTTGTACGCACTATTTCAGAATAAAAGTCACTTTACTTCAGAATAATTCATGTGCTCAGAAATCACAAAATGCACTAGTTATTCCAAACAAAGCTGACTTTCCTTCTGGAATAGCACGGCCACATGGGGGCACACAAGGGACTAATCCAGAATGGTTTATACAACAGATATGCTAGTCACTTCCTTGTGCAGATAAGCCGTAAGCCATTGAACATATCACAGCAGGGAAGACCCTGACAAGAAAACACCGAAGGTGTTTCTTAAAAAATTTCCTACCAAGAGCCTGAAAAACCTACATTATTATTAGCCTTCTGGCAGCCAGCTGCTTTTGCTATTCTTACAGAACAATCAGGGTACTTGCCAAAAGGAACAAATGTTTAATCAGAATAGCAGTAGCCAGTTACACTATAACAGTCCAAGTGATTATAAATTCCATAATAGCAATCTGCATTTAACCCTCTGTGCTGGGAAGATAACCACCAACACGTACATCCAGTCATAAGTCTGTATCAGGTGGTAAAGATTTCCTTATGTTGCATGCTAATTCAGACTTGTATTATTCAGATTTATTCAAATATAAGAAAGTACTCATTTTGCGCACTCGTAATTTGTACATCAAAAATACATACATTAGAGTTATTCACTGAAGTTTTAGTCAAGACCTTTAACCCTCATCTCATGTCCTTCCTATATGAACAGGGGGAGAGGGAAAAGGGCATTCCAGCATCCCAGAAAGATAAACAATCTGAGTATTTTTTTTGGACAAGGAGTGGAGTAAATTCAAAGCTGGGGGACCCTCCTGTAGAACAATATTATGGTTAAGGCACTGTACTGGAACTTTAGAGATCTGAGTTCAGCTACTGGCTTTCTTACACACTTCCTGTGTGACGTTAGGCAAATCACAATCTCTGTGCCTCACTCTCTACATAAAACTATGACAATGTCCTGTTTCCCAACAAGGGGCTGTTTCCAACAATGTCCTGTTTCCCAACAAGGAGGATCAATTAATTGTGAGGCACTCAGATATTATGGTGATTGTGGCCATATAAGCAAATGGGCAACTCTGTCATTTCTATAAAGAAAATCAGCAGAAATATGATCTCAACTGTGGCAACAATGAACTGAGAGAAAGAAAGAGAATTTCTTAAGTAATCAGTCCCCAAGTGATTTATAGGTTAAACCTAACACCATGAATACCACCAGGAAACTTATCAGCAGTCGGTACAAATCCTGGAATATTTGGGCTGCTGGTGTGCAGCATCCACTTTACTCTGCTCCAGCTTCAGTTTCTGTGTGGCCTCAAAATAGAACACCAAAAATAATACAGTCTCCTGGTGACAAAGGCCTACTTCATCTATTTCACACTGAGTTTCTTTACAGAACTAAAGCGTTTTTCTCTGACCTTGAATTAATATTTTATCTCTAAGCAGAATTCCTACTAAACACTGAAAGGTTTTTGATCTGAAAAAGGAAAAATACGTGACTTACTAAAACAGCCAATGGGAGCGGAATAAAACCCATTCTCCTGGAAACAGAATCGCTATAATCTGTGTATGCCTAGGGGAAAAAAAAATGGAATCTGAGGCACCTCTCTCCTATTTATGAACTATTAATAAATGAACTAAAACAATTTTATTTTGGCTTGGCACACATTCTACAAAGGTATCAGTCACTACTAATATTAATATAAACATTGATAAAGAAGCAACTATTTAAATCTGGTAAACGATTGCTTTCATGGAAATCTGCATGGATATGCAAATGTAGATTACCTATTTATGTGTGAGTACAATTAACATTAACATGACTGTTAAAATTAGCCACAGATCTTTAAATTAAGAGCAATTAGGACATTGTATCTTCAACCATGCCAAAGCATTTCAAAAGTGCACTACAGCCAGTTCACTTAGAGATATTTTTGTTAACAATTTGGTTTTGCTCCACAAACATAGAATGCAAAAATCCACACGGGAAAAAAAAGATGTGATTATGCAAAGCACCAGTAGCAATTTAAATAATCATTCCAAGTTTCTCTGTAATTAGGCTCAAGATAATACCTCCCCCACACCCACCCTTTTAAAAAAAACAATTAAAGGTTTTGTTCTCACTGGCACTATAAAAGTGGTATACTTTGCATGAGAATTCTCATGTGGATTTGAAAATTCTCTGATGCTGAAGAAAAGTTATAACACCTCAGTACTCTTTTTTCCTCAAGCCACCATCACAAAAAGCAATATAAAAATATATGTCCTTTCAGAATCATCCAGGTTACTTCTAAAACAGGAAATATGAAGATTACATTAGTATTTCAGGTAATTTAGCCCTTCTTGTTCATGACAAGTTATGAAAGATCTTTGTTTATGTTTCTTCATTCAGAAGGTTGGTAAAGGAAGCTTGGTTACCAGTAATCTATGCTCTCTGAATGTACTGCCTCTGCAGATCCATGCTGAAGGAGTAACAAGCATGGCATGAGGGATTTGGAAAGGCAATTTATATGGTAGCAGAAAAATTACCAAGGAATGTTTTTACAGATAGTGTAGTTTGGTGTCCTACCATTGTTAAGATTAAATGGAAGAAAGAGTACATCTATTTTATGAAAGCTTGCAGGTAGTTCAAAATCACTTAAAATCCTGGTAGGATCATTTAGTCAGCTTACTTTCAGAGTACCACAGAATTAAAATGGCAGTTAGGATAACTATATTAAGGCTTTTGTTATGACTTTATCAATGGGCTGTGCTAGCTCTTAAAAATCTAAGGCAATTTACTGCAAGGAACTAAACAGAATTATCATTATGGTGTAATATTCATTTAATTTCGTATGTGCACAACAAGACATAATTTCAGTTTTATAGGAGAGAAAATTTTCTGAATATATGTTGACCTTGACATTTTCTGCAATGAAAACAATTACATCAGTTAATAAAAGAACGTGCCCTTTTTATTTTCACACTTACATTTTTCTGTCTACTGCTAACAAGATCAAATGCCAGGCTAGCTCTATATTCACTGTAGACCTGGAAAAAAAATCCAGTACATTAGATGTGTGATTAATATATATGAGATCACAAATTACAGCAGCAACAGGATTTCATTGATAAAACGTTTATCAATAAGAAGAGTTTTATAAAGCTTGGGCAGTAACTGCTGCACTGAATCTTGCCCTTTTATGGAGGTACACACTGCTGTATAATTAAGGACAACTGCTGTACAAACATGATCAAACACAGAAGCCAATTTTCTAAAAATCTAGAATAGTGCATGGTACAATTAGATTTACAGAATTAAACTAAGTTTACAATATATAAATTTACCTTTGGATTTTAGATTTACCAATCTGCTACTAACAATTGCTGTTAAGCCAACTTGGTCACCTATATTTTACCAGAATGATTAAAATGGCTACTAAAAGCCAAGTGGCATATCTGCAACAGAGTTTAGGAATGCTGACAACATGTCCTAGCCAAATTCCATATAGAAAGTTATATTGGCCTGTATGCCTCTAATTGGCGTCTCTTTTGGGCCACAGAGACAGGCGATAAGGATGAAAATGACTATTGGTTGGTGGTTACAGCACTCATGCAGAATGGGGATGACCCAGACTCTAGTCCCCCTGCACTAATGAATATTTAAAATATATTTACTTATTGGAATAGTTTCAATGAGCAAGACTGAGGGAGCCTTTGCATGAGAATATCCTAGTCCAATGGTTAGAGTACTCACCAGAGGTGGCAGATCCCTGCTCAATCCCTCCTCTGCCTCAGGTGACTTAACCCAGCAGTCTCCCAAATCCAGGTGACTACCCCAACCACTGGGACAAAAGTTATGAGGGAGGTTCTCATGCTCTTCCACTCCCATTTTGTGTGAACTTCACCTGAGAGGCCAGTCCAGTGGTGAACTCAGACATCTTTCTCCCACCTCAGCCCCAGAGCTATTAAAAAACCAGGAGTTATTTTTGGGCATATATACACACAGTTTTGGGAGCCTCCAGAAGAAAGACTAAGTAAATGTGTGGTATTAGCTTGTGGATAGAGGTAGGGTAGCTAATGGGAACGAGGACGTGGTGGTGGAAATTACCATATCTGAGGTAGAAGGCAAGCTTGAGCTGTTTAATGGAACTAAATCGGGGGGAGGGAAGGTCCAGATCATCTCCATACAAGAATATTAAAGGAACTAGCACATGAAATTGCCAGCCCATTAGCAAGGATTTTTAATGTATCTGTGAACACAGGGGTTGTACCGTACGACTGGAGAATTGCTAATGTAGTTCCTATTTTCAAGAAAGGGAGTAAAAGTGATCCAGTTAACTACAGGCCTGTTAGTTTGACCTCGGTAGTATGCAAGGTCTTGGAGGAAATTTTGAAAGAGAAAGTACTTAAGGATATCAAGGTTAATGGTAACTGGGATAAAATACAACATGGCTTTACAAAAGGTAGATCGTGCCAGACCAACCTGATCTCCTTTTTTAAGAAGATAACTGATTTTTTTGGATAAAGGGAATGCGGTGGGCATAATTTACTTAGATTTCAGTAAGGCATTTGATACGGTTCCACATAGGGAATTATTAGTTAAATTAGAAAAGATGGGGATTAATATGAAAAATAGACAGGTGGATAAGGAACTGGTTAAAGGGGAGACTGCAGTGGGTCATACTGAAAGGTGAACGGTCAAGCTGGAAGGAGATTATTAGCTGAGTTCCTCAAGGATTGGTCTTGGGGCCAATCTTATTCAACCTTTTTGTTACTGACCTTGGCACAAAAAGTGGGAATGTGCTAATAAAGTTTGCAGATGACATGAAGTTGGGAGGTATTGCCAATACAGAGGAGGATCGGGAGATCATACAGAAAGATCTGGATGACCTTGTAAACTGGAGTATTAGGAATAGGATGAAATTTAATAATGGGAAGTGCAAGGTCATGCATTTACGGACTAATGATTTTTCTTATAAGTTGGGGATGCATCAGTTGGAAGTGATGGAGGAGGAGAAGGACCTGGGTGTACTGGTTGATCAGAGGATGACTATGAGTTGCCAATGTGATGAGGTCGTGAAAAAAGCTAATGCGGTCCTGGGGTGCATCAGGGATAGGGAGGTGTTAGTACCATTAAATAAGATGCTGGTGAGACCTCATTTAGAATACTGCGTGCAGTTCTGGTCCCCCAAGTTTAAGAAAGACGAAGTCAAACTGGAACAGGTGCAAAGAAGAGCTACAAGGATGATTCGTGGAATGGAAAACCTGCCCTATGAGAGGTGATTTGAAGAGCTTGGCTTGTTTAGCCTAATCAAAAGAAGGTTCAGGGGGATTGCTTTCTATAAATACATCAGAGGGATAAATACCAGGGAGGGAGAGGAATTATTTGAATACAGTGTCAACGTGGACACAAGAACAAATGGATACAAACTGTCCATAAGGAAATTTAGGCTTGAAATTAGATGCAGGTTTCTAACCATCAGAGGAGTAAAGTTCTGGAATAGCCTTCCAAGGGGAGCTGTGGGGCAAAAAACATAGTTGCCTTCTAAACTGAGCTTGATAAATTTATAAAGGGGATGATATGATAGGACGACTTAGTTTGGCAATTGTCCATTTTTTACTACTGGTGATAGATATGCCAGTGACCTGGGAAGGGGCATTAGATGGGGTGGGTTCTAAGTTATTACAGAGAATTTTTTTTTGACTGGGTGGTGAGACTTGCCCACATACTCAGGGTTTAACTGATCGCCATATTTGGGGTCAAGAAGGAATTTTCCCCAGGGCTTGGGCGCTGGCAGTCTTTTGCCTTCCTCTTTAGCACTGGCCATGGCTCACTTGCTGGTTGATTCGCTGTATTTTAAAGTCTTTAACTCATGATTTGAAGACTTTAATAACTCAGTCATAAGTTAGAGGTTCATTACAGGAGTGGGTGGGTGAGGTTTCGTGGCCTGCATTGTGCGGGAAGTCAGATTAGATGATCATATTGATCCCTTCTGAACTTAGAGTCTATGAATCTATAATAAATTCTTGAAAATGATCAATTGTAGCACAAAATAAGATAAGAATCTCTATGGTCTTAATAAAATTAATTTGAATTCCAGATCTTTTAGAGTCAAGACCACAGCAAAAAAGTAAAAAGGATGTACTGTAGTTTGAAGATCAATAAATGTAAAAATCATGGGAACAGTTTGAATTAGGAGCTGTATGAATACATTAGCCTCAAATGAAACAAACAACAGAACTGGTAATCATATCTTGATCTAGAGATCCCATAAATGCTATACTGGGCAGTTGGGAAGGAAAACAGGAAAGTTACTTAGACATTATCAGATACTAAGGAAAAATGTAGCTATTTTAAAATAAAAGGGGCTGACCGCCTGCTGCTATAGTACACTTCAATTAGCACTGCATTGTTCTTAGCATCTCTGAAAATTAGGCCCAATAGGTATAAATCTTTAGAATCTACATGCGATATGGTAAAGGAGTGTGTTAAACTTTGCAGGACATCATGTAACTGATTCAGCACATGGATATACCTTGTATTTCTGGCTATCATTTCATTACCCCTGTTTTTGGTACTTTTTAGATGAAAGTAGGGCATGCATAAATGCCTCTGGCATAAGGGAGCTTATTAAGTAAATCTATTAAACTAGTTTCTACACTGCATACTGTAGTTACTTTATGAAGATGCTGAAACCGATTGCACTTCCAAGTTTTGACCTCATTTCTTGAAAGGGGGATTTGGGTAGTAAGAAGAAAATGCTAAGACATCATCTCTCAAATTTACAAGAAGAGCACTTGAATCCACACATCACTTTCTAAGGGCTTGTCTACACTTGAAATGATACAGCAGCGTTTCAGCGTAGCCACTACCTACACCACTGGAGGCGATTTCCCATCAGAGCGGCTAATCCACCTCCCCAAGAGTAGCAGCTAGGTTGACATAAGAAATGTTTCTGTTGACCTAGTGCTGTCTACACTGGGGGTGAGATGGGTTTAAATACACCACTCAGAGGTGTGGATTTTTCACACTCCTGAACGACTTACTTAAGCAGACTTAATTTTCTAGTTCAGACCAGGACTGAAACAAACAACATGTATAGTGTCTATATGTCAACACAACATAAAACAATTTAATCTAGTGCATTTAAAGAAGGCCTCCATATTATAAATGCCCCAAGAAATTACAGGAATGGGAAACCAACAGCTAACCTATTTTATATTCAGTGCTGCAGGGACAGAAGAGAACAAAAATATTTCTGATCTCGTATTCCATCTTTAAAAATACATTGAAAGAGAAAAATTCAAGTCTTGCATAAAAACAGATTTTTTAAAAACATTATCTCAAAATTCATTTGTTTAGAGAAATATATATACTCAGGGTGACTAATGCAAAAAGTAAATATTATCTTTATGTTTTCTTGAACTAGCAACTGCCTCAAAATGATCTGCAATTATGTGAACTGTGGCTATTACACAACTGACAACTTTAATTTATGGATCTGGAACTATTAATTTAGAAGCAGAGGTGTATCAGGCACATAAAATTCATCCTCAGAAGTGCATTGTTAATAAGAAAATAATTACTTGAAATGGCTTTCTTACCTGTTAAAAAAATAATCCACAACATATTCTATACTGGACTCAATCTTATTCTAATTCTTTTAACAGTCTTAAAACAAAATAAACCACAACTAGAGCAAACATGTTTAGAAGTCCAAAAGTATACCTACATCTGCTGTGATGTCATTGAACTTTGTTATAAATGCATGTTTCACAATATCAACTGCAATTTCTGATGCAATGACCATGCAAACATCTGGAAACAACACCCAAAGGTGATCTGCAGGTTAAGAAAAAAACCAAATGTCAGTTGTACTGTAAAATTTGATCCTGTAAGTAAAGAAAACTTGTAAATATTGCTCAGCACAACAATCAAACTTCCAAAGGTATAAAGTATTATACAGATACACCTATATGTATATCTCAGATGATACCATGCCGAGACGAATTTCTACCACAATATCTATTCTGGAGAATTATTTAGGTTAGTGTAGCATTGTAAGGCCTTATCTTCACAAAAGATACATTTTTAACATGTGCTAGCTATCATGATCAAATCTTAGTGTAGACAAAGCAATTGCACAGTTTAACATGTTATTTGGTTAAGGTAAATCTTCCAGCCAACATTTGCTAAAAATACACCTTTTGTCCTGTTGAAGAAAAGATACAAAAATCAGGACATACACCACTAAATACATGTCTAACCAGTTATATTAGAAAAAATACCAATGTTTATTTGAATCAAGTGTTTAAAGTTTAATTAATATTGAAATCAAGATAGAAACTTATTTTCAGTCTCATACTTGGTTCCCTTCTTGCCAGCATCAGAAAATAACTACACTTTTCTAACATGACTTCTCATAATAGTAGATTCAGAAATATAAAACATGTAACAAAACTTTGCAAAACACATCCATGTTTATTACATTACAAGGGTTACACTCCATCTACTGGAATTAATGGAATCACCAGCCACAGAAAACAGAATATAGTTGACATGCTCAGATCTTGTGACTTCAAGTCATAGGAACTTTTGATTTGATTGCTGCTTGATTTTTAACTTTCAGATTGCTGTGTTGAGCAAAAGGGGTATGTATGTATGACAGATGGTCTCACATGAATACCCGCAGCATTCTAATTACATACTAATAAGAGTATCATTTAAAAATTACATTTTTTTTCAACAGTGTGATTACCTGGATTCCATGAGAACTGTTCCATATTTCTTAAACATACGATCAATAATAGCACATAATTGGTGAATCTCTCCTTTATATCTGAAAAATAATTAATTGTCAACTCCAGATAAAATAGTTATTTATGCGTATTATGGTAGTGCCATTGTACTATGCACTGGACACATAGTAAGAGGTAATCCTTGCCCAAACTGCCCAATCAAATTCAGGAGAAAACACAGTTGACATTTGAAGTAACATGCAACTGAAACTCCTGCTTTCCCTAGCTGGCAGAACTATGTCAAAGGGGTGATATACACTTGGTACTCCAGGGATTTTGAGAATGGCCTTTAGTGAATTGATTGCACCATACTTAGAAGATCTCTAATAGTCAATCCTGAAACAGCATTAAAAACAAGTTGGAGAAAGCTGTCAATTCCACCCTCATTAAGGTAAAAAACAGAGGCACAATGGCAATCAAGCTTGATATAGACTCCTATGATGGATCAGACCATATGTCCTTCTCTCTGGTATCTTGACAACAGCAGCAAATAGTCAATAGATTATGTGCAACATCTATAAACATACTATGATAGACCAAGCTATGAAGTCTCCTACATAGTTTGCTAGCACTTCTGTTTGCATGTAACACAATAACTTTTGAACACTGCATCCAATCAACTCCAACATTACAGTGAATATTCTAAGCATCAGTGGGCAGAACCCTACTGATTTTGACTGAAAAAAAAAAAAAAATCAGAAAAACAGAAGGAGGAAGTGGATGATAAATGGAACCCTTGGCACAAAATCTGGTTAGCAGACCTAGCAGCTTCAACTGCCTCTGTAATGGCCCATAGATCAAAGAACTAGTTGATGGCAGCCATTACCACATGCCATCTTTATACCTCATTTCAGCTCTGCCCATCCTGCCAATAAAGTTTCAAAATGCTGACACCCTAAAGGAGAAAGAGAGGGGGAAAAAGATGGTGGGGTAAAAGGTGGGGCGGGTGAGGGAGGGGGAATGGAGAGGTACAGAGCTAGGGGATGCACACACCCTGGCATGAGGGAAAGGAGGACACACACACACAGAGCCTCTGGTACAGGAGAATTGGGGAAAACATGGATAGAGGGAAGTGGGGGGGCATACACAGTCCCTGGCATAAGAACACTGGAGGACACAGAAGCCCTGGCACAGGGGACAGAATTGGAAGAGGTTGTAGTGAATTGATAGATGCCGAAGGGAAGGTGACACAGTGACACAATGATCTTGGTCTGCAGAAGTAATGAAAGTTGCAAATCCCTAGTTTCTTAACTGTTTGACTATAGAGACAACTCTGGATCAGACCAAGTAAAAAGCATGCTTTTTCTGTACAGTTGAATATACCAAGTATTATATATAGCCAGACCAGCACCTAAATGTTGTAAGTTCTCCATGGATAGTCCTACAAGAAAACTTAGGGGTAGCCAGGCACCACAAGGTTTCATACGTATTATGAAGTACGGCTTTATATTTGATTTAACTTAATTATCAGCACCACAAAAATGATCATGCAGTTTTTAGGTGACTAATAAATACTTTCTCTTTCACTGAACAAAACATATGAAATCCTTCAGTCTCACTGGATCAATATGTAATGTTTCAGCATTTAACTCTGCAAAAAACACTACCAAAAATACATGAAAACTGAAGGGAAAAAATTCCAAGGTTTAGGGAAGAATTCTGATGTAGGGATCCTCATTCAAACCCAGTGGCCATTGCAGGTCCCATCCACACCTTCTACTAACTCTACTCAGTATGGGCCGGCTCCCCAGACCCACTGTTAGGGGATATAGGAGAAGAGATAGGGAGTGACCCTAAAAATCTGCTATATCTACTCTTCTTGTGGGTGGATACTATCCAACTTCCTCTCTCCCCCACCAGCTTCTTCCTCTGATCAAGGTTCCTTCTCTTTTTCTCTTTTCCCTCTTCTCTGCAATAGCTGTTGGAGGGACAAGGCGGGTGAGATACTTTTCATTATATTAAATTCTGTTGATTAGGGAGACAAGTTTTTGAGTTTACACAGAGCTTTTCTTCAGGTCTGGGAAACAAGGGCTATATCTACACAGCAAAATTAAACTGACCTAATTTATGTCAGCAAACAACTGCCACAGAATTCCATCACTTGTGCGTCTGCACATTACTCCTTGTGTCAGCAGTGCGTGCCCTCACCAGGAGGGTTTGTATCAATTGTTCGGTTGCTGTGGTATGTCTTTCGAAAGCCAGTAACAGTCAACATTAGCAATGAAGTGTCTCCAGGCACTGACATTGCGTTCACCTAAGTACATCAGCCTTGACTCTATGCTGCTCATACAGGGGGTTATTAGGACAGTGTAGCAGGGCAGTTATGTTGGTCGAGTGATATTTACACGTAGATGCTTCCATAGTTAGATCACTGTAAGCTGCTTAGTATCAAACTAACTCTGCATTGTGGACTAGACCGCACTCAGAGTTCTGCTCGGGGAGTTCCCCAGAGCAAGATCATGGACTTGGTGAATCCAGAAACAGAGACAAATCATGGTGACTGGAGAATCGGATCACTTGATCTGCCAATGTGTTCTGCTTCCCTAGAAGATAAGCAACTCTGAGATGACCTGAACTGGTTATGCAAAAGTTCCAGACTGCCTCCTGTCATAGCTGGGTCAACTGTACTCTTCTCTGTCTGTTTACATAAAACATGGCTGCAGAATTGTCCATTAGAATCAGCAGCAACTTCCTGTTATATGTGGGAGGAAGGCTAGTCACACAGCCCTTAACTCTCTGACTTTTATGAAAGTCATTAGATCCTGAGGTGTCCAGAGACTTTGAGTTTGCAAGGCTCCCGTATGAACTCCACAACTCAAGTCTGATGCATTTGTACCCAAAATGAGGATTGGTGGGGAGGAGAGGGATATAGTAGTGTGATGGGGTGTCTACCTCACACAAGACTTTAAGGGGTTACGGTGGCCAGGTTGGCCAATTATTTGCTCATGATGCGCCAAGAGAAGGAGCCAAGGGCATTGATTAATTAGATGAGGCTTAGGTGGACAGGAGCAGGAGAGGCTTGTGGAAAGCCCACAAGCTGAGAGCAGCTGGGGCTGAAGGGAAGGAATCTGCAGTCACTCCCTGAGAGGAGGAAGGTGTGTTTGGGGCTACAGGGGCAAGTACCTTACAGTTACTCCCTGAGAAAAGAGTTTGGACTGGCAAACCCAGAAAGGTAGGAAAGGCCAGGGGAAAAGCAGCAATGGATAGTACAGGGCAGATCTTGGCTGCTGATGAGAGGGCCTGAGCTGGAACCCAAAGTAGAGGATGGGCCCAGATTCCCCTACCAGCCCCTGGGGAAGTAACACAGACCAGACAGTAATTTGCTTGAGACCGTTTGGTCCAAAAGACTTTGATACCCCAGAAGTGCATAATGATCTGGCTTGAGGGTCAAGTTGTGCAGAAGGAGCACCTGGAGTTGCAGAGATGGATGGAGAGGCCACAAGAAGGGGGGTAGCACCTGGAGGGAGCTAATCCCCAGAGCTGGCAGAAGGAGGCACCCTAACAATGAGAGGGCTCCCATTACAAGGGAACCCCCCACACAGAGATTCAGAGGGTCCACCAATCCAGGAATGACAAAACTGATGCTGGCATCCAAACAACCTTGTCCAGATAACTTCAACTTGGGGTATACATAGATGCTAATCATACCGGAAGCTTTCTGAGGTGTAGTTTGATGTGTTGAACTACATAGGTAAATGATGCCATGTGACCTAGGATGCAGAGGCAGCTGCATGCTGTGGTGAGAAGTACCACAGCCAGCAGTGTCTTGAATCTGTATTGGAATAGCAAAGCCATGTCCTTGTGGAGTTTAAGACTTCTCCAATAAACTCTATCCTTTTTACAGGTTCTAAAATTGATTTGTTTGGATTCACTAAGAGCCCCGTTTCCTCTTTGTCACAGGTGTGTAGATTCCAAGAAATTTTAATGTTGTCCTGGAATCTGTTAGGTTATGTAGTTTATGATCTGTTTTCTCAGAAAACATCAAGGGCCTTTTGAAAGAGAGGTCATGGATGGTTTGTTGAACTTCCACGAGAGTAGCCCAAAAGATTGTAAACCTGTACATATTCTTGTGGCAATAGCTGATTCCATGGCTTGAGCCGCTGCATTAGCATCATCCAAACTGTTCTGCAAAGCATTTCTGGCAACCAGCTTGCCCTCTTCCACCATTACTGCAAAATGCTGCTTACAGTGCTCTGACAGCTGGTCTTTAAATATTATTATATTCTCCCAGAGTACAAAGTCATAGTGACTCATGAGAGTCTGTTGGTTTGCAATCCTGATTTGCAGGCTCCCTGTAGAATAAAGCTTGCATCCAAACAAGGCCAGCCTCTTCGCCTCTCAACACTGCTGCTTGGTGACCTTGTCTCTCCCATTTGTTAGTAGCTGTGGCCACCAAGCAGCCCGGGAAACGTGAGAATACAAACATGCATCTCTCTTAGAAGGCAACCGTAACTCCTTTCAGCTTGCTTTGCTTTGGAAGGTAAAGAGGCTGGTGTGTGTTACAGCACCTTGACTGGCTCCCTAATGGCTTCATTAAATCAGCAGAGCCATATTGGCAGAGGCTGCTGACACCACGATGTTAGCAAATTTGTGGAAGCTTTTATGCTTGTGTGCCTGAATATCAAGAACAGCGGCCACCCTTCTCACTAGGGTCTTGCTAAGTCCTGTGGCTTACTAGCAGTGGTGAAACAATTGCTACCTCAAGAAAGAAGATAGCATACAATTCTGAGGTTGAGACTGCTCTATGATTGGCAGTGGGGAAGTTGCCCGAGTTTCACCTTGGTGGTACCGACACTGGTACTGGAGAATGATGTTCTCCAGGGGCACTGGAACCGAGAGGTCTTGAAGACCTAGAGCGAGACAGTTGCAAAGAATACCTAGTGGGAGGGGGAAAGTTTATAGTCCTTTATACTTTAAATCTGCCTTATCTTTATTTCCAGATGTGCTCTAAACAGCTTATTTTCTCCACCAAGAAATCAATTTGTCTTTTATGGTGAAAAGCTTGTGTGAATCATATTTTTTTCAACCTACTGACTTCCCAGTTTCTTCTGTGTTGTTAAATCTTTCTTCTCACAGATTTGCCCATTGTTTAGAGGCAAATTGCTAAAATTCCAAGAATACCTTTGTCTTTCTTTCCTTCCCTAAACTCCTATCTTCATTCTTTGCTACCTTTTCACTTAAGTCAACAGAGTCCTGTGGCACTTTTAAAGACTAACAGATTTATTTATCGCATGAGCTTTCGTGGGAGAAAATCCCACTTCGTCAGACGCTTTGAAGATAGGAAAGTTACAGAGTGGGAGGAAATTAAATGCAGGGGAGTGTATGACATAGCATCAGGTCAGGCTGTAACAGCAAATCAAAATAGGTGTTAGGATTCAAAACACTGGGGAACAGCACATTGAGGAGGGGGAGGTCAAATCACTTGTTGTAATGCGAGAAAAATCCATAGTCCCTGTTTAACCCCAAGACAACTGAGTCAAATTTGCATATAAGTTCGAGTTCTGCAGACTCTCTTTGAAGCTGTGATTTGTTACTCATCTGTTTCAACACAGCTATTAACAAGTCGTCAAGGGAGTGAGCAGGGAGATTGAAGTGTTCCCCTACAGGTTTTGCAGTGTTGCAATTTCTGATGTCAGATTTGTGTCCATTGATTCTTTGGCGCAGAGACTATCCTGTCTGTCCAATATATAAGGCAGAGGGGCATTTCCGGCACATGATGGCATAAATCACATTGGTGGATGAGCAGGTGAACGAACCCTTGATGGAGTAGGTGGCATGATTAGGCCCTGTGATGGTGTCATCAGTGTAGATATGAGGGCAAAGTTGGCAGCGTGGTCTGCTGCAGGGCTGTGTTCCTGCTTTAGTGTTTCTGTTCTGTGATCTGTAGTTGCTGGTAAGTATCCTTTTAAGATTAGGGGGCTGTCTGAAAGCAAGGAGAGGTCTGTCTCCTAAGGCTTGAGAGAGTGAGGGATCAACTTGTAAAATAGGCTGTAGATTTTTGATGATGTGTTGAAGAGGTCTGGCTTGGGGGTTGTAGGTGGTGACCAGTGGCGTTCTGTTGTTGTTTTTCATGGGCTTCTCCTGCAGTAGTTGACTTCTGGGTACCCGTCTGGCTCTGTCAATTTGTTTCTTCACTTCTGCGGGTTTGTACTGTAGTTTTAAGAATGCCTGGTAGAGATCCTGAAGGTGTCTGTCTCTGTCTAAAGGGTCAGAGCAAATGCGGTTATATCTTAGGGCTTGACTGTACACAATGGATCGTGTGGCGTGTCGAGGATGGAAGCTCGAGGGATGTAGGTAACTATACCGATCAGTAGGTTTGCGGTATAGGGAGGTCTTTGTCTTGGGGTTAAACAGGGATTATGGATTTTTCTCGCATTACAACAAGTGATTTGACCTCCCCCTCCTCTATGTGCTGTTCCCCATTATTTTGAATGCTAACACCTATTTTGATTTGCTGTTACAGCCTGAGCTGATGCTATGTCATACACTCCCCTGCATTTAATTTCCTCCCATTCTGTAACTTTCCCATCTTCAAAGCGTCTGACGAAGTGGGATCTTCTCCCACGAAAGCTCATGCGATTAATAAATCTGTTAGTCTTTAAAAGTGCCACAGGACTCTGTTGTCAGGATAAGTTAGTTAATGTTCCACTGCTTAAAACAGACTACCAGGAAGCTATGCTCTTATAGCAAATGTACTAATTTACATTAACAGTAATAAAGTAACTATGAAAGAGAAGTTCACTGATCAGCCATAATAATAGGCAACATTTAATTCTCAGGATTCCCCAATAACCAGGATGTCAATTATATGGTCCAAATGCTGGATCTAGTCCTTGTGATATATGTATTGTATACAGTACATTCAGATTGCAGAACTTCAGCTTTCATTTAAAAAATAAATTTTTAGGCTCCGTGGTACAAAGTGTCTCTCTAAATGTGAGCTAAGTAACTAAATACAGCGATGTCCGCCTCAGTCTTCAAACATTTATTTAAAGCACTAACGCAGTGGTTCCCAACCTTTTCTCTGCTGTGGCGCACCCTGATGCCTTCAATTATGTTGCGGCACACCGCTATTATAAACTCATGAATATTCATGAGCAGTGGCACACTGTTTTGGGAAATGCTGCTAAGTAGGATTGTAGGGTCATATGGGCAGAGCAGGGGTGGCAAGAGAGGAGAGGGGAGGTCAGGAGTGGCAGGAGAGAGTGTGGGGAGCACAGCAGGGCAGGGGTGGCCATGTGGGGAGCAAGAAAAGATGGCAAGAGAGAAGTGAGGAAGGGAGGGCAGGGGTGTCTATGTGGGGTGGCAAGGGGGAGCCTGGGGATTGGAGGGTGGGGGCGGGGAGCCTGGGATGTGAAAAGGAAAGGCAGTGGGATGAAATAAGGAATAGCAATGGGGCCTCACTGGGCCCCTGCCACTGCCTGCAGGGACTTGCCAGGGCCCCAACCCCCTCCACCCGGGCCAACACCAGTCTTCCAGTCCAGCCCCACCACCTCATTTGGCCCACATAGACCCCACCATGGGCCTTAGCATGTTCCTTGCAGGGCCCCCATCCCAGGCCTTACTAGGGCCCTGCCCCACCTGCACCAGCCAGCCTCATTGAACCCCGGCCGGCACCTCACTGGAGTCGCGCTAACCTTGACGGGGCCTCCACTGGCCTCCTGGGGTCCCCCACCATGGGACTAGCTGGGACCCTCACTGCCCCCACCAGCCTTGCTCGCATCACCGGGGCCCCTACTAGGGACACACCAGCCCCCCACCCCCCACTGACCTCACTGAGGATCGCCCCCCCCCCAGCTGGGGCTGCATGAGGCCGCTGGCTGCAGTTCCCACTCGTAGATCCCCCCGGCCAAGGCCACATGGGGCCGCCGCCCACGGCTCTGGCTCGAGGAAGCCCCTGGCTGTGACCACATGGGGCTGCTGCCCACAGCTCAGGGGACCCTCCGCCCCACAATGGGTCTCCACCCCTCTATCTCATACCATCCCAAAGCCCCCCTGAACAATTAACCTCCCACCCACTCTTACCTTCACAGGCCCAAACTGCGTCCTCTGGCTTTTCCCACTCTGCACAGCCCACGTGGCTGGGCTGAGCAGGGCAGGGAGATTTAAATTGACCCGAGCCACGCAGATTCTCGCGGCACACCTGGGGAGTTGCCGCAGCAAACTGGTTGGGAACCACTGCACTAAAGAAACATGAATCAACAGTTACAGAGCCCCCGGATGTACAAAGATACTGTCTTTACTCTCAAGAGAGTGAAACTGACATGAGATTATGACTCTATGACTATGACTCTCTATATTTTCAAACGTTTGACAAAGTGGGATTTTTCCCATGAAAGCTCATGTGATAAATAAATTTGTTAGCCTTTTAAAGTGCCACAGGACTCCTTGTTTGTTTTTCTCATGAATACAGTACGCTAGTTTTGGTACAGGAATTTATCTTGCTCTCCAGCAGTCTGAAGATTCTGTAGCAGATGCCCATTATGGAATCAGAATTTTCATTTCTCATATCCTTAAACAAAATATCTCAACTAAAACTGAATCACATTACATTTCACTAATTTTATAAACACTTTTGACACAGCAACATGATAATTAACACGAGCACTTCAAAGTTTTTTATTGTACATGGTGCTTTCCCAGAAAGGATTTGTTTCACACCATAGCACAAGCATACAGTAACTGAATTAATTAATTTGATGGTACTGAGAACACTGGCAGAGCTGTGCTGCAATAGCGCTTTCATTAACACGCTCTAGGCTGATGGGAGACAGTTCTCCTATCAATACAGTCAGCCTACTCCCCCTCTTCCCGCACCCAGAGGTGGTAGTTATGTTGGCAGGAGAATCTCTCCTCCCAATGTCACTCAAGGGTGTGACTTTTTGACACCTCTGAGCAACACAGTTATACTGGAACAGGTCTGTAGTATAGACCAGACCAGCTATACTGACCTACCCCCATTGTAGACAGTGCTAGGCCAATGGAAGATTTCCTATCTATAGATTCTCAGGAAGGTGGATTAACTGTGTGGACAGGAAAACCCCTCCCCTCAGTGTCTACACTAAAGTGCTGCAGATATCTATCCACTGTAGCGTTTTAAGTGTAGACATACTCTTCATGTTACTTTTTTAATGCTTTGATGATACAAGTCAGGGTTTCCACAGTTAACTAACACAGAATGTGTCATAGCTTCAATTGCATGCAGTGAAACAATTGAATATTTCATATACCAAACACATGAACAATCTTACAAAATGATTGATAGTACTTGCAAATTGCAGTGCTTAATTTAATGTGGTCTATACTGTTGGAAAAGTATTACTGTAGCTCTGAAATTCTAAACACACACGGAACTCTTAGAAAACTTGCTATTTTTTCTTTTTAGGCATTTAGGGTATGTCTACATTAGCAATTTAGGTCAACTTAAGGACCCTTAAGTCGACCTAAATTACTCCAAGTCGACTTAATGAAAGCTTTAGTTGACTTAATAACAACCGCCCATTAGGTCGACTTAAGCCTTAAGTCAATTCCTTAAGTCAACTTAAGGACGGTGTGGACGGGGAGTAACCCTTAAATCGACTTTATTAAGTCGACTTAAGGCCAGTTAAGTCGACTTAACTTTAAGTCGACATAATCCACTTTGTTAGGTTGACTTAAGGTCGACTTAAAGTCAACTTAACACTTTTTCTAGTGTAGACATACCCTTTATGTGTGGTGGCGATTCCAGAGCAGCCTATAATCATTTCAGGAAAAGTTAGCTATCAATTTGAAACTCACTTGTTTTGTGCACTCTGCATGCACTCATCTGTTTCTATACCCATCTGGCATAATGCATGGCCTGACTTACCCCATGGCTAAGAGCAAAATTTGACATTGTCATTACAGATCATTGCTAACAGTGCCCAACAATAAAATAAGAGAAATATATTTGGTCTGCTTTCTCATGCTACTGTTGTAGATTATATGAGAGAAATCATTGATAATCACAGCCTCTAATCTATTTTAATTAATATTCAACAAACCTAAGATCCATGATTGAGCTTATGATTTTCTGGGTCCCAGAGAAAAACAGAGCAGAGTGAATATTTTCTCATTATTCACTCAAGTTTTAGAAAGAATTTGTTTTGGCCTTGCTCAGATCCCTTTTATGTTTACTTTTTGTGAATATTCCAGCAAACCAGTTTTCCTTGCACACTCACATTAAGCAGATTTTAATTATACATCATATTACAGTCTTCAAAACTGATATTTAAATATTGTCACCAGAAATAACCACCAGCAGTAGTGAATAAGAGTTCCTTCCAACATGGTTGAAGAAGGCCAATGGTTTGGCCTTTATAAACTTCTATTAAAAATACAATAAGAGAATTATTTAAATTTTATTTTACTATGTTTACTCATGTATCGCCTCTTCTCCAAGAATTTCAAGGAACCATAAAAACACTAATTTTCTCAACATTCACTGAAGTAGAATCACACCAAATTTGCTTAGAGGTAAACTCACTAAAGACGACACACATTATCTCGTTCAGAGTCAAAAAGCAAATACTTGAGTACTGTATCCAGTCACCTGCACTACATATATTCCCCTCCACAAGTGAAGATTGTCACTAAGACCACATTTCTGTCAAAAACACTGTGCCTCATATACACAAATCAGATATTCAAATCCCAGAGTAGTCTGCTAAAATCTACCTCTTGGAACACCTCAAATTATCTATTTTATATAAAGTTTTAAAGTTAACCATTGATTTAGTTATTTTAATAAAGCCTGACTTTCAAGAAAATTGTCTGCATTTAAAAGTTAAGACAGAGTCAAAGAGAAAACTAAGCTTTTTATTTAATGTGTGATTGTGTGCATCTGTACACTTACATGGAATTTTTAATTTTAACTCTTGCCTATGACATATGTATGTAATAAAGAATTTATAAACAAAAGATTTCTAAAGCTAACGCATTGCACCTGTGTGAAGCAATACCAAGACAAAAGAGCTTCTAAAACCAATACAACATCAAGGCATAAAAGGTAAGAAGGTACTGATATTAATGTCAAAACTTCTATGGGCCACCGAAAATATTATGATAAAGTATTTCAGTGAAAAGATAGTAGAGACTTCTCTTCCTGGGACAATCTTTCTAATCGAAAAAGAGTCCCCAAATTTCTATACATTCAGTAATACAGTCATAAGCAATAGACGTACAGTTGTGTTTTCTAAGGGTTTATCTATACGATGTGCTAGCCGGCACTAGAAGTGTGCAATTTTAGTGCACTCTAACATGTCATGTACTAACCAGCTTTTGTGGTCCTTGCTATACTAAAAATTCCCTAGTGAGCATTTTAAACAGGACTGTATTAACATCCAGAAGGGAACTTAGAGTGTGTGTTAGCAGGATAGAAATGTACTAGCAACATACTAGTGTGCACTAGAATTTACATCCATCTAACACGGATTAACATACTGTGTAGACAAAACAAAAGCCTCTTATTAAGTGATATTTAATAATGTTGCGGTCTGACAGATTTCAGAATTTGGCAATAAATCTTAAAATCTGGTGTTTCAATAGATTAAATCTGTAAATTTTGAGAATGATTAGACAATGCGTAGACAGATTCCTGGCAATTTTAGGTATTAAAATGCAAACAGTTATTTGTGCAAATATGCTCCTAAAACTGAAATTCCATTTTAGTCCCATTAAACAAAGCGGTCATAAGGAGATCTAGAATTCAGGTTGACTAACAGAAATGCAGAGTGCTCACATCCACTTCAAGGTAATACTTGGCATCACTTTAATACCACAGGCATAATGAAAGACTGTCTGTGAAATAATAGCAAATGTTGAATTAGCAGTATTTTTCTGACCCATAAAAAATTTACATACCACTGTTTGACATTTGAAAAAGATTGTTCTTCTCAAACTTCTTGAAAACACTTCCTTTTATTTCAACGAACTGTAATTTTAAACACAAACAGTTAGCTTCCTTATGGATCATCCTTGTGCTATGGGATTTTTTTTTTTTTTTTTAATTCAAAGTCAAAGATGATCAAAGACTTAATTCATTCAGACACTATGTTTAGGATAGTTTAGGTACTTATAAAATTATGAAGTTATACTACTAGCTAAGCATTAAAAGTATGTCCTGTGAAACAATAATGCTAAAATGCACTATGTTATTTTTTCATCTCTTACATTTATGAACATTCGCTTATTACTTTGAATTAAAAATGAAATCCAGGCCATACTTACATTATTAGACATCATGATGGTAAGCAGTGACTTGTTGTGGGAGTTGAAGGCTACATTAAGTGTTGTTGCTTGAACCATTATAAGAATAGCATGCAAGACTGAAAATATCATTGTTAAAGAAAATGACATTTGAAAAGCATACTTCTGTACTACATTATACTGGCATTAACCAATACTCTGAAAACAATACAGACCATCAAAGATCTTTTGTCCTCAAAATTAATAGGAAACACAAAAATATTTCTTGCATCACTGAAAAATTAATTAGTGGAGTAGCATTATAACAAAGTCATAAGTTACTTCAATTTCTTGCAGTCAAACCAGTGAGTTTCAGAATTGTTTAAATTTCCACAGCATGCGTGTAATGCACCAGTGTTTTACCACTGAACACAGCTGGACCTATCATTACTGCTGCTGGTTTATGCACCTCAAGCCAACCTCCCCAGTTAAAAAACAACACTGCATGGGATGGCATCAGGAGAAATACAATACGTAAGTATATTTAATCCAGTGCCAACGTAGGAAAAATCCCTACTGCTGGAGGAGGGAAGCAAAAATAATTGTTGAAGAGTTATATTTTTTCAAAGAAATGTTTTCTAATTTGGAAGCAATTATGCTGAACAGAAGACAGTAAAATTGCTATTTTAAAAGCCTCTTCTGAGCAAATACATAAAGGTAAGTACAATCGGTATTCATTCAGAGTCTCCACAAAAAAAGGAAAATCAGGGATTTGTTTCCATTTACTCCACTTTTGGTGTTAGCAAGGTCATCAATTGTCGCATGAGAAATACAACCCTTAACTCACAGCTTGGCAGGTTAAAAGCTTTTCAGTTCACTTCTAAAAAATGAAGTGCTGTAAATCTTATTCTGAAAATGAACATGAATACGTAATTTCAGGCAAGCCCAGAAACATCTTCAAATAATTTTACACAATTGTGGTTTTAAAAGTTTATTAGTTTAATTTGAGAAAAAATTTTAACTGAATGTATAGTGATCTAAAGAAAATTGCTGCAATTAATTCTAACAAAAAAGAAAGGATACAGACATACAGCACTGCCATGAAGAAGTGAGGAATCACACCTATATGAGCTCTTTTCCTCTCCTTAGGTTCAGTAGCCGTCCAATAAAGAGCATCCAAAATGTCTTGACCAAAGGAGGAAAACAGACGATCAGCCACCTAAAGAGAAAGACCTTTAAGTATTTTAAAACAATGCTTTGCCTATTAACAAAAGTCATTTGAATACATTGCAATAATTAAAGACCCAATCCCCCCAAATGTCTTAGAGGTTCAATTTTTTTTCCATATTTCTCTCTTTTCCCTTTTTGGCCACATCATTTCTCTGCAAAAAAAAAGATTTCCTAATGCCATATTATAATTGCCTTTTCATATCTTTAAATGGTCTACTCTTCCCTAACCCTACCACACCTCTCTTTCAGCAGGACTTACTCAGACATCAGACCCCTACTTGATAAGTGCAAAATAATGCACATGGGAAAAAAAAAATCCCAACTATACATACAAAATGGAGGGATCTAAAATAGCTGTTAACACTAGAGAATGACCTTAAAAATGTTGTGGCAATCAAAAAAAGCTAACAGAACGTTAGGAATGGGACAGATAAAACAGAAAAGCTCATAATGCCACTATAGAAATCCATGGTACACCCACACCTTGAATACTGAATGTAGTTCTGGTTGCCCCATCTCTAAAAAGATGGATCTGAATTGGAAAAGTTAAAGAGAAGGGCAATAAGAATTACTATGGAAATAGAAGAACTTCCATACAAGGAGAAATTAAAAAGACTGAGAACATTCAGCTTAGAAAAGAAATGAGTAAGGGGGAATATGATACGGATCTATAAAATGATGAATGGTGTGGAAAAAGAGAACAATGAAGCATTATTTACTTTTTCATATAAACACAAGAACATGGGGTCACCCAATGAAAATAATAACCAGCAGATTTAAGGTTTAACAAAAGGAAGTATTTCTCCACAATGCACAGTCAATCTGTGAAATGTGTTGCCACATGATGTTGTGGAGGCTAAAAATATAACAATAAAAAAAGAATTTGATAATTTCATGGAGGACAAATCCATCAACAGCTATTAGCAACGGTGGTCAGTGATGTAATTCCAGGCTTTGGGTTTCCTTAAACCGCCAACTGCCCAGAAGCTGAGACTGAACAATTGCATCGATCGCTCAAAATTACCCTGTTCTATTCATTCCCTCTGAAGCATCTTGCCCTAGCCACTGTCAGAAAACAAGTTACTCAGCTAGACGGACCATTGACCTCACCCAGTATGGTCAGACTTATGACATGAAACCCGGGGCTGTGGCAACTATCTGAGCTATGGAAGCCCGTGGAAAAAGTGTCAAATTGCAATTCAAACTTCTTTCACAAAGCAACATGTTCACTATCATGCCACCAAGCCAGCCTGCATCTTATTTTTTTTTTTCAAATGTTTAAAAAGAATGGAGGAAAAAATTATAATACACAGCAAAGTATCAAGCTGGGAGAAGGAGGAGGAGATGCCGAGTGGGGTACTGCAAAGATTGGCATTAACTTTGGGTGAGTATTTTCCATCTCTTATAAGTTTTACCCAATTAAACTGATACATATGATAACACTAATTATTCCCATCACTTATTAAACTGTAATAATAAAATTATGATATAAAAACAAATAATGTCATAAGACATATTAAGACTAATGCTTCATTTAGCTGTTCTGCAACCAAGAATGACAACCTTAAACAAGTGAAAACAATAAGCAGTAGAACAGAAGATACGATACATTACAGTATTTGCTTGTATATTTACTAAAGGTTTTTCATAGAACTATGTAATCAGCCAGGGCTCAGTATTCTCATTTATTTTTTTTAAGTTATTACTAATCAAATTTTAAAAAGTTATTGAAGAGAAATTTCTGACAGAAATTAGAAAAATTCAACAAACTCTCTCAAGCCAATATTCATTATTTAGTAAAAAAAAAATAAAAATGTAAAAGTAAAAGCTTTGACAAAACAGCAAATGGTACAGTTTAATGCTGGATATCCCAAATAAGACACTTAAGAGTAGCATTTAACATATACCTGGCCACTCTTACAGCATCATAACAGCCCCTTCTACTCTGAGTTATTTCAAACTTGGCAGCTTGAAATTTTAAATTAGGAAAAGAATTAGGTTTATTCAAAAGGATATTTACAATGGCATTGTTTTCGGCTTTTTACTTTTCTCAGGGAAGGTGGTCAGCATCCTCTAGTTCCTGCTCCATGTGATGCCCCATCATGCATTTTATTTGGTGAAGTGGCACTCACTATAGAATACTTAAGGAGTCAGGTAAGTTTGGCTTTGTCCACAATATTGCGGGGGGTTTAAAAGGTGTGTTTTTCTTTTAGCATTTTAATATTTTATATTCCTTAGGGTATAAAAACAAGGAAACACCACGCAATATTGTTGGGTTTTTGAAGTGGACTTACCTAAACCCTACATGCCGGCTCCAGGCTCCAGTAGAGTTCCATGGTGAATGTTGTGTCACCAGCATAACGCAGGAGCAGGAGCCGGTGGGTCTGAATCTAAAAAAAGAAAAGTGTCATTTTAAGCCAGCTTGGCTGAATGCACCCCTTAACCTGGTTATTTGGGGCATTCAGCACATAATTTGGAAGTTTTTATTACTTCTATCAAATCCATTTGCAGGACAATTTTCTCTGACCCAGAAATAGCCGAAAACATCAGAACATTGTAAACATCTTTGTCAGTCTAATCGTTTCTCCAAATTAAAAATCTCAAAAATCAGACATTTGAATTAAGTTTATTTTGATACAAATATAAGGCTGGTTATTGCTTTTAAAAATATGAAAAGTGCCTATGCCCATATGGGCAACTTGCAAGGTGTGCTGCTAGTGGCAGATATTTGTTTGGGTAAAATGGAAATGTGCTCCCAGCAAGTATGTTGAGTGGGACCTAGGACACACTGGTTTTGCATCAATGTTATTTAGGCTTGTAAAAAGCCTGGAGAAAACACTTCTTCTGTTTTGCCAGACACTAAGGCTATGTCTACACTTGCAAATGAAGTTGACTTAAGGAGGCTTAAATCGACTTAAACAAAGCCACGTCCCCACCAGGCTTTCATTAAGTCGACTTAAGAAATTCTTTAAGTCAACTTAATGAAAGCTTAAGTCGACTTAATAAGAACCGCCCATTAGGTCTTCTTTAGGTCGACCTAAGCCCCGTGTAGATGCTTAAGTCCACTTTGTTAAGTCAACCTAAGGGCAGTTAGGTTGACTTAAAGTGGACTAAGTCCATATCCATGGACACCACTTTGTTAAGTCGACTTAATAAGGTCAACTTTAAGTCGACTTAAAGTCGACCTAACTTTTTCTATTGTAGACATAGCCTAAGGTTTTCATGACAGAACAAGGAAATCCAATATACTTTCTAGTTTGATCCTGGCCCACTGAATTTAAAGAGAATTTGTTTTGTTACTAATGACATTTGCTATGAGCAGTATCGGAACACAGAGTTCTCATAAGCAGAAACTATTCCCTTGCTCTGTTTTATTGAGTAGGGAACCACACCATTAGTTCTGCTTTGACACAGGTAAAGCCACTCTCAAACTCTTTGCATGTTAACTCAGTGAAGGGAATGACACCTGCCATTTGCTTGACGGAACAGAATATTGAAGTCTCCTTATACAATTTATAGTAAGTATCCATTACTGTATTTGATCGGTGTTTTGAAATAGTTAAACTGAAATGAAGACTATTCTGAGCACTAATAAATTGTACCATTCTTAGATTTATTTACTAGGCCAAAATCACCCATACTGTCACAGATTAAGAAACAATATGTAGATCAATGTCCCCTAGAATATCACAGTCCACATGAGCTCAGAGTGCTGAATTTTGCATTTTGGCTTCTGGATTAGTTGAAAGTTGCATTAAAAAAAAAGAAATCACATGCAAGACAGAAAATCATAATGATTAAATGCCCAAGGTGACTCAGATGCATCACTTATTTCAGAAAGTGTATTAATATTATGGTTATTAACTATGCTTCTTATTAACTATTTCCAAACAGCAATAGGAAACAACTAATGGCTAGAATCAAAATCTCCAGATTTTGGACAAACCATGGCCCAATTTCAACAATCTGCAAATAAAGGCATGTTAGACAGCTGTATCATACTGATTATTAATGCACTATTAGGACCATTGTACTATCCTGGCAGAACAACAGTTTTGTGCATAATTGCAGTAGCCTCTTAAACACATTGTATCACTTACATGTTATAGATATTTAGATCTGAGATTGGTCTCAAACCGTATACATTTACATTTACTTAAATGTTGTTTACTATTGTTCATTACATTTTAGTGACAAAAAAGCACAGCTGTAAATATAATGCTTTACATTAATAATTAATAAAAAACAGATCCTTTTGAGTTTTTACAAGACTTCTCTTTATCCTATATGGCTTCCCTCTCCTTTTTCTGTAACACTCCTTTAAACTAATGGCAACTCTATCCACATAGTCTAGCTTTTGTCTGATGGTATAAACTAGGAGAGGTTGAAAGTAGTGATTTTATTTTTTGTAGACAAGCCTCAGAATGCTGAAAGACTCATTTCTAAAATAAAAAACAACATACGTTAACCTCATCTTCCTTTGGCTTTTTCTTTATTTTTCCACAGGATCTTGCCACTACTGCGCAAAAACATTCTCAGCACCTCTTCCTATTTCAAATAATAATTTTTCTAATGATCAAAGTTTGACTCTTGCATTTCAAGTTTCAGTTCAAAACCTCTCTTCTCCCTTTCCTAACTCTCATTTTTCTCTCTTCCTCATTTTTTTTATTAAACTTAATTTATGAAACATTATATAAAAAAATTTATGGTGCACTTCTTTAAAAGAACCACCTCTTGTAGATATTTTCACAGCCTCATTTATTTTACATTATATTAATGTGTCCTTGAGATTTAACATCTTTCTACCCACTATATTAGAGAGATGTACCAAAGTCACAAAATACAAAAGTGATAATATGCTACATTAGATATCCTGAAAGAAAGCATACTTTGACATTTCATTTGATGCCAACGCCCTTACCTCCAGCATGTTGTAGATGATGTAGAGTTTTATGACAGACTGTCCTCTTATCAGATGGTACATCATAGAGTAGTCAACATAGTGCATCATGAAGTAGCAGATGACCAATATAACTCCTTTGAAAATGTCACATACCTGAGCAGGTTGTAGTAAACGTCTATCACTGAAATATAAAGCACAAAGTAATTCTATCATAATAATAATTCTACAGCCACAAATACAAATGTCATTAGTTGATATGCACTCACAGAGGCTATTGTATAAGAACACACAGTATTTGAAACAGAGTTTACTGCTGAGCTAAAAAACCAAGAAGCAGTGCAGTGCACCAGTAATAATTATACAAAGTTACAGCTCTGTCTTGAATAGGATCTTTTCTCCCCCAGCTGTCGAGGCTCAAGGTATTTAGGTACAATCTTATTTGCCCCATCCTGGAGTAGAACCTTCTGCACCAAGGAATGTTTGCTTTAACTTAATTAAAACCACATACAAAGCATCTCAACTTGCCTGATCCCAAGGTATCCACACTTCATATTTAGCACAATCAAATCCAAGGAAGATATTCACATACCAATGCTTACGCTCATTTATTTAATAGTAATTGGATGCTGAACACTTTAAATTTACAAATAGGCTCAAAGGGTTAAATCACCATAGCGCCAAATATGAAAAGCATATTACAAACATTAGTGAAGTAAGCCTCATAACACTCTTGCGAGGTACTGTCTCCATTTGAATTAATATTTCAAGCATGTCTACATTTGAATTAAAAATGCTGTTTTATCATGTGTTTACTAACAAATGAAATCAAGGGAGGCTTAGGTTGGACATTAGGAAAAAATTCCTAACTGTCAGGTGATTAAGCACTAAAATAAGTTCCCTAGGGAGGTTGTGGAATCTCCATCATTGGAAATTTTTAAGAGCAGGTTAGACAAGCACCTGTGAGGGATGGTTTAGATCAGGAGTCTGCAACCTGCGGCTCCTTGGCTACCCCCTTGCGGCTCTGGATCTTCCCTGCCAGGGGGACCTTGTGGGCAGTCTGCTCCAGGCCCCCTGCCACCGGGGATCCTGTGGGCAGCTGCACCAGGCTCCAGACTGCCCACCTCCGGACTTCTGTTCTTGCTTCCAGACTCCCCCCTCCTTCACCAGGGGACCTTGCAGCAGGTGCCTTGGCCCAGCTCCCAACTCCCCCCACTAGGAGGCTACACCTATTTTGGCTCTCAAAGCATTTGGTTATAGAAGGAATTTTTAAAAATGGCTCTTCTTATATTTCGGGTTGCCGACCCCTGGTTTAGATGATACTTGGTCCTGCTCTGAGTGCAGGGGACTGGACTCTCATGGTCCCTTCCAATTCTATGATATGATTCTAGGGTAGACAAGGGCACTACATTACAGTTAACTATGGCCAGTTAAAAGGATGATTATTTGTGTTCTTGTTTACCTTAGAGCTCTCTGATGCATTCACAAGCATTAGAATGTGATCATTAATTCAGGTGTAGCTTGGCCCAGGATGATAATACAACTTTGCTCCAGCTGGAGTAGATGAGAAACTGCCTAGAAGCTGGATATGGCATATGTTCCTTTGTCTTCAGGCTTGTCTATGTTTGACATTTTTGGGAATAGTTACTTTGGTTTAAGCCACTGTGTGAATACTTGTTCTGGAATAAGAGTGCCTTTTTCCACAGTGGATTAAGCTAAATCAGAAAAAGGCACTCATATATGAGAATTTCCATATAAGTTAGGTCTAATACCAAAATAACTACTCTGGAATAATTATTCTAAAATACCTATATCAATAGACTTCCATGTGTGAACAAGACCTTATCTTCTACCAGCCTGAGGCTTAAGGACATTCAAGTCCGGATGAGAAAATTCCTGAACAGATATACATATACACAATGAAATCACTCTTTTATAATTTCTACAAAGACCCCTACGTTAAGGAATGATGCACTGCATTGTGCAACTGTAAGATAGCATAATGCGGGTTCTACGTAAAGGCTCATTTCCTGCCCCCCAAAAAACCCTCCCCCCCCCACAAATTACTGCTAGTTGAACCAACCGTCCATAGGGGTTCGCACTCTTGAGGCATGCACAAATTCAAAAGCTTTTATAAAGTAGGGGTTTACGGTGCTACTTTACCCCTTGGATTCTGAGGATTTATGATGGAAAAGTGTATCAGATCTGTAGTATTCTGAGGTGTTCAATGTCCATTCTCCTTTGGTCTTCACTAAAAAGAGAAACGCTTACCAGATACTCAACACAATTAATGTTAAGAACAAGTGGGAAGGGACATAAGCCAAAATAGGGGAAAAAATATTTAGTTAAGTTAGATGCATTTAAAATGGCTGGGTATAATGAAATTCATCTTAAGATACTTAGGAAAATAGCTAAAGCAATCTTGGAAGAGTTAGCAATTATCTTGAAGAACTCCAGGACAACAGATAAGGTCCCAGAATACTGAACGAGGTCAAGCATCCTATTATGTTTGAAGAGGATAAGGAAGACAATTCAGGGAATTAGAGATCAGTCAGCCTAACACTGATACCTGGAAAGATACTGGAACAAATTAAATAATTTGTAAGCAGTAGAGGGCAATAGGGTTATAAGGAATAGCCAGTATGGATTTGTCAGGAACAAATCATAATGACAAACTAATCTAATTTTCTTCATTGACAGAATTACTGTCCTAATGGGAGCTGGAGAAAGGAAGAAGGAAGCAGTAAATGAGATATATCTTGATTTTCTGGAATACTGTGTCCAGTTTTGGGCTCCCCACTATAGAAAGGATATGAACAAATTAGAAAGAGTCCAGCAGAGGGCAACAAAAATGATTAGAGGGCTGGGGAACATGATTTATGAGGAGAGACTGAAGGAACTAGGATTATTTAGTCTACAGAAGAGAAGACTGAGGGGAGATTTGATATGCTCCAAAGAGAAGAGAGCTAGGCTGTTCTTGATGGTAACAGAGGACAGAACAAGGAGCAATGGTTTCAAATTACAGCTGGGAAGGTCAAGGTTGGATATTAGGAAAAACTTTCTCACTAGGAGGGTGGTAAAGCATTGGAATGGGCTACCTAGGGAGGTGGTAGAATCTCCATCTTTGGAGATTTTTAAGGCCCGGTTAGACAAAACCCTGGCTGCGGTGATTTAGTGGGAGTGGTCCTGCTTTTTAGCAGGGGGTTGGACTAGATGACATTGTGAGGTCCCTTCCAACCCTATTATTCTATGTTTCTATGATTTTAGTAAGGACTTTGACATAGTCCCATGTGACATTTTCATAAGCAAACTAAGTAAATGTGATTAAATTAGTATGAGGTGACTGCATAACTGATTGACAGACCATACTCAAAGAATAGTTATCAATGTTTCACTGTTAAACTGGGAGGGCATATCTGATGGCGTCCCACAGAGGGCAGTCTTGAATCCACTATTATTCAATATTTTCATTAATGATTTGGATAATGGAGCTTATAAAATCTGCAGATGACAATAAACTGGAAGATGCTGCAAACACACTGGAGAAGAGGATTAGAATTTAAAATGACACTAACAAATTGGAGAATTTTTATGAATTCAACAAGATGAAATTCAATAAAGATACGTCCAAAGTATTTCACATAAGGAAAATATCATATGCACCAATTACAAAATGCAGAGTAACTGGCAAGACAGTAGTGCTATGGGAGCTATAGTAGAATAGGAGTCAATAATGTGATGCAGTTGCAAAAAAGGATGATAGCATTCTGGAGTGTATTAACAGTAATGTTGTATATAAGACACGGGAGATAACTGTCCTGCTCTACTCAGTATTGGGGAGACCTCAGCTAGAATATAATGTCCAATTCTGAGTGCCACACTTTCAGAAAGATGTGGGCAAACTGAAGACAGCTCAGAGGAGAGCAACAAAAAAGATAAAAGGTTGAGAAAACCTGACCTGTAAGGAAAAGTTAAAAAATACTGGGTATGTTTAGTGGTAACATTAAGGGCTGTTATATAAAGAGAATGGTGAACAACTGTTCTCTGTGTCCTCTCTTCTCTGGAGGCAGGACAAGTAGTAATGGATTTAAGGTATACATGTATGGAACATATGTAGAAGTAATGGGTTTAATGTATGTAGAAATAATGTATTTAAGGTACACATGTATACCTGTGACAATGGACTAGCACAGTACATATCCACTTTCCATTCCTCACTTGGCCAAAGATGCATGTTTGATTATAGATGCATTACACAGTGATTCAGCTAAAAGAAAGCTATATTTGATATGTTCTAGCTGCATACCTGTAGTGTGATAGCCAAACAGTCTGCTGTCCAGGATGTTGTTTCCCATAACCTCCTAATGGATTCCAGAAGTGGTTTTATGTGAACCAATTACATTTTTATAATATGTTGGCAATATAGTTAAACTTGGGTTTAACTCATAATTTCTACATTTCACAAATCAGTAATGCATGAATCATGTGCTCATGGCTGTCCTTCAAGTAAACTTTATTTTAGAGGAAAGACTACAAAATTCTTGACTTTTCCTCTACTTGCTCTTCCCATTACTCAACATATTATATTACAGAACTTCCATGGCAAGTCTTGCTCCCTAAAAGCTGATCAGTTCAAGGCTTCATAACTGATCTATATATGCTGAACTTATACTATTTATACTTAACTTTAATTATAGACAGGGCTAATCAGTAATGAAGTTTTAATTCAAGTTGATTAGAAACTATCGCAGTGAACGGAATTGTTATCTGTATTCCACATAAACCACTCAACAATAATAAAGTAAAATACTGTAATCGATTAAAAATAAAGCCCTCTTAAAGGCAAGTAAAATTGTAAAGAACTATCTACAATAATTCAAGTAATAAATATGAAATTTTTTTTAAAAGAACTCGACTTCTGAAATTGCATAACAATTAGCAGAATAAAAATCAGGCAAAAATGGATGAATGGCCAAGTGTGCGCTAAAGTACTTATTTACTTCACAATACATTCAAATGCCTCAGTATGTGTGGGTAGGTTTATACACTTAACGCCGAAGTTCACTGAAACTAACAAACCCATGTTTCTCCAAATGTGGGATGTTTTTATATTCACTAGCAGCCATCTAACGCTTAGCACAGAATGATGACATCCAAACCTTCCTATTACACCTCAGTCCCAAACCCTATCACAGGACAGCTCTGTTTCAACTCCAAGTCCAGACAATTAATTACAAGTTGGCAAGAGTGTATACATTATTTTAAGCACAAATTTATTTTGCTTTAAATATGAGCTAATGAAAAAAATAATAAATTCCAACTTTTTAAAATGACTATTTCTGACATAAGAAAAGCCACTTTTTGAGACCTACATGAACACTTGCTTGGTAGCCCTCAGTTAAATAGCTATGACTATTGCAAGATAATGCAAAACCATAGAAAAAAAGAACTATGTTTGCCCAATGAAAAGGAACAAAGGGGGGAAATTTCTTTGCTTCAGGAGTGTTTTTTTTTTTTTTTTAGAGACTTCATTGTTTGAAACAATCATAAGTCAATGACTTGACTGTCATTTTCAATGTGTACAAATTTTACAGGCATGGTATTCTAAATATTTATGTACATTTCATACAGCAGGACGAGTTCTGTCTGCATCTATTGTTTGGAGAAACAAAATCCAAGAGTCTAAACTTGTGCAAAGTATCAGAAACATACAAATGGCATTATGAAAAAAACAGTTAGACGTGCACAATACTTCAGGAGTATTTCAAGTGCAGAGGATGATTGTTTTGATACTATTTGTACTGCACATTATTCTAGAAGAAGAAAAATAGCTTCAGACTCGTATCACATTGCCATCTGTCCTTGCCAAACTCCTCTTTGTTTTAACACCTGTACCATTATAGTTATTTAATATTCGATAGGGCACAAGGAATATGAACCACAATAAAACTCATGGTTTACTGGTAGCCATACAAATTCACAGGTCAATGAAATGTATAAGGCAGATGACATTCTGGCATCTAAAACCTGTGATCCGATTAGTGCATTATTAGCTGTCTTTATTACACATATACAAGATCCATAATATAAATGTTTATTCACAATTTTACTCACTACTGCCAATATTTTGAAGAGAAGTTGGGCTACTGATTCAATACTGGTCAATGCTTCAGGGGATAAATCTTCATAGTAGAAAAATATTCAGTAATATGCCCAGGATGGAAGTTTCTTTCTAAAACTAGGCAGTAAATGACAAGCTTTTATTCCAGAAAGTTTATAAATTCTTACCTAATTTAACTGTAATAGTCTTATTCATGAAACTTTTTAATCTACCAAGATTTTTGTTTCAATGTTTTTTGGCAGTGAGTTCCACAGATTAACTATGAATTACATAAAAATTGATGTTATAAAATTTAAAAATGCCTTTTAATGTCATTACTGCTTATAATTTGATCATGCATCATGTGTGAAATAGGATAAAAAGCATACCCAATTTAGTCTCTGTAAAGCCTGTTTTTGAAAAAACAGTTGAACCAGCCCCAAAATATTAAACCCACTAACAATTATGCTTTAAGATCTTTGAGTTTGTCATTTTGACATTATAAAGGCTAATTATGTATTACATATATTAATTTACTATAGGGCTTTTTAAAAAAAATGAGAATGTTATATGGTATCAAGTCAAATGCCTTATGGAAGTCGAACTATACTGTGTCAACACAGTGTCCTGTGGCACTTTAAAGTCTAAGATTTATTTATTGCATGAGCTTTCGTGGGAGAAAATTGTGTCAACACGATTACCTTTATTATCTCTGTTACAAGGCAGCTGTCCCACACCAGCTAGGATGGGGTTAAGAGGGCCTGAGAAGAACAGCCAATGAGCAAGAGTGGCCGAAGAGCCAATCAGGGCCTGGAAGTCCTGTATAAAAGGGACCTGGAAAAGCCAGAGAGGGCTGTCCTTCCTGGGAGCTCAAGCAGGGAAGGTGGGCTGGCTGAAGGAGTCAGCACCCAGCACAGCACAGTGGCTGATCCATGGGGCTCTGTGGGAGCCAAAGCCCTGATACAAGCATGGAAAAGATACTCTGGCTGCGGGGAAACAGGCCAGAGAATCTATTGAGGAGTTTGGGGAACAGGTAGTGCAGAGGTCAGTACACACAGGGTTCCTGGGCTGGGACCCATTGAAGTAGGCAGGCCCAGGTTCCTCCTCGCCTCCCTCAGACCACCAGCAAAGTGGTGGCAGAACTGTGGTGGCCGTGGACAGTGGCGTGGCAGGGACGGGACAGTAAAATCTCCCCTGGAAGTGGGGAATACAGACAAGTGCCCAGCCTGAGGACTGAGCAGTTGGACAAGGAGTGCGCATGCACAGGCCTCAGATGGGGTGCCCACTTGAGTTATTCCCCAAAGCACCAGCAGAAGGTGCCTTTCTGGCAGAGAATACTGACAGCCTGTCATAACATTCAAGAACCAAACAAGTTAAACTATGTCAAATGGCACATTTCTGTCCTTTGATTATTTAAGGGAAGGATTGGCACAGGATTCATTCAGTAATTTGTTCGCCTTCCTCTGTAGCACGGAGCATGGCTCACCTACTGGTAAATTCTCTGTATCTTAAAGTCCTTAAATCATGATTTGAGGAGGTAAATAACTCAGTCATAAGTTAGAGGCTTATTGCTGGAGTGGGTGTGCAAGGTTTTGAGGCCTGCACTGTGCAGGAGATCAGACTAGATGATCATACTGGTCTCTTCTGACCTTAGAGTCTATAATGTCAAATCCATGAGCCCAAAATCACCCACTTCATCCCACTTTTTTTTTTTTTTTTTTTTTAAATATCAGGATAATGTAGAAGTCATTCCTTGTTTTGCAAGTCTTACCAAAAAAACCCATCAAATCTTTGGAGTCCATCTTTTCTAAACTATTAAGTGCATGTTATGTAGCCCTGCTAATTTTAAAATATTTACCTTCAGTAGGTTCTGTTAACATATTCCTTAGTTGCTACTTATAGAAAGTATCTTTCTACTTTTAGCTGAAAGCTCATGCTGTCACGAGTGTAATTTGTGAACTTATGTGGGCAAGAAAACTAAAAATGGCTGAGAACTTAAAAAGCAAATGCTAACAGAACACAAATCTAAAGCGAGGACTGAATGTGATGATATGCTAAATAAAAAAGGCTCTCAACCACACTTTTAGTTGTTTCCATCACTTCACACACTGACTCAAAAACAGTCTACGCTTCAGACTGATGTTTGAGCTTATCAGATGTACTAGCTGTGCTGATTTATACATGGGTTGTGTCATGCTGGGGGAATCGTGTGAATTTGTATGGTTAGTGAACGTGGAGGGTGTGCTCCAGTGCGAGGGGTGTATGTTTTTGATTATTGCGTATGCTGGTTGTATTGTCTGAATGGTTGGGAGATGTCTGTTGATTTGTGCAGATGGTGCATTGTACTGAGGAGCTCTGTGTGCTTGGGGTTATTGTGCAAGCTGATTGTGTTGCAGTTGGCTGGGAGAGTAGCACTGATTTATGTGGGTGATAAATGAAGGGGATGTGCTGCAGTGATGGGCTACGTGTGTTACGGGTTACTGAGTATGCTGGTTGTGTTGAGCTGTGAGATTCATGAACATTTGTGCAGGTGTAAATTGAGCCAAGCAATCCATCACTTATGCAGTTTCCTTCAGACAGCCTATGAAATTGTTGCATGCAAATTAGCTGTAGAATAAGTGTGGTGATTGGTTGCGTTACCTCTAAAATCACAATGGCCTAGGATTCTTGACATAGCACAGACACATGCCTTACTGTAGTGCTTACAGCATAGATGTAATCTGTAATGTTAAAATGGCTGAGAACTTAAAACCTGGATGGTGACAGATCAAACCCAACAATGATTCAACCTAGAGATATTCTGAACAAAAAGACTCTGAACCATGCTTGTAGCTGCATCCACTGCTTCACACTAACCGAACAGTCATTTTAGTGTTCAGAGCTACATCCCTGGAACCTTACTATATAGATAATAAAAAATCAAGGTACATCTGAATACAGACAAATATTACTGAACATTTTCCCTGCATCAATAGAAAAGGCGGAGCTAGAACTGAGTCACTTTGAGGTGTAGCACTACTTCTTCTGCCTGTGTCTCCTTCTGAATTTTCATTGTGCGGCTGCTTCAAAAACTACAGGAGGTTTGGGGCACTCTGAATTTTCAAACACTTCAAAAGCAATGTGTGCAAATGGCAGTTTTCAGTCACTGATGACTCAGTCAAATCTGGCCAGCTACTCCAGAGGGAAAATAAAAGGCACCTTTCTGACCTCACGACTATCAAATGACCCCCACCATATTTTAAATTATTGTTGCAAATCCCTGTGGCACTAGAGCCATTCCAAAAGACTCAGATTCTTTTAAATAAATATTGGAAAAACTACTTAGCTCTTATTTTTCACTTAGTTCTTAAATAAAGTTAAAGCATGGAGTATTTCTACACAAGCAGTTACAAACTGACAGGTATGAGCAACCAAAGACAGGCGAAGTGTTAGGCAACCTTATTATTGATATTACTCCACATGAAATACTTTACATTGTTCGCACATCACAGTTGCTGTAGTCTAAGCTGCTAGTGTGCAGAAACCACTATCTTTCATGCAGATCAATAATGTCTCGCTCTTTACTTGTACTCTGTTTGTTGAGATCCCTCTGTTGTTTCCGGTTTTATACTTAGAGTGTAAGCCCCCTGAGCAGGACTATCTTTTAGGTTTGTATTTGTATAGCGCCTAGCACAATACAGCTCCTAGTGCTACTATGATACAATTACACAGTAATGTATATTATGGATTATACAAAATTTAAAATTATTATGAGTGAAATCTTTTTACAAACATCAAACTATAATGAACACAATACTTTAACACTATTTTAGATTAAGACAGATTTTGTTATAAAAATTTAATTACACTATATTGCATTCCACTGAGCACAGACAATGGAACTGGCTAGTTAGTTTTACTGTTTGGTTCATTCATTAAAAACACTTCAAGTTTGGGTCACAAAACCAAGTGAATTTTGCAATCCAAACAAAAAGCCCTTTTCATTTTAAAAAATATTCATTAAGATTTTCCTATTCAATATTAAAGCACCACAGGTTTAAAAAATGAAAAAGTGTATTGACCATGTCTCTCTTAAAGGACTCTGAGAAAGTTAGCAATAAATGTGTTTACCAGATTGATATCTGTTTTTGTTTCTCGTTTTTTTATTACTAATATTTACATGAAAACTAGACTGTTAAAATTTCAGCTCCTTAAAAATACATTTTTCTTCCACAAAAGTGTTAATCCTTCACGTATAGAATTATAATTGTATCCAAATTATTGAACTACAATGTCAAAGAAAATTATTACTTTAAATGAGGCATAAATAGGAATGAGCCGGCTACTATTTAAGAAACAATAGGTTTATTTTACATCAAAATATCCTGACAAATTAAATGTCAGGGAAAATAAAACCAAAATGAGTCTGCTTGACTATAGATGGATTAAAATTTTTCAAAATTCTTCAAAAGATGTGTGAGCAACTAGTATCAGGGTTTTTTTGTTTGGTTTGTTTTTTTTAAAAAGTGCCTGAGTTTACAAATAGGATTGTCTTAAATATAAAAGCCACTTTCCTTTTTACCAAGTACAGCTATTAGACATGAGGTTTCTTATATGACCTTGCATTTTCAAGTATGCACACATGCGCGCGCACACACTTTTTAAAAAAAAACATATATACAACATTTTGTAGTTCTCAACTGGTTTGTAATATCAGAATATTGCTTATAAATATTTATTTGAAATTTAGGACAAAATGAGGGCTAAATTTTCCAATATTAAATGGCACTTCACAACTCAAGCAATACAAAAACTACATGCAATCAATACAGCACAAGACCATGCTAAGAACGTAACACAAAACTAACCTGATTCTTAGGCCCTGGTGAGAGCTGTCTCAGAATAAATGTAAAATAAGATTTCATGTAAGTGAAAACAAAAAAAATCGCTTAATAAATGTACTGCTTTTAAATAACAAGCAATAATAATATTAAAAGTCAGCAAATGCAGAACATTTTAAGCATCTATTTTATTATTCAAATAAAAGTCTAAAAGTTTCCACAATATCTATAAGTTTCCACGGTATCTATAACTTCCTTTCTGACTAACAAATAAATTAGCTCAGTCAGCTGGTGCAATGCAGACCTATTTTCAAAAATCCAGACACTAAAGTTCGCCTTTTGGTCACCGAGAAATAAAGTAATTTCACACAGTCAACTGAGTTATAGTTTTTATAAATCCCCTATAGTTTTAATTACAAAATTTGCTTAAAAAAAAAAAAGTACCAGCAAAAAATGTAACTATGGTGGTGCAGAGAAGCATTTTTGGAATAAAATGTAAATACAATACAAATGTAATACAATACAAAGCAAAAACAGACCTGACACTACGTAGTGCTAGACAGTTAATCAAAACAGACCAAGGGCTATGATATTAATTTTTGTTTTAAATGTTGGTTGAAGTGGTGCATTCTTGTACCTGTACTATACCTATACAATTTTTAGAACTTAGTGATTTTTAATACCAAACCATATTTCCATAGCCAAGAGAAGTCATAAGGAAGGAAGTCATATAAGGAAGTGATAGTCTTTTATGTTTTCCCATAAAAAGCCAAACACCTGTGGGCACTGTGTAACACGTGCCAAGTTTTTTATGCAGAAATGTGAATTAATAATATACTTATGTTGTCCATTTGTACATTGTGATTAGTCAGTTTACTAAATACAAGTAGATGTGAATTTGGCTGATAACATAAAAGGAAAATCAGGATTTACTCACCATGGAGAAGTCCCTGTGACACCACATTCCATCCTATAAAGGAAGTGAAAGTGCTCTTCCCTTCAGTCTGATTTACAAGAGAGAAAGAAAGAGAGAAGATTGTAATGTTGCTACACTACGTACTTTTATGGAAAGGAAAGATGGACGTCTGCACTGACACCGATAATCTTTTCTAATTTAGCATACACAGAATGTACATGGACAGGTTTGGGTTTTTTGTTTAAAGGAATAAATTAGAATACATCCTTATGGAAGAAGACACACATTTGCCTTCTCAGTGATTTCATCAGACAAAGAATCTGTGTGTGTATAAGGGCTGGGTCTCATCCGTAGCAAAAAACAAAAAATAGACAAAAAAGAAATAAGGCTTGGAACTAAGTCTGTAATGGAAACTCCAATTTCCTATTTTTAAAAGCCTGACAATATGACAAAGAAACAAGATCCATAGTGGAAAAGCCAGTAAGTTTGGTTTTCTACAAGATTCTCTATACTGTAATTCTTTCTTTGAAGTAAAGCAGTAACATTGTTTATTTCCTATTGAAAGGACTGAAACCCAATAAGCATAATGGGGAATTTCAATGTTACAGCCACTACAACTTAGCCTATAAGTGAGCTAAATTAATTATAACTGGACCTAATTCTACTTATTCCTTTTAGGAAGAAATGAATAGAGCAGTAATATAGTCTGTATATATATTTACTTAAAAGATAAATCTGTTGATTTGCACATAAAGTTTTCACATTTTAGGGAACCACTCCAAGGATTTAGTAGTTAGATACTGAAGTTTCATCCCCCATGAGAAAAGCTATAATCTAGTTCAGTATTTTCTAGAAAGCAGCCTTAAAAACAAAAGTCTGAGGTTATAGGAAAATCTCACTTTTAGGAAAGAGCAAAGATGTAATTTAATCTAGTCCTTACTCATTCTATTGTTTATAGGATGATATTTTATTGGATTGGATCCTCTTTAGTCCTAATATTCAATAAATTATCTTGGATAATGTGCAATTTTAAGGCTTCATCCTATGACTCTTTGTACCAGTATTACTATAAACAAAGACCTTGTTGTCATTTCTTCATGGGCCTTTAGCTCTACTATGCTGAAATTAAAAGATCAATATCCTTATAAAATTTTACAGGAATAAGATTCAGATGCTTAAGACATCTTTGTCTGAATTAATCAGATCTGGTTTAACTGCCAAGGAACCATCTAGGACTTCTCTCATAAGTACACTTCAAGGAACCTACTCTTGAGAAGTATCTTAAGAGATTAATTCCAACCAACTTTGCAGAAATCCTTTACATTAGAATTGGTACTCTAGCACAGCATGACTGAGTGGTTGAAGAATATCTTGGTTAGTATCCAGAAGTTACTTAATAGGAAGAACAGCAAAGAAAGACTTCTTGAAGTTAGACTTTTTTGTTTCCTTGGAAAAAGACAGGACTGGAGTTATTTAAATTAATAGTTTCATAAGATTGCTTTACTAATTCTACTTAACTTTCTAAACTTTTTGTCAAATCTTTGGAGACATCCATTCTATCTACGGAACACAAACCTAAGGAAATTAAGCCTGCCAAAGTACCAAAATATACACCATCACTCACTCCCAAAAGAGATGACACCAAAGTCCTGCCAGTTTTTCTGTGCAAGAACAACAGGCAGTTTACTGTCAGAGAGAGACTCTTGGACCGCTCCAACTACCAATGTGCTGTAGATAAGCTGTAGTCATAGTAATTCTGAGCGTATGTGAAGGTACGTCTATCTACATTAACATTAATGTCACTCTGACAAATATATTGAGCTGACATTTGCACAAAAGATTTAAATCTAGACCAAAGGAAATGATCTGGAATGGAGACTTAGTGGTCAAATTGTTCGAAGAGTTTATGTTCTCCAACTAGTAAAGTAGGTATGTCAAAACCTGAAAATACTCAAAGAGAAAGGAAATTTACCCGAGATATGGGAGTCTCCTTGTTTAATGTTTCAGCTGTTTTGTTCATAGATGTTAAAAAAAAAAATACACAAGAGACCTACATGGAGTCCGTCTTTGCATTTAAGCACCACACACTTTACCATGAATACGGAACAGCCCAACATAAAAGAAAAGGCCTTTTGTCTTTCAAAGAAAAAAGGGACGGAAAACATAATCCCTCTCCATTTTAAAAAGAACACTAAAGTTACAAGGAAACAGAATAAATGAAGAGCAAAGGATGAATGGAGACAGAACAGTAATCAAACTTTCTACAGAGATCTTGAGCAAAAAAGTCTAAGTGAAGGGAGGAGCACTTTTATTTACTGCACAGAATGGAATATGATGTTACAGGTTACAGCTATAAGGAAAAACTAGCCAAAATTTTTCCAACCACGAGGGGACAACACCTACTTGAACTGTGTGAGGAAGAGTAAATCATTGACAAAGCAAATTACTGATTATCTTTACATTCAGTGCTTACTGATATGGCTTTTAGTTATACATAACGGTATAGTCATAATTTTAGGAATCAGAGCGCAAAGCTTATATTTTGCTAGACGAAATCAAATCAGTGGTTATTAAATAACAAAAGTAAGTAAAATGGAGAACTCGGCATACCAGGAACAGCATCATGCTAAAAGTTACGTATTGTAAACACGAAGTGTGAACACTATATATAAAGTCATCACATATAAAACATTCATGATAACGTATGAGTAATCTACCTACTCTAATGAAGAATCTACCTACCTAAATGTATTTGGAAAGGTGTGTTCTGAGTGTTTTTACAACTACTTACTTCTGTTAGCTGGATTTTGGCTCAAACATAAAAAAATAAGTTAAATTACTAGCCTATGGGTACACCTGGAAAGCCTGCCTGAAGACAATGGGGTTGCCACAGTGCATCTAAAACCAACATTTCATCTATAAAATATTTATTATGTATGATTATGCACAAGCAGGAGTGGCTTGTTTTTCCTGGTATCAGGTTGGCCTTGCAAGGCTGGAAGCAAGGAAATAAAAAAAATTCCTGTAAACTATGTAAAAAGAGTGGAACTAATTGAGAAAATAAATCCACACAATGCCATTTTTAAATTACATTTTTAGAGTTGAACTGCATTTTAATTTTTTGTTGATTATATCTCCTCGTCAGAGTCTGTGTGGATATTGATTAATTGGTGAAGAAACGAGTTAAAACTGATAAACTGTATACTGTGATATACTACATATATACATGATAAGGAAATCTGTTTTGCATTATGAAAAATTAATCTCATTAAATGGTAAGATAAAATATGTTGAAGGCTGCCATCTAGTGTCCATTTTGTTTTTAAACATTTCCCAAATGTGTGAACACAAATTTCACAACTCAAAACAGAATTAAAAGCTATGGTGGTCTGTCATATAATCACACTCGTTTTTTTCTCTGTTGAAAAGATACGTTCTAAAGTAAAACATTCCAAACACATCACCCACAAAGCACTGTGTATATATATTACAGAATGCAAACTACCTTTTTATTATCAGGTCAACATAGTGCTTATGAAAGTGCAGATCAGCCTCCCAATATCCTAATGCAATCTCTCAAGTATAACAGACTCAAGGGTTTGTATAAAGTCTAACTGGAGATATCCCCCGCCCCCCTTTTTCCAAGATTAAATTAATGTAACTATGCATCCATTCAAGGTTGGCAAGGAGAAGGGAATGGGGGCAATTGCACCAGGGCACCAAGCTAAGGGGCACCTCCAAAACATCTAACATTATTTGTAAACAAAGTGAAATGGGAGAAGGAGGGGCCGTAGCAAACAGGATGTACCAGGGCCTCAAATTTCTCTCGACAGGCCTGCATCCATTCAATCTTTGTCCTCTCAGCCAGTGGCAAAAGAAAAACATTATCAGCTGGTAAGGACTTTTATGCATAAACAAACAATCTGAACTATTGATCTAGAAGAGGAAGTTTCTACACTCTTTACCAATCAAATGATTTACAAATGACTCTTGTTCCTTAAATAATTTCTGTAAGGTACTCATTCTGCACAGCATTTACTTCCTTGTTCAAGTAAAATAAAGCTCTCTACATAGATACCCTTTGAAAAAGGGTTGATATCACAACAAAGTAATTTTCATCTAACTGTCTATTTCAACACAAAACCGCAATGCATCAAGGTGCCCATCAACAAGGGCTATTTAAAACTGCTATTTAATTCAACCCTTTTAAAAAGTGTGGCTGCATGATACTATGGACTTGCATGTGGTGCAACCAAACAGGTAAGTTAATTATGAGTGTCAAGAGTTAGTTGACTTTTGTTCTGTTTTGCTTGGTTTAAATGAGACCTCAAAAAAATTGGGTACAAACTCATAAATGTTCCTCTCCACGGAAATCTTTAACCCTTTTACTAAAGATTAAATGAGACCTTCTGTTCACAGTACTGGAATCCATTATCAATACGAATCTAAGCCTGAAGGGCTGTAAAATTAAATAGGTTAATTACAAACATTTAAACAAGTAATGAAAATGTTTTTCTTTGAATAGCTTCTTTTTTTTTTTTTTTTTTTAAAAAGACAAAAAAGAAACAAAAACTTACCGTAAGCCATAGCATGGCAGAGTGATGAACCGGAACAATGCCAGAAAAACTCGCAAAGGAAGCAGGGTAAACACATAGAGAAAAGCATCCAGGCACAAAAAGATTCCAAAAACCATCAACTAGATTGCAAAAACAAAACAAAAAGACAAACATGTAATCCCTTTTAACCAACTGTATATTGTAATAATTTCACATAGCCAGTTCTGCATAATACTTCCACTTATTTAGCCAGCGGAAATGTAAGAAGCAACTTGTGGTGCACTTTAAAGCTGTTCAGCAAAAATTCTTCTCCATGAGATCCGAAGAGCAGAACCTTTGCAGGCTTCCACAGCTCATCAGTCCTAATCTTGATCCAAGAGATGGAACTGCCCTTGGATGAAGCTGTAGATCACCAGCTCTGACTTTCACTCAGATTACAAATTTTAAGCTGAAGTTTTTAGGTTTTAAGATATAAATGTAGCTGTCCTTTGCAGATTCTCTTTTTATTGCTTGTTTTTCAAAAATAATTATTTCCCTTCATTATGAAATATATGGATTAACTACTAGACAAAAAGATCCGTGTTTAAAATACTGTTCTACCATAACAGGCCAGGGCTAATGTTAACGTCTTTTGAGGGATATCATCCACTTTTCTTTTACAAGGAGAAGATGCCAATGTTATGGGAGAGTACATATTTAGGAAGTTAACCCTTTAAATTGAAGGTAACAAAACATTTAACTGGGTGTAAGTCGGCATACAATACACTTAAGGCAAGACATCTTTTGTTCCAGCCAAATTCACAGGTATTCTGGTAACTAAGCAAGATGCAGATTTACAAATAAGGCAGCCTAGAAATTCTGTTATGAACTCAGGCAATTTTTAAATGGATTTTATTTAATTAAATATGAAAATGAATAATCCAATCTGTAAAGTGTCTTGTTATTGGATATTGTATCCAAATTTCAATTATGTTCAGGTTTTTGAACCGTCAATAAATAACTACTGTAGAAATTGTCAGGGTGAAAGCTAAATGTTTCATCAGTTGGGTAAGGAACTGTTAGAAGTTTTGTGGATGTGAAATAAGCACACTAAAATTTTTGCAACTATAAATAGTGCTTGATATTTTACACTCATTTAACATTAAATAGCTTTTTCCACTTCTGAGATGAAAAGATTATACCATACACACTTTCATTTCAAACTAAACATGTATTTAAGAACAGAGCAACAGTAAGAATACCTGATGTTTGTAATTTAACTTGGTATAGACAATACTCATGGGAACTGTAATGCTTTTGTTAGAAGTGGAAAAATATTTGGTTTTGATTTACAAAAGTTACAAACATTTGAAAACTAACAGAGTCCTGTCACAGGAGTCTATTGTTTTTCTGCAATAGACTAACACGGCTACCCCTTTGGAATCTGAAAACTAGTAAGTGTCATCAATACCATATGTATGTGGAGATTTGCTACTCAGGACCATGTCATTTACTGCATACTTTTCCAGGCCTGCCCACTCTCAGTATTTCATAATTTCAAGGCTAATGAAGCTATATACACTGGATTTTTTGTGGCTTTTTTGTTTGCTTGCTTTTTTGTAGCTCTTCATGATAATTAAATATTGAGCTATGTTTGAATAACTGTGCTGAGGTGAAATGTCTTTGTTTTGGTGGATGCATCTTAAAGCAGATGTTCTCCTGCCTGTAATCTGCAGGGACCTTCCCAACTGCTTTTATGTATTCCTTTCTGGTTAGAAAATGTTCCCTGCCTAAACTGTATCCCAAAAACAGCTAAACAGACCTCAATGGCCTGCAACTGTGTGACAAGTCAAAGTTTGTAAAGGAAAAGCCCATTCTTTCTGTAAAGTGATTGTTCAAAGTGTAACATTAATTTAATTCCAAAGGGGTAGCCATGTTAGTCTATTGTAGAAAGACAACAGAGTCTTGTGGCACTTTTAAAGACTAACAGATTTATTTATCGCATGAGCTTTCATGGGAGAAAATCCCACTTCGTCCCACGAAAGCTCATGCGATAAATAAATCTGTTAGTCTTTAAAAGTGCCACAGGACTCTGTTGTCATTAATTTAATGTATATATTTGGCTTCCTAACTGGAAGCTGAATAAATGAAAATTCAGGCAGGAAGACAACCAACTGGGAATACGTTTTACTCCTTCTCAGTTCCCGCTTGGAGCTTCCAAAGTTGAAATTCTCATGTCTTTAAACTCAAACATCAATAATCAGCTCTGGAAGCTGCACTAACACCTGGGAAGGATCACTTGAAAATGGGATGGGGAGAGGGGAATTCCCAGCTCAAGTAGACACACACTAGCTCTCATCAAGCCAGAGTGCTAAAAATCATAGAGCAGCCACAGTAGCAGGGGTTGCACAGGCTAGCCACTCAGGGAATGTGGATATGTATTCACTGCAACTCAAAATCTGCAACTGACCTGGACCAGCTAATTTGGGCTTGGGGCTCAGGCTAAAGGGCTGTACAACTACAGTGCAGGATATTTGGGCTTGGGCGGGGGCCTGCGCTCTAGGGCTACGTCTACACTGGCAAATTAAGTCGACTTAAGAAGGCTTAAGTCGACTGAAACAAAGCCGCGTCTACACCAGACTTTCCTTAAGTCGACTTACTAAGAAGGGCCGGGTAAGTCAACCTAACCCTCCTTAGGTCGACTTAACCCTTCTTTAGGTCGACCTAAGCCCAGGGTGGACGCTTAAGTCCACTTTGTTAAGTAGACCTCACAAAGCAGACTTAGTCCATGGACACCACTTTGTTAAGTCGACTTAAGGTCGATTTTAAGTTGACCTACCTTTTCCTAGAGTACACATAGCCTAGGATCTAGCGAGCAGAAAGGGTCCCAGAGCTCAGGCTGCAACAACTAAAGAGTCTTAACCAGACACCTGCAGCACGCAGAGCTAATTACAATGTAGACATACACTATGAGTACAAACCCAGCCAGAGTCCATGTGTATCTATTTGAGGTGGCTAGCTGTACTCCAATTAGCCACTGTCCGTGCTACAACCACAACACTGCTATTTTTAGTGCATCTGCTCAGTAAGAGCTAGCGTGAGTAGATCTGGTCAAGCTGGGAATCACCGTCAGCTCCAAGCACAGACCATGGGTAACCTGCCAGGTAGTCAGCCTCTGTTATGCATGAGTAGAGCCCTGCAGATTTGTGGGTATCCGCTTCAGATCTGCGGGTAACCGCTCCCGCGGGTGCAGATTCTGCAGTCCCATTGTTGCGGATTGGCTGTGGCTGCAGATTCTATTTTTATGATCAATCACTGCACCTGCTGCTACATCTGCCTCAGTTCTGTTTCAAGACTAACACTGGGTGGTTCTGGTTCTGTTTCAAGACTAACACTGGGTGGTTCTGATTCTGTTTCAAGACTAACACTGGGAGGTTGCTGTGGGTTCCGGTTCCGCATTTTTGTATCCGCGCAGGGTTCTATGCATGAACTGATCCACCTCGCTGGCACAAACCAAGAGGCTGAAGAGACCTCTAATGTCCTTCAAGGTGTATAAATATAGATTCTGGACTATCTAGGTATCCTGGCAAAATACAATTTTATAGCCCTATGAATCAAAATTGGGGCAAAGCTTTTCTTGTGTTAGTTTGGGCAGGACAGTGTCTGAATTAAGTGAATGGAGAGGGCAGAAGCCCCTGGCAGCTCTGTCCCCTCCTCTCCACTTGTGCTCCCAAGTGGAAACTGGGAAGGGAGAAGCCCAGGACTGGATCTCAGCAGGGAACAGAAAGTCAGCTCTTTTGGAAACATGGGACCCTGTGAAGCTTCTGACAGGGCGTCCGGTCTCTCAGCTCCCCACAGTGATCCTCTTAGATTAGTGGAAGCGCTCTTAGTGAGGACGCACTCCACTGACCCAAGGATGGCAGTGTGAACATCAGCCACCACAGTAATTAGTGGGGTGGCTTTAAGTCAATCTAGGTTAGTAGTTTGACTTATGTTTCCATTGCAGATAAGGCCTGAGAAGGATGACCCTGCTGCCGAAAGGAGAAACTACAAGCAATAGCAGAGACAAATACTGTAAGTATTCACCGGGGAAAGAGGAGCCAAAGCAGAGGCTAAGGCAGGCAGACATTCCAAACATCTATCTTGGTCCCAACAGATGAGATAGCTTTTCACCCAGCTATTGTTCCTGATCAATGCACACCATCTAATCCCCAAGCATTTGCATCATTCTTGGAATGAATATAGTAAATTATCTATATCTATCTCCTTTGGATGTTGTATGTCTGGTAATTACTTCAAAGCCCTATGTGAGAACAGATGTGGCTGCCTGCATGTATGTAGAGGGTGGAAAAATGTGTGGGGGACAGATTGGGATCAATTAGAAAAAGTACAATATTACAAGACAAAGGAGGAAAGTCACTGAAGACAATCTAGGAAAAAAAAGATACACCATAAAATACACAACAGTTTTTTTTTTCTTTTACATTTCAGGGTGTGCAGCTGCACAGGTATTTTCACACTGGCTAGTAGGCATCTGGTTATTCTTCTGAGCTCTGCTTAGAAAGAGCAGCATCTTCCCATGTAAGCACCTTTCTTTTACTAAATTAAATACATACCAACACAGACATTAAAAGGTTACTCTTGAGTGTTGCTAAGCAATAAAACCATACAGTTTTTCTTAATACAGTGAAACTAAATACCTCTAACAAGTTATTTCCAGAGAAAGCAAGAACATCACAACCGTAAAGCTTTAAAAATTCAGATGTAATTTGTATACAATGAAATTCTGTTACAAGGGTAAAACATGACACAAACTTCCAAAGATGGGTTGGGAGAACAGGGCTGTTGTGGTTTCCCCCAACCTGGAAGATGCCCACTAAAATTAAAAGAAGACATAATAAGGTTTTATTAAATGAAACACATTGATACTATGCGACTCACTTTCTAAGCCCACATTCTTCAAATGGCGAGACAATCCAAAATGAAAAGTTTACAATTCTACATGTAAAGCAAGATAACACAGCAACCGAGTTCCCACTCTCCTATTTAGTTAGGCCCACAGCTTTTGTATCTGCTCTTTTAGATATCAAAATATTTACCTGCCATATACATTTATTTTAAGAAGCTGACCTACTACAAATTTTCAAATCAAAACCACACCAAATGTACTAAGAACATGCTCACTAATTGCTAAACTGATTGGATAGGAGCATAGGTCTTGGTGAGGAAGGGAGGGGGAAAAAAATAGAACAAACCATACCATTCTGAATTAAACTGTTTTGATTTGCATCCATTTTCAGCATTTTAATGATGACAGCCTCATTCACAAAGCTCCAGAGGGGCAGCCCTGTTAGTCTGTACACAGCAAAAACAAGAGTCCTTGGCACCTTAAAGGCTATGTACACATGATCACTTTATTGCGCAATAAGGCTCCTTATCGCGCAATAAAGCTGACTGTGTACACACATTCATTTTTCTTGTTGCGCAGCAACACCATCTTGCCGCGCAACAATAAAACCACTCAAACGAGAGTGGTAAGCATTACTGCGGAACAGCTGTTCCGCAGTAATGCTCGTGTATATGCTTTTTCCGTGGTAGACAGCCTCCGGAAATGTCCCAGAGTGCCAATCGAGGGCACTCTGGGACATTGGAGCTGTCAAATATGTCAATTTCACTGCTCTGGCTGAGCAGTGAAATTGACATATTATGGGAGCTGCCAGGTTTGGCGGCTCCCCTGGACTGAGCTAGGGGGCTGGCTCCGGTTCGAGCCAGCCCCCCAGCTCAGCGCCCGGGCTTCAGGTGGCAGCAGAGGCTGCGGCGCTTAAGCGCTGTAGCCTCTGCTGCCACCCGAACCCCTGGACTGAGCTAGGGGGCTGGCTCGAACCTTCGCCGGTTCGGGCCAGCCCCCAGCTCAGCCTTGGGGCTTCGGGTGACAGCGGGGGCTGGCAATGCAGCCCCCACCACCACCGGAAGCCCTGCAGCTGGACTAGAGGGCTGGCTGTGGGCAGTGTATGGTGGGACAGGTGCCCACCATGCACTGCTCTTCTATCGCAAAGGAGCATTCACACGGGTGAATACATGTACATACAAAAGCACTATATTTATAGCGCTTTTCTTGTCCCGCAATAACTTATTGCCAAAGAGTAACAAATTTCTTCAGGCATAAGCTTTTGTGGGCTGCAACCCACTTCGTCAGATGCATGAAGTGGGAACTACAGTTAGGAGGTATTTATACACATACAAGGATGGGTGAGAAACATTACAACGGGGAAAGCAAGTGCTAACAAAGTCACTTAAGTTAGGGGCGATGAGGCCCATTCACAACGTTAATTAGAAGGTGAGAATGTGTGAAGAGGGACCATTACTTTTTGTAATGAGCTAGCCATTCGAAGTCCCTATTCAGAGCCAGTTTGATAGTTTAAAGTTTGCATATGATTTGCATAAAGTTTGCAGATCTACAGTTTCACTCTGAAATCTGTTCCTGAAGGTTTTTTTGTTGAAGTATGGCAACTTTAAAGTCTGCCACTGAATGTTCACAAAGATAAATTGGGGTAGAAATCTCAATATTCAAATTTATTTACTGGAAGAAGTAACTCAGGATTATGATCCAGCACCCTCTTCATCCTTTTCTAGATACAATATGACCTTTGTATTCAGAATCACTTTTATTTACTATATAGTCTGGAATGGTTTTGTCCAAAGGCCTTTGATGGGGTGGGTTCTGAATTACTACAGAGAATTCTTTCTGGGTGTCTAGCTAGTGAGTCCCACATGCTCAGGATTTAGCTCATTGTCATATTTGGTGTTAGGAGGGAGTTTTCCCTCCAGATCAGACTGGCAGAACCCCCCACCTTCCTGGGGCATGGGTCACTTGCTGGTGAATGCTCTGGTGATTCTCTGTACCCTGAAGTTTTTAAACCATTATTTGAGACTTCAGTACTCAGTCATAGGTTAGGGGTCTACTGCAGGAGTGAGTGGGTGAAGGTCTGCAGCATGTGTTATGCCCAAGATGAGAGTAATTGATCATAATGGTCCCTTCTGACCTTAAAGTCTGAGTGTATGGTTCCATAACTTCTGACTAGTTTTTCAATATAGGCATATATTGGTTCCAGTTCTTCTCTATTAATCAGGTCAAGCCAGATTTCCAGTTTGCATGAAAGATTAGTGTTAGCCCATGGGATCTCTTAAACCTCTTTGAAAACTTCCAATTATTTTGTAATAATACAACCTTGGCCCTCACCATACAAACGTATCACTGGAAACATATTAGCTCACATACAGAAATAGGTTTTGGGAAAAGGAAGAATTTGCTCTATCATCAAAGTCCACTGGGCGAGTAAACACATAGAGACAGGTGGGAAACCTCAAAATACACTGCTCCCCACCCTACACACTCAGGGAATTCTATAGTGCTGTGCACAGAGTAGAGGACTGAGAGCAGGAGCAAAGCTTCCCTTGCCCATCCCCACTAGTCATTCTGCTGCATCCAGGAAGAAAGAGAAGAACTATAGCAAGGGCCCTCCTGACATTTAGAGCGTCTCTGCTGGACTCAAATGGGAAATCCGTATTTCTCTCCAGAGGCATCAATTTTTAGCTTTCAAATATTGACAAGTATTTTCTTCTACACCACAGACAACGGCATTGCAGCTATTCTCTTTCTAGCTAAGCTCTGAACAATGCTCTCTTCAGAACCAGTCAGCCTTGCTCAAAGTGATACTTTGCAGACTTAGGCCTGGCCTACACTAGAAAATCAGGCTGGCATAACCATGTTGCTGCATATTCTTCCATTAACATAGCTACACCGCTTGAGGAGGTGCATTATCTATACCACATAGTGCTCTAAGTATAGACTTATTCTTAGTGTGTTACTTCTATAGCACAGAAGCCCACTTTAGCCTGAGGAACCAAACAAAAAGTTTGGTGCCAGCTGAGGCAACACTAATTTTAAATAATCCACTGAGTCACCCTTCCCCCTTCTACTTCAGCCCCAACAATTTGGGTTGTCTTAAAATACTCTCTGGAATAACACACGTTCATGAACGAAGTGTTCACTTAAAGATGCCAGCAAAAGCAGAACAAAGACAGTCATTATTGCGTGTCCTTTGCAGATTCATTGCTGACTACTTCAGCACCACTGTGAAAGACAGCAGACAGAGCTGCTTAAGAGCATAAAGAGAAAGGGGATTTCTCACCCTTCCTTTGCTCATGGAACCAGGCCTCTGGAGGCACATGACTGCGGTCCATTCACGTCATAACCTGTTAATGATAGAAAGGCTTATCCCAAAAACTTCTAACTTCTGGTCCTTCCTCCATCTCATTCCTCTCTTTCTTCCTCTCCCTCTCATCAACAGGAACATGTTAGAATTGCAGTCCCTGTTAAACAAGGGAAGTTCAGGAGACAAAGTTCTCAATAAGGCTGCATCATAAAGGAGTTCAGGAGAGCAGGCAGATTCTCAAGGAGAATACTATAAGCATAACTGCAACCTATTCTGATGAAAAGTAAAGATAAGAACAGTGGCTCCATAAGTAACTCTTTAATAACTTAAAAATCAAAAAGGACTCCTACAAAGAGTGGAAACATGGAAAAATTGCTCAGGAGTACAAAAAAGTACAAGCACATAGGGACAATATCAGAAAGGCTAAGGCACAGAATGAGTTGCACTCAGCAAGGAACATAAAAGGTATAAGAAAAGGTTCTTTTAATACATTAAAAGGAATAGAAAGATGAAGGAAAGTGTATGTCCTTTACTTGGCAAGAGAGGAAAGCTAACAACTGCTTACCTCAAGAAGGCTGAGGTATTTAATGCCTGTTTTGCTTCAGTCTCCACTAAAAAAGTTATGGTGATCAGACACTTAAAAAAGCTAATATAAATAGTAATGGAAAAGGAACAAAAGCCAAAACAGGGAAAGAACAGATCAAAGAATATTTAGGCAAGTCAGATGTATTCATGCTAGAATACTTAAGCAACTGGTTGATGCAATCTGGGGACTATTCGCGATTACCATCAAGTATTCCTGGAGGATGAGTAAAGTCCCAGAGGACTGGAGAAGGGGTGACATAGTACCTATCTTTAAAATGGGGAACAAAGACGACCCAAGGAATTATAGGCCAGTCAACCTAACATCAATACCTAGAACGATATTGGAACAAATCATTCTAAGCACCTAGGAATAATAGGGTCATCAGAAATAGCCAGCATGGATATAAAGAAAAAAAATCATGTCACCACCAATCTAATTTCCTTCTTTGACAGAATTATTGGCATAATAGATGGAGGGGAAGAATAAGTGGTAAACTTGATATATCTTGCTTTTAGTGAGGCTTTTGACACAGTCCCACTTGACATTCTCATAAGCAAACTAGGGAAATGTGGACTACCTGAAGTTATTATAAGGTAAGTGCACAACTGGTTGAAAGACCATTTCAAAAGGTCGTTATCTTTGGTTTGATGTCATACTGGGATGGCATATCTAGCGGAGTCCTACAAGGGTCAGTCCTGGTTTGGAACTAGTTAATATGTCATTAATGATTCAGATAAAGGAGTGAAGAATATGCTTATAAAATTTGCAAATGACATCAAGTGGGGAATGGTTGCAAGGACTTTCAGGGATAGGGTTAGAATTCAAAACTATCGTGACCAAGTTAGAGAACTGGTGTGAATTTAGCAAGAAAAACGTTTAACAGAGATGTACAAAATTAGGAAATAACTGGCTAGCTAGTAGTACGGCTGAAAAGGTCACAAACCGAATAGGTGTAAACAACATGACGCAATTGTGAAAGTGTTTAATATTCTGTGGTGCTGTGCCCCAGGAATCTTTTGGTGTCAACTGATAGAGGCCACAGGAGGTTCAAGGAGTTTTACAGGGATGCCCTGGGTTTTATATACACATAGTAATTCCCTAAAGCAGCTGTTCTCAACTACACATTTCTGTGTCACCACACAGCGGTACGTGTGTCATGGAGAGCCAGGGAGATGGCTGGATTTGACCTGGGGAGTGAGGCGGGGGTGGGCTGGTGTGTCCCGTAGGGTCGCGACACGCCAACAAGTGTGTCGCAATCTGCAAAAGGCTGATATTTGAGATTTTACCATAAGCCACTAGCCCAACGCAGCTATCAATAGTATTAAGGAGTTACACATCTATACTGAAAAGTATGTCGCCTCCTGATTATCTGTTACAAGAACATGTCTCCTTCCGGCAGGGGGCTTATCTCCCGGTCTGATCATTGTGCATTATGTATCCCACCTGCACACCCAGTCAGATGTTGATTAAGGTGTTTCTTTCAGCTGTGTGGAGAGCACACACACTGTTAGCGTGCCCAGCACAGGTATAAACAACGCAGCGCTGTTTATGTGAGAAAAGACCCTGGACTGAAGGGCATGGCTACGTACCTGAGGCCATACCCACAAGGTTCTCCTACTTGTCCAAGCTGTCTCTCTGCCTATACAGCTATTTTAAAGACAACAGGACGCTGTGCTGCTATGATGCCAGGCCTTTCCTGCCACAGGACGAGAATTTGGGCACAAGCAAAAGGTTCTGTTAGGGAGGAGGCAGCAGTGTGGACTAGGCTATGGCAAGTGGTGTCTAATGCGGACACAGACTAAGAGAGCAAAAGCTACACAGAAGGAGTATACATGAACCACCACCAATGGGGGCAGCGGGGACAGGGGGAAGGGACATTTCGCAGTGTTTGGTTATATCTAGGAGTGCCAACAAGCATTGGTGGTTTTTCACTGAGAAGGCAAGCTGACAGCAGAACTTGTGTCATGAATGGAAGATCACAGCCAAGCCTGGCTGTAAAACGTTGGATGGACTTCTGGTGTGCATTTGTTCTGTAAGACATGGAAATATCTATACAAGCAAGTCTAGATTCTAAAACGTGTGTTATTTTATTTTATACCTAACCATTTGTTTACAATAATTCTACTTGCTATCACTTGAATCTCTTTATTTTGCTAAATAAACATTTACTTGTTTTCACTACAAATGTCTCTAAGAAAAGTGTGTTAAGTGGAATGGCGATATGTGGTGTAATTGGTAAACTGGGCTGTACTACTTCTTTGAAAAGAGTGAAACTATGAATATGAGTATCCAGTGGAACAGGGGCTGGACACTCCAGGGAAGATGATCAGAGGGTTTGGGGATTGGACTGTGCCTACTGCTAACATACAGAGATGCAGCAGGATCTATGTAGGCCTAGTATTGAGGGCTTGCTTTGCCTGTGGCATTGGGGAGTTGAACACTGGCAGGCATCTCCCTCCATAGGTTTCATAGCACAAGCTGCAACTTCACAGCATGATCTACATAGCTCTTTCTAGAGGGCTAGCACAAGCCTGCCAGACTAAATCTGTTGTCAGATTTATCTAGTGCTTTTTCCTTTTTCTCTTTCAAATTTTAATTCCTCCTCAATCCTCAGTTTTCTCTAGCTGTCAGAAGGAAGCAACAGAATTCTCTCCCCCAACCACTCTCCTAATGTGAGTTGTTTGTTTCCACTGTTCACTCGTGGCTGCCACAAGCAGAGAACCATTATTCTACCCCCCAATCCTTACCCCATGCCTTTTTTGTCCAGATCCCAATGAAAAGCTCCAGTGCTTTCCTAAGCAAAGTCTCTGAGATTTTCTACATTAAAATCTGTGAGCTTCCCTTGTAGACCTGCTTGTGAATAGAGGAAGCAAACAAGAATGTGCTGTTTTGACTTCGAATACATTAGAAACACTAGCAAAAGACAATGTTTATCCAAGGGAAGACCTTGTGTACACTGGAAAAGCTTTGCTGATGCAGCTATGCCAGTAAACCTTCCTACAATGATATGAGTGCTTTCGCAGCATAGCTTATAAATCAGTTCCCCTAAACAAAACAAGTTACACCAACAGACGCACTTGTTGCTAATATAACAGAATCTACATTAGATGTTTGTTGGTATACAGTGTTATAAAAAACACTCATTCCTAACTGACGCTGCTACTTGGACAAAAGTTTCTAGTGTAGACTTGGCAGAAAAGGGGCAAAACACAATAAGGAGAAAATTTCAAGCTTCCAAATTACAAATAATGGAGGGGTTGTTTGTTTTGTTTTTTTAAAAAAAGTGTGTGAATAATCATCTTTAAATGTAATTCTGCACATGTGCAATCCAAGCCTATGATCTAAGTCAAAACTGAAATGAAACTATACACTGTTCCAGCTTCATAGAATCCCAGGAGAGAAAAGCCAGCTGCTAAGAGACATCACAGTTTAACCTAGGGCTGGAGAGAAATCAACAGCTTTTCTCTCCATATATGATATAGCTTTACTTCAGACAGTGAGTAATGGAGAGGAGTTTAGTATTAAATGGCGCTGAAGTCATTAGTCCAAAACCAGCCCTTTACTAAGTAGCTAAGAAAGGAAACAGTAAGGGAATAAGGGAGACTGTCATTGTTAAACAGGCAGTTTTATGTTTATACTGTTGCATGTTTTGATTTCTTTTCAGTTTAACCGTAGCACTATATTTCTCACCCGCTTTCCTGCAGCACGGCGGTGGCAGTGGGGAGCGCGCCCCGCCACCACCATGCCATTGAAAAAGTGGCTGCTCCTGAGTCCACTCCCCGGCATGTTGGCGGTGGGAAGCAGACTCAGGAGCAGCTCCCTTTCCCACGGTACGTTGGTGGCAGCAGGGGCGTACTCTGCTTCAGAATCAGCTCCCCACTGCTCCTGACATGCCGCGGAAATGCTGGCACGTCGGCAGTGGGAGAGGACTCAGGAGCAGCCCCATTTCCCGTGGCATGTCAGGAATGGCAGGGAGCTGACCCCGCTGCTGACATGCCAGGGAAATGCTGCAGGGTCAGTTCCCCCACCACTCCTGACATGCCCCGGGAAAAGGTGCTGTTCCTGAGTCCCCTCCCTGCTGCTGACATGCCGAGGGAATGCTGGCATGTCTGCAGCAGGAGAGGAGTCAGGAGCAGCCCCCTTTCCTGTGGCACATGAGGAGCAGCATGGAACTGACCCTGCTGATGACATGCCTGGGGAATGCTGGCACGTCAGCAGCAGGAGAGGACTCAGGAGCAGCCCCCTTTCCTGTGGCTGCTCCTGAGTCCGCTCCCTGGCATTCATCTGGCTCCTAGATTCAAGGCCATTTGTTGAGCCCTGTTATGTGAAGAGATTTGAGTGCTGAATCTTTAGCCAAAGCTCATTTATTTAAATATTTGTCAGTCACCAATTGCAAGCAGAAATGTACAAAACACAATTTTGAACAGTTGGACCAAAAAACAAAAACGACAACAAAAACCCAACAAAAAAAACTTCCCCATATCTGCTCAACTTTAATTCTTGTGATCTTATTATTTCACCCTAGCAGATCTTGTGAAATGCACAAGAAAAGGAATGGCCCTCAATCTCTTTTACTTCCCCTTCCCTCCCATAAGAGGTGCTCAGGAGCAAATGGTCATAAGGAAGTGGAGAGAGCAGGAACCCAGAAAAACAGGGAGACATTCACTCCTTTTTCCTACATTCTGGGCAAGAGATTTGGGGAATAAACAACCTCTTCCCTTAAATGCCATCTGATACCCAATTTATGTTAAGGACTATCTATAAACCTTAAATTACCTCAGCAGCTGATTCACTTTGTATTTAGCATTTAAAAAACTATTTTTCAAAAATCTTAGTCTTAGCAACTAAACTTTGATCCTATGCAGTAGATGCTAACTAGCTGACTTCAGTGAACTAAATTTTTTACAATACTTTTTTTCTGGCGACAGAATAACAAAGCAGTTTTATAGTGTCAAATCAGGAATCCTTTTCCTTAATTTATTTTAAATTTGGGGGGTGGGAGGGTTTACCTAGGCCCAACACTATCAATTGTGAGGATCACTCTTTTCTATTAAGATTCTGGGATGGGATGGGTGTGTGTGTTAGGGTTAGGGGGTTAGCGTTATTAACAGAGTAGCAGCCACAATGTCAGACTTTTAAAGAGCGGGTGTCATTTTCATCCCAATATACTTTTAGATTAGGAAGGGCATTTAAGGAAAAAGATCCTGGCGTTTTACTGTAAAAGCAGAAGAGAATTTTGGGATGAAATGTGTTTTCTCCAGCCCCTGACTTCATTTTCTGATTGCAAGTAGCAGGTGAATTTTGCTTCATTTGTTGATGATCTGGACCTTGCAGCTAAGTTAGTATCTGTGCCTCCTACCTTCTGCTAATGATGTCATCAACTTGTGACCATACCTCTAGACTGCAACTTAGAATCAGAAGTAGGAGAAGTAGCAAGTTTGATCCCAAAATAATAAATTAAGGAAAACTAAACTACCAAACCACAATTGATATTTATAAACAAAGCTCTTAACTTAAAAATATGTTCAAAGAATTAAATGACTCTAAATATTGTAATATGATAGACATGGTTTGAATGTGTAGACCAAAATAAACATCTTAAGAATACTTCACCTTTTCCAATTCTCTTGGTATTCGCATACATGTGTATACTCTCTCTCGCCGTTCTGTGTACTTTGCTTCATTATGTTCAAGGAAATAACCTCTTGTTAATTCTGTACTGATGAATCTCAGCAATGAAAGATCTGCACAGAGGAAAACAGATAAAAACAAGTAAAACCTATTCAGAAGACATACAAAGCATTAACTTAACCCTAAAAATGACAATCCTGACTATGCTTTCTTTTCCAAGCCTCAAATACTTCTTGACCTGTTAAGCCTCCTATGAAGTTTAACTCAGATTAAGTCTACACTGCGGCTCTCTGTCAGCATACTCAAACAAAGCACTCCTACTGTGGATACAATTTATTCAGGAAATTCTCTTTTTACCAGTATGGCTTTCACCAGCCCATAAGCAAAATAAACTATATGTGCAAGAGTGCAGTTTTGTTGGTATAACTGCATCTATACTAGAGACTTTTCATGGCACAGTTATACTAGCAAAAGCTTATAGTATAGACTTGGCCTTAGTTCTTAAGAAATTTCTAAAAAGTTTAGTGTTATTGAAAGCTTTCAAATATTTAATATTTTCCTTCTCAGAGACAGTGAAAGTTTGCTCTTCATGTTTTATTAAACTCTTAAGTGAAACCCATATTAAAATGTTCATAAATATACAACCAACTAATACAATGCAGAAAAAGTATGATCACAAATTAGATGTACCTCTAACCATTTGAAGAAACCTAGACCTCTCAATCTGAAAGGCATGTAGACCTGATATGGCAGTGCAAAGAGCAGTTTTTTTTCTTGTATTACAAACATTTACAGTAACTTCAGTTCAATGGTACGAAGTAATACTCAGCACTTTTTGTAAGCATTTCCTCTTTGATTATGTGTATTCATAGATTCTAAGGCCAGACTGTGATCATTTACCTAGACCTCCTATATAACATAGGGCACAGAACTTCCCTAAGGCCTTGCCTATATTACAAAGTTAGGCTGACCTAAGTTGTGTTGCATTAACTGATTAGTGCTCTATGCTCCAATTTGTCTTTGGCCAATGTAAGTGCCCCATTACAGCAACAGTAAAATGATGTTCCTGAACAGCACAGAGCCTACTGAAATTGAGGCAGTGAGAGTATAGACACTGCATGACTTGTGTTGATCCCAACAGTCCTCCAGCAGTTGTCCCACAATGCCCCATTCCCTGCAGCAGTGACCTCTAGTCAATTTTAAATTCCAGTGGCCAATGGTCACACAGACCAGAAGCCACCATCCCCTTTAAAATACCCTGCATGTTTTTGAAGTGCCTTTTCCTAACTGTTCACCTTGGCCAGCACTACCTAGCACCATGTCCGTGCTATATGCAACTTCCCAAATGACTATGCCAACTCTATGCACTAGATGTTCTCCTGCCTGGACTAGACAGGAACTATTGAATCTCCTGGACCTCTGGGGACAAGAGCAACAACAGCTGTGGACCAGCTGTAGAAACACAAACATCTAAGATCAGATTTCACAGGGGATGCAAGCAAAGGCATACAACAGGGATCAGCAGTAGTGCTGCAAAAGTGAAGGAACTTTGCCAGGGAGCACATCTGTAGATCTGATGCTGCACCACAGACATGTTGCTTCTACAAGGAACTGCATGGCGTATTTGGCAGAGACCCTACCATCACACTGAAGACCACTGTGTATACCTTGGAGAAGCTTGAGACTAATACACATGCCAGGAACAGCAAAAAGGAGGAAGAGATGCAGCGTGGATTCCAGCCGTGCCACAAGCCAGGTCCTATTTGAGGTTTTGCCACAGTACAGTCAGTCCCATCAGGTGAGCGTGGATGAGCATGCATTTTGACTTACAAAGTTTAAATGTAAAGATGCTACAGGGCCAATCTCTAAGTTAAACATGGAAAGATATAAACGTTTCCTCATTTGATTTATACAAGAAGAGGCAGATATAAAAGAAGCAGAGGTAGAGCTGGAAACTGTTTTTCATTCCCCCTTTGGATTGGGGAAGATGAAGAGGGAGCCTGTTCAGCACTCTGTTCATGTGTCTAGGCTTGGTCCTTATATCCTCCTGAGTGATCTTAATGAAAGTTTCAAGGAGGTACTCTGCAATCCTCTCCTGAAGGTTTCTAAGGATGACTGCTTTATTTCTCTCACCACAGCAGGACACCTTCCCATGCCACTCTGTGACAAGTTCGGCTGTCACCACTTCAGTAAACGGGCTAGTGGCATATAGGCCTAAGCGGCTTTATGATGCCAGTAGCAGCTGTATTCTCTGTGCCTTTGTGACTCTCAGGAGCAAGTTATCTGCTAAAAGCACTACCACCTGTGGAAAATAGTGCCAATATTCAGAGCCATTATCCAATGCTTGTACCTATGGATAGAAATGTAAATGCTATAGCTTCATGCAACAGAAAATTCTCCCATGGCAGGCCATACCCATCCCAGCTGGGGCTGGAGAGCAGTGCTGTGCTAAAGTGGTCCAGAGCTGAAGCGTCAGTAAGCATTTACTATTTGAAGTATTTGTGGGAATAAGGAAGAGAGTTTTGAAACTACTTTTTCCCTCTTCCCTGTTGACTATATATCTGGTACACACTGTTTTTAATCAGCAACTTCTGGTGTGGAAGCCTGGAAAGTGTCCCCGCCATGCCTGCAGGATGCCTGACCATGAAGAAGATTAGAGACGATAGATCCTGCAAACCAGTGTTGCCTTAGACCATGAACAAAACAGCTTGGAGTGCCAATGTGGCTGACCACATGGAGAAAGACAGACAGGAGAAAGGCTCCAGAATCCCAGAAAAAAGAAGGAAATGCACCAGGGCATAATGCGTCTTCTCAAGCAACAAATCAAATGCTATAGACTCTGGCTGACCTACATGTCCAAAAATCCAAGACACTATCCTTTGCAATCCTTGGAGAACTTCTTGGTTACTGCTCCCTACACCCTGCAACATACCACATAGTATTACAGGCCACATCCTTACCCTACCACTCCACACCAGGGGCCAGTAAGGAAAAAACACAGCTCTATATATTCTGACATGTGAAAACCACAGTTGGGATACTTGTAGCCACAACCAACTAAATTTGTGAACTCAAATGGCAGAAATGTTCACTCTCTTTCCGATAACAAAATTCCACTCTTAATTTATGTTAAAAATTTGTGTTACATTGATTAATATATTTTTGCACATTGTTTATCTATGCTATTTTACAAACTCAATATAACTAAGTTCATTTGTTCACAAAAAATTATTGCAGAATGCATAACGGTACTCAAAGCAAACAGTACTTGCAAACGCATCGCAAGCACCACATAATTCTTGGTTCAGGAAGATAACCAACCATATTTATAAATGTACTGAAAGCACTACATAATTTTTAGCAGGATCCAAAGCTCCAGTCCCAAAGAACACTCCAGCCAAGCCACTCCAGTGTGGCTGACAGAGTAATTTTACAAAGCTTTCCTCAACTGTCCAGCTCCACACTGAGCTACTGTAATGGCCCTTGTGTCTGTCCAAACTCGGCAGACAGTCGCTTGAGCTCTGCTATCTTGGCAGCAGCTTTTCTCCCTTTGCCTCACAAATATTATGCATGACATAACAGGCAGTTATAACCCCTGGGATATTTTTCTCACTGAGATCCAATCCAGTGAGTAATCCTGACAAAGCACTCCTTCAAGCTACAAAAAGCACATTGAACAGCATTCTGCACTTTCTGAACTGGTAATTGAACCTTTCCTTAGTTCTGACGAGGTAGTCAGTGCACAGCTTCATGACACGCTCGGTCACCCCCAGAATTATTATTGGTATTTCAATATCACTAGTTGCAATCTCTTGGTCAGGAAAAACATACTTGCTTGCATCTTTTCGAAGTTCTCTGTTCTTGAAGATTCAAATGCCATGCATATTCCCTGACCAGCCCACCTTGACACCAGGAAGTGTCCCCAGTGAGCCACCAATATGTGCATAACCACAGAAAAGTAGCCCTTTCTGTTGATGTACTCGATGGCAGAGTGGGCCAGTGCCAAAACAGGGATATGTATTTCATCTGTTCACCACTGCTAAAAATCCATCTTCCAGAGTTAATCCTGCATAGCAAGAGACAAGATGTGCTACAGACTTGCATAACAACTGCTCCCAATCTGGGTTTTCAAATTCCAAAGTGATTTCCAACTGACAAGTAGCAATCTGGCACTGCAAGATTCCAGACTGTGATCACCAGTCGCTTCTCTACTAACAGTGCAGCTCTCAATCTAGTGTCCCTGCACTGGAGGGCTGAGTTAACTTTGGCACACGGATCCAGGAATGTGGCCTTTTGAGTCCAAAAATTCTGCACCACTGCTCACCATCCCAAAGTGGTATTATGATACCATTCCATCAGTCTATGCTTGTTTCTCAGCTTCCATCATCTGAAGCTACTCCAAAACCACCACCAATATCCTTGAGTTCTTTTTGTATGTCCTTTAGATTAGTAAACTGTATTCTAAGAAACTGTGTTTTTTATGGTAATTAATACAGCATAATTCAACTCCCAAAATTCAACAGTCTAATCAGATCTGTATAACTAAAACCAATTCCATATATTTCAGTGGTGATAGAACAAAATGTGCGAGATGACGGTTAACAGGATGAGGAAGCTGTACCTACAAATCATGACTGTAGTAACTTCAACGTGGCAAGTACTCTCAGGATGGAATGTTTCTTTTAGTTTACAACTATAATGGAAGGGAATGCTGACTAAAAACAATGTAGAAAGTATTAGAGAAAAATATTTATCAGGGAGATTAAAGGCCAAGTGTAGTATATTTCATTAATCACATTTTTCCCTCAACTTGACTAGCTTTTAAGCCGATATTCTCCATGATTCTTTTGGGAACTGAGAGAAGGATCCACATCAGATGCTCTGAGCCCCACTTTGAATACAAAGTTTCTGAGCAGATCACTGCAGTCAGTAAGGCCAGTAACTGGCAATCTGAGAGAATGGAATAACTTGAGGAATGCTGCTCTCAAGAAAGGCTTTATATGGCCACTGACTGATCAAAGTACTGAGAACAGTTAGAGATGAAGTAGTACCAGGCTCAGTAAATCCAGCGGCACAGCAGGGAAAGAAAAAAAAAATAATAATAAAAATGTTACTTGCCCCTTCAGTTTGCTTCGCTTAACATACCATCACCTAGGATTCTTACTCCTGGGCCTTACTCCTTTTAAAATTAAAATCCTGTAACTCTCATTTTTTATATTTTTAGTCTATAAGTGGATGAAGGAAATGAAGAGCTAGGTGTCCCACTGGTTGTATGCATCACTCATGTGCCAAACACAAGTCTCCTCATAAGATTTCACTTTGTTCCTCTTAGCACAAGGTCAGGGTCCTCAAACAATAAACCTCATTCAGGGATATCAATCAAAGATAGAAATGTGCCTCAAAAATAAGTGCAAAGCAATATGCGAGGCAAAAAACCCCACCTCAACAAGTACCCTCCAAACTGAGGGTAGGTGGTAAGTGAGTGGGAATCCAGCAAGATGCTAGTTTGAGAAGAGCAAAAACAAAAGCAAGCAGTTTTCCCTCTGCAAATGTATCTATGCCAAATTCCCTCCCCCCGGAAAGAAAGAGGACTCTGGGATAGCTGACGAGAAAATGAGAACAAATAAGCAATGAGGGCAAGGCTCACAGTTAACAGGTAGGATTCTTTATATATATATATAATATTTTAAAATATACATCAGAAGGAGGACAAAGGCCATGGCTACACTATCATTTATTTCAGCACAACGTATGTCGCTCAAGAGTATGTTTTTCAAATCTCTGAATGGCGTAAGTTTCACCAACATAAGAGATTGTGTGCACAGTGCTGCTCGCTGAGGTGTCTTGATTATGTCGACAGGAGAGCTCTCTCCCATCAGCATTGAGCAGCTACACGAACAACCTTACAACAGCACAACCGCACCAGTACAGTTGTGCTGGTGTAAGGTCCATAGTGTAGACATGACCTAAGATTCTCCTCAAAATTCAAGCCCAAGATCAACAAATAAGACTGAAGAATGAGCAAGTGGGACTGGGGGTGAGAATATAAAAATGTGGTCAACTGAAAATACCGGACACCCTAAAATAAATGAAAACAAAATCTTTTTTGGTAAATGGGGAGAACTTTTAGCTTCTTCGCAGATATCTGTGATGATGGAAACATCACTAATGTGGGGTGGTGCGATAGCCTTGGCTCAAGCAGAATGACATGGCTGTCTAGTTCAGACCAAATAGGTCACAGCAATGTGAAACACAATCAGATAGCCATGGGGACATGGCCTCTTGGTAACAGTATTTTCCAGTAAACTAGTGTGAAGTGAAAAACAGTATGTGAGTGGCCTTTGTGAGGGCTCTAATTTGCTCCAAATAGGACCCAAAGGATTTTTAACATTGAGCATATAGAAAAGGGCCTCATCAATATGGGCAGGCATGTAGATGCAGGGGAAAAATGTTGGCAAGATAATAAGCTTATTAAGATAGAACTCTGACATCACCTTGGAAAGTAATCAAACTAGTGTACAGCACCACTTTATTGGTGCAAAATCTGTATACCATGAATAAGAGACTGGGAGCCAAAACTAATGAATTTTGAGAACAAGAGGCACTTCCATCAGGAAAATGACTTCCACATAAAAATCTCAAGATCACAGGAACTAAGAGGTTCAAAAGGAACATTCAATCTTGTGAGGACCACATCAATAATTCATTATAAACCACTTCCTAAAAGGGATTTTCAAGCATCAAGTTTATGTAGAGCTTGACAAAGGCAGTGGTCTGCTTTTAATTAGTTCAAGATAGGCCAAAATATCTCCAACAGGAGTTTGGTAACATACCACCATATCTTCTAACAAGAAACAATCTAATCCAAAGCCTTTCCCAGAGTCAAATCCTCACCATGCACTGGAAAAGCACCTCTTTCCTTCACAGAGGCAGCTTTCTTATGCCCCTTTTTAATGTTAGTACCCTGTGCATAATAGTAACTACCAACAATCTGTCAATTCTATCCTCATCCTGACTGTCCAAAATACATGTTACCTCCCTACCGACATTTCCCAGCCTGAAACAAGGATTGTGAACTGACAGCAATGGAAATGAATAAAAGGACTTATTGGACGAACCAAAACAGAACAAATTATACTCAGAACTGATAAGCTCTTCCAAAATGTAAATCATTAAAACAGACTTTCTTTAAAGGACGAAGATACTGATTTGTCTAAGATATACTGGAACACAAATCATATCCTATTTATCATGTTAGTAGCTACCAAGTAGAAAAGGAGAAATCCAAATATAAAAATGTAACCACAAGCTTATTCATGGCTCCTTCTATGCTGTCTTTACATATAAACTGCTCTGCCTTTCCAAAATGCCAAGCTGCTACCTTCTCCTTATTTGAATCCATCTTAAACACATACTTCTTTCTTAATGCTCACAGACATGAATCAATATGAAAACACAAAGTTCAGAAAAATTAGGTATTTCCTCTTCTGGCCTTCCCAGAACATCCTGGCTACATTGTCTTGTTCATATTATAATGCAAGGAGCCATTTTTAATCTTGGGAACTTGTCAATATTGAGCGTATTGTTAAACCAGATACAAGTGAAGTTCTTTTAGCTATTATTTCAAGATAAGTAAACATTAAGCAAAAATAGTTTATTTTATTTTTTTCTAAATAAAGGTGTTTTTATTTTTAAAATCCGTTATGAACTATTGGCTTATATCTTGAATTCAAATGTTAGCTAATCAAAATTAATGATAAAATATATGTTGGGGTTTTTTCTGAACAGGAAAAGATTTTATAAAGGTATCTGAGCATATTATTTATTCAACCACCTTTCGGGTACATCAGTATAAATCCTAAACACAACATTCCGTTTCCATTTTACTATTAAAAAAATCATAATATTGTAATCAAGCTAAATGAGTAGTGTTATAGTGATTTAACAATGCTGCAGTTTCATCAATACCACAAAAGCACGATGCTATACATTCTATGACATAATACATTTGTCCAGAATGCAGAGGAATTTGAAGCTGACATAGCACAAATCAAGCTTAAATGGAAATAATTCAGCTTTTAGTAAACTGATTAATTAAAATCATACCTACTCTGTTTTCTATTCTAATGATTATTATGTAAAGTTATGCTCAGACCCATAAAGCAGTAGATGAACAGCAGTCAGAAAGTTTGCTATCTTCCTTGAACATATTTTCAAAAGCCATTTTAGCAAAGTACTTTTTAACATTACTAATATTGTTATAAATATCTATATTTGGAACATTAAGAGTTAAATCAGACCAACAAATACAATAAACTACACTGATTTACGTTTATTTTTAACGAAAAAAGCTTTAGCTATATCTTCTCAAGATGACAGAATACAGTACTTAGAAACATCACCGATTCAAGTATAAATCTGTATACAGTTGTAGCGTGACAGTAAAAATCATTATATTTCCTTATACTACTTTCTTCTTTTAAACTGAATTTAGATAGAATAAAGACTACAAATATCAACAATACATAATTACTGCATTTTTTGCAGACTTAGACAATATACATCTTTTATACATTGTTCTAGAGATTAACTATTGCCCACTATTTACAATAAACTGGATTAAGCAAACTCACTTATCAAAAATTGTTTATTCAGCAAGTGTTTTCTGGCTTCAGTGACAGAACACTGAAAAGCACACCTAAACAATTCATAACAGTGGAATAGATTAAAACATAGTGCTTATCTAGATCTGAAAATCTCTCTGATTAGTTTGGAATACATTACACTATTTTCTGGAAGCATCTTCTTAGTTGAAGTCATAACAATAAATTATCCAGCAACGACTTCTACCACTGCCTTATAATACTTGATAACATGTACAGTTAGTCTTTTATCATGGTACACATTGCATTTAGCTACACGGAGATGCCACTATCTGCTCTCCTTCTTTGAACATTACTATAAACGAGACTTAAAGATTTAAACAAGTTAGGGCTTTTTAAAAAGGTGCATCAATACCAAACCTAAGCACATGGGGGAAATAAGCAGATTCAATGACTAATAAGACACTGTTTACTAGTCTAGAAAGAGAGTCTTCTTACATTTAAGCTACCACAGATGCAGCATCCCACCAATATTTGAACAATATTGGACGGGGGAGGGGGGCAGAGGGAGAGAAGTTTATATCAGATTTTTGAACCGTGGGTTCCTAAAACACTCAAATTGGTATGGAGACCTTAGGGACTAGACCACGATCATTTAGGAGACTAAAAGAGGTCAGAGACTGACTTCAGGCACCCAGGTTTGAACACTTTTGGCCGCAGCTGATTTTAAACAGAGCCCTTGCAGAGCACTTCAGGGAGACACTGTCCTCCCAGCGCTCAGGAGCACGACCACCGCTGACAGCCCGGAGCCCAACGCCTCTGACAGGCAATGGAAAGCCCAACTCGCCTTTGCTGCTCGTGGGGCCCAGAGCGGTCTGGAGGGGCTCCCCCAGCCCAGCCAGGAAGAAGGGGCAGCTCCGCTCCCGGCCACCCCGGGCTCTCCCCTCGCTAACTTCACCCCACAGGCCGTTCCCTGCCCTTCAGCCCCTGGTCCCCGCCGCACCTCCTCCCTCTCCAGGGCCCCGGCCCCTCACCAGAGACGCTTCTCTTCCTCGTCTCCTCGCGGTCGCTCTCGTAGAAGCCCAGGGTTTCGGCTCGCTGCGGCGGCGGCGGCTGGACGGAGCCGCCCGGAGGCGGCCGGGACTCGCCGCTCGAAGAGCTGCTTTTCTGTTCCCCCCTGCCTCCATCCGGCAGCAGCCCCTGCTGCTGCTCCGGGGCGCCGCCTCGCCTCGCGTCCCCGCCGCTGCCGGGGGCTACGGCGTCAGCGACGCCCGCCATGTTCGCCTCCAGCAGAGTAACAAACTCTACTGCTCCCGTCCTCCCTCATCCGCGAGGAATCGCGCGCTCCCCGCACCCCCCATGTGCGTCATCAGCGCGCGACACTCGCGCATGCTCCCTACTGCCGCCTTGCACCTCCCCGCGGAGGGCGGGGCGAGCTGCGTTCCCATTTGTCATAGGGGGAGGCGCTGCCTGTTAACCGATTGTGTTCCGCGGGCCTCCTACGGGGCTGGAAGTCTCCGCCTCTCACACACGTGCAGGGGTCCAGCCAAGCCTGGGGGCTGCGGCTGAGTCTGCTTTACATCCCGCTCTCTAAGTGCTGTCATGTTGGGTCGGGGGCGGGTTCAGTCCTACAGTCATAGCATTGGAAGGGACCTCAGGAGGCCGTCTAGTCCAACCCCCTGCTAAATACTCCCACTAAATCATCCCAGCCAGGGTTTTGTCTAACCCGGCCTTAAATGTTTCCAAATATGGAGCTTCTACCACCTCCCTACGTAACCCATTCCAATGCTTCACCACCCTCCTAGTGAGAAAGTTTTTCCTAATATCCAACCTTGACCGCCCCAGTTGCAACTTGAAACCATTGCTCCTTGTTCTGTCCTCTGTTACCATCGAGAACAGCCTAGCTCCCTCCTCTTTGGAGCAGTCCTTCAAGTGGTTGAAGGTTGCTATCAAATCTCCCCTCAGTCTTCTCTTCTGCAGACCAAATAAGCCTCATTCCTTCAGTCTCTCCTCATAAGTCATGTGCCCTAGCCCCCCAAACATTTGTATTGCCTTTCTCTGGACTCTTTCTAATTTGTCAACATCCTTTCTGTAGTGGGAAGCTCAAAACTGGACACAATATTCCAGATGCAGCCTCACCAGTGCCAAACAGAGGGGAATAATCACCTCTCGATCTGCTGGCAACACTCCTACTGATGCAGCCCAATATGCCATTGGTCTTTTTGGCAACGAGGGCACACTGTTGACTCATATCAAGCTTCCCGTCCACCATAAACCCCAGGTCCTTTTCTACAGTGGTGCTATTTAGCCGATCAGTCCCCAGCATGTAGAGTACATGGGATTTTTCTAACCTAAGTACAGGACTTTGCACTTGTCCTGGTTGAACCTCATGAGATTTCCTTTGGGCCAATGTTCCAGTTTGGCTAGGTCTCTCTGAATCCTATACCTGCGCTCCAGCATGTCTATCATTCCCCCCAGCTTGGTGTCATCCGTGAATTTACTGAGCGTGAAATCTATCTCATGATCCAGATCATTAATAAAGATGTTGAGCAGAACCAGCCCCAGGACTGACCCCCTGGGGCACTCCCCTTGTTACTGGTTGCCAACTGGACATTAAGCCATTGATTTCTACCTGCTGAGCCTGATGATCTAGCTAGTTTTCTATCCACCTTACAGGCCTCTAGGATTTGTTTACACTGTACAACTGACCCAATGAACCATTCTAGTTTCCTATAGCTCGCACATCAGCATCATCCTACCACTATAATTATAATAAAAGCAGTAATGTCGTTAAGTACCAACCCCCTTCTCACCACAAAGACATCCAATAATATAAAGTCAATGTAAAATAATAAAACCCCAATTCAAAACAATGATTAAACAATACCACATTCAGACAAATACAATGAAAAAATGGTTCAAATAGAAGACAGAAGAGGGCAGGCAATAAAGCCTACAGGTTTCTAACTGAAAATGCAGTATCTTTTGGACAGTGTAAACAGGACAGGGCCTGTGTCTTCCTCTGTGTTTGTTATAGTGCCTAATACAATGGGGAGCCAAACTCAGCTAGGTCCTGTAGCAAGAGCTTCCTCAAAGAGAATTAAAATTGCCTTATTTGGTATAAATTTGTGAAAGTTGGTAATGCTGCATTGGCCCATGCCGGATTTAGGCACAAGCCAAGTAAGCCATGGCTTAGGGCCTCACATTACGAGGAGCCCCTAAATGTGTCCAAGGCAACTAAGATGATTTATCATAATTGAACTTGATAATGCAAATAAGGCTTTTTGCAAGATGTATGTTTTATTTAATTGTTTTTCATTGCATCTTTGCCTATGTATATATGCAAATATAATGGTTTATCATTTATTTTTTCATTACCCTTTCTGTTATAATGTAATACACTTTTTTCTCTTTATTTTTTATGGTGGGGGGGGGGGCCTCTGAATCTTGACATAGCTTAGGGCCTCAGCATGTCTTAATCCGACCCTGCATGCACATACACTGCTGGGGAGCATGGGGAGATCAAATCAGAAGTCACACCAAAGAATGTGATTTAATTTTATTTAAAATCTCATAAGTCTTAAAATGTTGGGATTGGCAATACTAGTATTTATTTGTATCACAGAAGCACCTAAAAGTCCCCGCTCAGGAACAGTGCCTCATTGTGTTAGGCACTGTACACGCACATAATGAAGAAATGGTCCTGGCCCCAAAGTGATTACAATTTTAGTATACGACAAGAAACAACAGGTGGCTGCAACAAACAAGATAAAATAGCAATGCTAAGCAATGTAGCTGGTATTTAAAGCAGCAAGTGGAATGTGTTGAATGATGCCCCTTCAACAGAAAGAGGAGGGATGGAATATTGGGATCGGAAGGTTTGGAGTGACAGGTGACTCCTCATGGTGGATAAGAGCTGTTCATCAGGATTCTTCTGGAGGAACAGAAACATGTAGTTGCATAATAAGTTGAAACAATAGTTAAGAATAAAATTGTCAGTCACATAGAAAAACATAAACTGTTGAGCAATAGCCAACATGGTTTCTGTAAGGGGAAATCATGTCTTACTAATCTATTAGAGTTCTTTGAAGGGGTTAACAAACATGTGGACAGGGGGGATCCAGTGGACATAGTGTACTTAGATTTCCAGAAAGCATTTGACAAGGTCCCTCACCAAAGGCTGTTACGTAAGTTAAGTTGTCATGGGATAAAAGGGAAGGTCCTTTCATGGATTGAGAACTGGTTAAAAGACAGGGAACAAAGGGTAGGAGTAAATGGTAAATTCTCAGATTGGAAAAGGGTAGCTAGTGGTGTTCCCCAAGGGTCGGTCCTAGGACCAGTCCTATTCAATTTATTCATAAATGATCTGGAGAAAGGGGTAAATAGTGAGGTAGCTAAGTTTGCAGACGATACTAAACTACTCAAGATAGTCAAGACCAAAGCAGATTGTGAAGAACTTCAAAAAGATCTCACAAAACTAAGTGATTGGGCAACCAAATGGCAAATGAAATTTAATGTGGATAAGTGTAAAGTAATGCACATTGGAAAAAACAACCCCAACTATACCTATAATATGACAGGGGCTAATTTGGCTACAATGAGTCAAGAAAAAGATCTTGGAGTCATTGTGGATAGTTCTCTGAAGATGTCCATACAGTGTGCGGAGGCGGTCAAAAAAGCAAACAGGATGTTAGGGATCATTAAAAAGGGGATAGAAAATAAGACTGCAAATGTATTATTGCCCTTATATAAATCCATGGTACGCCCACATCTCGAATACTGTGTACAGATGTGGTCTCCTCATCTCAAAAAAGATATTCTAGCACTAGAAAAGGTTCAGAAAAGGGCAACTAAAATGATTAGGGGTTTGGAGAGTGCCTCGTATGAGGAACGATTGAAAAGGCTGGGCCTCTTCAGCTTGGAAAAGAGGAGACTGAGGGGGGACATGATAGAAGTATATAAAATTATGACGGATGTGGAAAAAGTGGACAAGGAAAAGTTGTTTAAATACTCCCATAATACAAGAACCAGGGGTCACCAAATGAAACTGATAGGTAGCAGGTTCAAAACAAATAAAAGGAAGTTCTTCTTCACACAACGCACAGTCAACTTGTGGAACTCCTTACCTGAGGAGGTTGTGAAGGCTGGGACTATAACAATATTTAAAAGGGAACTGGATAAGTTCATGGTGGCTAAGTCCATAAATGGCTATTAGCCAGAAAGGGGTTAAGAATGGTGTCCCTAGCCTCTGTTTATCAGAGGATGGAGACGGATGGCAGGAGAGTGATCACTTGATCATTGCCTGTTAGGTTCACTCCCTCTGGGGCACCTGGGCACTGGCCACTGTCGGTAGACAGATACTGGGCTAGATGGACCTCTGGTCTGCAAGGAGAAGCCCTCCTAGCCTGGGGAGCCGAGGCTCCAAAGGAGCCTCACCTCCCCCTGGACCTAACTAGTCGACTTAAGAGTCCTGTGTGGACTCTCTAAGTCGACTTAATAAAGTCACCTTAAAGTTGACTTAATCAAGTCAACTTGGTAAAGTCACCCTAAATTTTTCAGTGTAGACATAGCCTCAGAGAGAATTCATTAGCTGAGGTTTGAAAAGTACTATATAAATAATTACTGCCAGAAGAAATTCTGGTGATTAGATCCCAAGATAGTCTTCCCTGGCACTTTCATTAATTAGACTTCTACCACGGTATCCGTATATCCATTTCATTTGTGTTTCAGTCTGCAAGTCTCCACTGGTGCAAAAACTCCATCTCCTGTCTAGGATGACCTATTTTTAAACACAATCTTTAGCACCCAAGCATACTATCCCACAAAATTAGTGTCTGATCCCTCACAAAGAGCAACTAATTTTCTATAAGAAAGAAGCTAGAAAAAAGGCTATTACTTTTTACAATCCATCTTGATGGCAGATCCTCATGGTTCTTTTTAGGTCTCTGTTTATGTCACGCACTGATGATAATGATCAGCTACTTACTCTGAAGCCGAGACACTCATCATCAAAAAACATTATTACAGAAGTCAGGGAAATGCTCTGTCCCTCACAGAAGTATAGATGATCTATCAAGAAAAATGAACTAGCCATAAGCTAAAGTAACAGATTCTGTTCAGAGATCCAGAAAAATAAAAGGAGTAGGAAACTATCAACTGAATGATAACTAAGCAATAGGAAAAACAGAGATGGACACAAATGCCAAGACCATGGGCTACAAACTTTTGCTGATGTGTTACATTGGCATAAAACTGACACAGTAAGTGTATCACTTGTGTGAATCATATGTGGTTCCTTGAGTCAGTGCAACATGTACTCACGAGGAGTGCCTGTTTTGATGGACAATATAGTGCACCATCAGTATGTATTCCAGTATGCAATTCACCACAATTCAATGGCAGGGCCATCTTTGGGGAGGTGAGCAGGGCGATTGCCCCGAGCCCCGTGGTTACGTGGGCCCTGAACTGCCCTGCTCCCAGTGGGGCCGTGTGGGGCCAGAGCTGCTGCTCCCCCACTGCTGCACTTTGCCCCGCTCCCAAGACAGTGGGGCAGGGCAAGAGCATGAAGCTCAGCCTCTGGGCTGGCCCTCCTTGCCCTGAGGGCAGAACAGCCAGCCCAAAGGAGGGGTGGGTGCATGGTGGCCCAGCATCTCTGGGCCCTGGGTCCCCCCCCCCTTAGGGATGACCCTGTTCAGCAGACTGTTGCACAAGGTTGACTGGGACTTCAAGTCAAGTTCCATCATACAACTTTCTTCATCCCCTAATTTTCTCACCTATTTGTAATATTCATGAACCCACTCAGGACTTGTCACTGTCCACCATCTCCCACAAGCATGACGCCTGCACAGCTCTGCACTCTTGTCAAGAGCACTGGATGCACAATCCACAAGTATTTGCAGCTTTGCAAGAAGAGTTGGCAGGAAGAAGACAATTTCCTGAAGAGCAGATTGCAGTGTGACATAGTGGGAGCTAATTCTAGGCTGTTGGTGGCTTTATGGACTGCAAATAGTGGAGAACCATTTCTGGGCCTGAGAAAGGAGCACTGACTGGTGGGATTGCATTGTAATGCAGGATCTGGATGATGATGAGGGGCTGTGCAGGGCCACATTCCTGGATTTATGTGCTAAACTCATCTCAGCCTGTCAGCGCAGGCACACCAAAATGAGAGTGCACGGACCATGGAAAAGTGACTGGTGATCACAGGGGGAACTTGCACCACTGGTTTGCTACTGCTCAGTAGAAAATCATTTAGGAGCTGGAAAATCCACTTTAGGGACCATTGGTATGCAAGTGTTGATGCCCCTGGCTGCATCTGGGGTCGTGCACTGGGTAACTCGAGGGGGTGGAAGGCCATAGTGCCGATGAAGCCTCTTTGCTCCAGACTCAGAGGGACACCATATAAGGATGTTTCCCAGTTTCAGGAAGCAAAGTAGATAACAAGCCTTGAAAGTACCAGTGGAAAATCGGTCAAAGTTTGCTCTCTAAGAGAAGGGGGAGAGTACTTCCACTGTTTACAAAGAGAAAAGTATAGAAGTAAACAACCTGTCTATATAAAAGTCACTGCAACGGGGCTGAGGTGCGCATGATTTGAGTTGTGCCTGTCTCCTTGTGCCTGCTTGAGATCTCAAATAAACTTGGTGTGCTTCTTCGCCCCGGTGTCGTTATTGGTGCTGTGCATTCTGGGCAATGAACCCCAAACTGTTGCTAGCCCCAGCCCGTCCTCGGGCGTCCCACCTGCAACACAAGTATGCAGGGCCATTTATTATGACTCTTGGCAATGTGCAGGGCCTATCCCTATTTTAACACCAGCCCACCTTCCCACAGAATACATCAACAGAAAGGGCTATTCTTCTGTAATTAGGCAAGTGCTGGTGGCGCTGGGTATCAGAAGAACTCAACATAGGGCTGAAAGAGGCTTTGAAAGAGTACTTTAACAGCCAACCACAGTAATGTGTTGTGTGATGTACTATGCTCTAATGGGCCCTGCTGTTTGGGGGCCTGTTAGAAAACTGTGATGCTTGGTGTACGTCATATTAATTTTGTGGTACTTGCTGTACATTTATGGTTATTACACTGATCCTATGTTGTGTTACAGTGTACAACAAGTGCATTCTGCAGCATGTATTCTGAACTAATAAAGATTAATTCTTTTCCAAGCAATACAGTTTTATTGAGTAATGAAATACTTCAAAAATATTCTGTGTTAAAACCTTAATACATTTATGGAACAGAGCATGCAGAAAGGGAAGGAATATTCATGTCTATTTTAGGTACACATACATCAACCATCGCTCTCTCATGTCATCATATGTGAAGCTGTGATTGTCCTTAGTGCCTCTGCGTGTGGAGTAAGAAGAGCAGGGCTGGATTAAGGCAGGCACTTTAGGGGGCTGCAGCCCCGATCCTGGGCAAAAGGGGAGTCTCCGCTGCCCTGCAGTAATCCGGCCTCGCTCAGGCTGGCACAACGCTGACTGGGCCCCCGTGAATCAGGCTGTCCTGGCAGGTCTCCTCTGTCAAGCCCCTGGCACGGCAGCCCAACCGTGCTCACCGCCGGAGGCTGCACTTCACGCCAGTCGGCCCTGCCCCTGCCACTGAAGCGCAGCTGTTATGTGCTGCCCTGCCCCAGCCAACCCAGTCCAGGAGTGGCATAGGAACACTGTAGACTGCAGCCTCTGGCCCCAGATCCCCCATGCCAGCCAGATCCCTTCCCCCACAATGCCAAGTGCTGGCCCATTCCACACAGCTGGCAGGTCTACTGGGCAGCCCCAGGGCCAGTGTATCTAAGTGCCCCGGCCCCACAAAAATGGGCAACCTGGGGCCACTGAGTGCCTTAATCTGGCCCTAGAGAAGGATAGGGACACAGCCCCAATGCCACATGGATTAGTAGGGGAGGCATGCAGGTAGGCACAATCGGGAGGGCTGGGACAATTTTTATAGCGGGGGTGCTGAAAGCCATTGAACCAAACTGTAAACCCTGTGCATAATGGAAACCACTTCAACCCCAATTCCAGCAATTATAATGGAGTTCTCTATGGAGTGCAAAAAGAGACAAGCCTGTTAGCATTGAAGCTCTGTGTCCACAAAAATCTGCCGCATCTATGTTTGCTGCTAGAGAAGCCTCATTATATTCTGGTGCCTCTCCCGCTCCCTTTCCTACGGGGACTTCTGGGCCTGTCTCCTGTTGGCTCTTTCTTTATTGAGTCTGCAATATTCATCCTCCAGGCACATTGTTGGTGAAGCACTGGTTTGCTGGATCTCACTTAACATGTCTTCCCAAGTTCTTCTCTTTCTCCTCCTTATCTAGCTCATATGTTCCACAGGAGCAGAGGGGGAACCCCTCAAGGCCACAGTGGAACCCCTACAGATAGAATACACAGAGGCACCACTGTCAGCTAATCATAATGGAAAGTAAAAAGTTAAGATTCCAAAATCTCATCCCTTGCTCACCTAAAATTTTAAAGACATGCTTCTTGATACTTCTGCTTCAATGTGTTTTGCCATGGCACCACTCACAGCACCAGCCATGGTGAGTATGGCTCATCAGGGGTGAGAGAAACGAGGAGAGAATCGCTTGGTTGCATGAAACTATGATTTTAGGACAATGGCACTGAATACTGGCACCATTTTCCACAGACCGTGGTGATTTTAGCTGATATCTCACTCCTGAGGATAACAAAGGCAGAAAGAGCTACTGGCATCACAAAGCCACCCGGGCTCATATACTGCTAGCCCATTTACTGCAATGCTGCCTGCTGAAGTTATTGCTGACTGATGTGAGGAAGGAGGAGGAAAACATAAGGCTGCCATCCCTAAAAACCTCTGTGAGAGAATGACAGGAAAAGTTTCATCTAACATCTCTCAGGAAGATTCAAAGGACATCCTTGATTGCCCCTCCTCTCTGCCTAACTCTTTAAGGCTATGTCTACATTTGTTAATTTAAGTCGACTTAGCTAAATCAACTTAACAAAGTCGACTTAGCATGTCCACACTTAAATTTTAAGTTGACTTTCAGGGGACCCTACAAAGTCGAACTAGAACATCCACACTGGATGCCTAGGTCGACTTCTAGGGGCTAGGTGGACCTGGGACTGGTCCACGGTGGCAGGGGGGGCACCTCTTGCCAAGTGCCAGGGGGCTCAGCCTTTGCCCCATTGTACCTCGGTACAATGGGGCAAAGGGGACAGGGTCCCTGGCAGGGCATAAGGGCAGAGAGGGCAGGGATCTGCCCTGCACTGTGGGGGGGGCATGCCAGGCTCTCCCTGTGCCTGTCACCCTGGCAGGGAGGGTAGTGGGGAAGTCCTGGAGAGCCCGAAGTTGACTTAGGGATACTCCACGTCTACACTGGCTTTAGTCGACTTTAGAAAGTCAACTTAAAATGAGGTTTAATAAAGTCGACAAATTTTCCTTAAGTCCACTTAAGCAGCTTAATTTACAAGTGTAGACGCACCCTAAGAGAATGTAAAACAGACAGCTACCCTTTTCTGTTGTGCACTACCTCTTCTAGTATGAGACAATTAATGAAAACCCAATAGCTGTGTCCTGCTAAGTTGGGGGCACCATCACTGTAATGAGAGGTAACTTTACACACTTACCTAAGGATCCTTCCTCTGCATCGGGCTTACCCATACTCAATTGCTGGGATTGACTGAATTGTGGTGGCGTCTCAAACAGGTCCTGGCTCATGGCATAGTTGGACCCCCTCACATACCTCATCCTCTTCTATTTCCTTGTCATCTTTGCTGTTCATTTCAGGGGCCTGTGACTCAGGGTCCTTGAAAGTATCCAGGGCGGTCTGTGGGGTCCACACAAAATATGGCATGCAGCTTTATGTAAAAGTAGCAGGTCTGTGGCTCAGCACCAGATTGACTATTGATCTTCTGATAAGCCAGTCACAGTTGCTTCACTTTCATGTAGCATTGCTGCTGATCCATGTCATACTCCTATGCCATCTGCCCATAGATGTCCCATGTCTATGATTGGTCTGTAACTGTACATACAGTCTTTTCTCCCCCCAGGCCCAGAATATCCAATATCTCCTGTCTGTTCTGGGCTGGTGAACTTCTGGAGTGTATCGCGAGCATGATCAGCTGGGCAGTTGCACACAAGTCGCAACAATGGAGAGCTACTAGGTCAAGCAGGAAAAAGCATTTCAAAAATGTGCAGGGTTTAAGGGGGTAGAAGATTTTTGGTCTTCATGACCCCTGGGCACTGGAGTTCACCAGAGTTGGACATTTTGGGACAGCTGCTGGAAAATTGTTAGGGTCAACATATGTAACTCAGTGTCTACATCAACTTCAGTAATTGACCATACCTCAATGCTTCTTGGAGGGTGGTATTAATATGGCAATATCCTGGAGAGTTAGCATCAGTGGGAGACAAACTTGAGTGATGACACATGCACAACTGTATTGATACAAAGTGGCTTACTTCAACTTAACATTGCAGTGTAGGCCTTTGAAATGTGCGAGAGAGAATTTTTTGGATAAGCATGAAAATTCAAAGCAGTAGATAGAACAAAAGCCATTGAGACTAGAGAAAACATTAACTTAACCACAACAAATGAAAAACATATGGCATTATTTTTTTATTACAAGCTTTTTGCCAGTGAGGCTCAATTTTTTATGGTTATTATCAGATGGAAGTAGCAGCTTTTTCAAAAGCTTAGGTATTTAACATATGTGCAGTTTAATGTTTTAGTTTCTTGGGTCTTCTATAAGAATTTGTCTGAAAAATTGGAGGCTATCATTCTTCATTCTCTAAAAAGAATTGCATTACAACTTCATGCACTTCTCAAGGGTCAAAGACTGCAAAGCAATCTCATGACAGGTTGTTAACAGTCTCATGATAAGTGAATGCATTAGTGCTGAATTTTTGCCACAGATAAGATAGATTCAGGTTCTGTCCTAATATAAATAGTATATTCCTTTACATTTGTAATGCGAGTTTTAGCTCCTCTATCCAGTTAGTTTATGTAGGTGCATTCTGACTCTGCCACTGAAAAGCAATACATCACTTAGCAATAACCAAAGTGATATTAACAAATTTAGTTTGAAATCTTTCCCAATCACAGCTGGCATATATTTTACAAAATACAAAGTGCCTGTATGGAAGCAAAATCTAACTCAGTTTCAGTCAGTGCTGTTTTGTAGCTGGTTGTTAAAAATACCTCTATTTGCCTTCAGGACAAAAATCATGGAAAGAGTATTTCTTTCTTCTTAGATCTTTGACATTTGAATAGTGTATCAATTTTTATATGTAATCTTTATGTATAAAGAACTCTCCATACAAGAAGTTACCTAGGATTAAAAACTAACTAACATAGGGTGCGTCTACACTTGAAAATTAAGTCGACTTAAGCTTGCTTAAGTCAACTTAATTTACCCCACGTCTACACTAGTTTCCTTAAGTCGACTTAAGGAAAATAAAGTAGACTTTATAAAACCTCGAAATAAGTCGAGCTAAGGCTTAAGTCGACTCCCTAGAGTCGACTTAGGGCTACCCCAGGACTACACCACTGCCCTCCCTGCAGGGGAGGGGGAGCACAGGAAGAGCCTGGCATGCCACCCCCACAGGGCAGGGCAGAGCCCTGCCCACCCTGCCCCTATGCCCTGCCAGGGTCCCTGTCCCCCTTTGCCCCATTGTACCCATGTACAATGGGGCAAAGGTTGAGCCCCCGGCACTGGGCAAGGGGTGCCCCCGTGGACCTGCCCTAGGTCCCCCTACCCCCTAGAAGTTGACCTAGGTGTCCAGTGTGGACGCTCTAGGTTGACTTTGTAAGTTCCCCCCAAAGTCGACTTTAATTTTAAGTGTAGACTTACTTAAGTGTAGACTCACTAAGTTGGCTTAACTAAGTCAATTAAAGTGTACAAGTGTAGACATAGCCATAGACAGTTTGCAACCCTGGCATTGTACACTGTCTACAATGGTTAGAGCCCATTCTTGGCTAGCCATGAAGCACTACCATAATAAATGTGATTTCAGCAAGCTTAAGTCGACTTAGTTTACAAGTGTAGATGCACCCAATGTTAGGAACAATTAAGTGCTGCTGCACACTGAGCAGAGGTTTTCAGAGACCTATCCACAGTGACTTCAAGATCTCTTTCTTGAATGGTTACAGCTAATTTAATGTGATATATAAAGAATTTTGTATATTTAATTGGGAATTATGTTTTCTAATGTGCATTATTTTGTATTTATCAAAATTGAATTTCATCTGCCATTTTGCTGCTCAGTCACCTAGTTTTGTGAGATCCTTTTTAACTCTTCATAGTCTGCTTTGGACTTATCTTGAGTTATTTTGCATCATCTGCCAATTTTTCTACTTCATTGTTTATCCCTTTTTTTCAGAGCATTTATGAATATGTCAAACAGCACTGGTCCCAGTATAGACCCCTTGGGGACATGATTATTTGCCTCTCTCCATACTGAAAACTGACCATTTACCTAACAGTTCATTTTCTGTCTTTTAAATAGTTACTCATCCACAAAAGGATGTTCCTTCTTGTCCCCTGACTGCTTACTTCGCTTAAGAGGCTTTGGTGAGGGAACTTGTCAAAGGCCTTCTGAAAGTCCAAATACAATTACAGTCACATGCAAGTTATATATACTAATATGTGGCAAAAGATTGATATGTATTCAGGAATGAATAGATTAATAGATGGTGGGCCTGACCCTTAGATGCTGTAAATCAGCATAACTTTATTGACTGAATTAGATCTATGCCAATTTCCACCTGAGGAGGATCCGGCCCAATGGTTTTGAGTCATTCAAAGTTTAATACAACAGAAGCTGTATTATTTATATGTATTTATATTCTTCCTGATACTATAATAAAAGCCAATTTTCTAATCTATTGTGCGGAGTCCTGAAAGCCTCAACCCACTCATTGCATTACAGCATTAAAATCAGAAGAGAAAAGGAGGAGAAAATTCTGTTTAAAAAAAATTTCATAGTATCTCTTCTGATATTTTGCTCTTCTTCCATTCATGGAGTGGGGCCAGTGAGTAAACATACATAGAAAGAGAGCAAAATATTGGTGTCAGAATCAACACCTAGACCTGAGTTATATTGAATTGCTGAGTGAATTGCTAATTTTTTGCAGATAAGGATTCAAGGTTGTTGTTTGTTTGTTTTTTAAAGAAAAGAAAAATATTCAAGACTACTTTTGTGAACAAACATCTTTCCTAAAGGTAAGCGTTTCCTAGAGTTATTTCATTTTGAATAGCATGTACAATTTAACTATAAAATTCACATTGCCCACAACATTATTTGGGTAAAATTCATCTTTGATTTTAAACCCACTGAGATCAAAGTGGCCTACACTGTTTTATATATTAGCATACAGGAATAAAAAAAGTGCTCCAGACCCAGAAGTTCCCACTGTCCTCAGCTCTGAGCATTTTTTGAAAATACGGCCACTTTCTGAAGGTCCCTAAATGGAAACTGTTAGATGCCGAGTCCTTAGGAAAAAAAATCTGTTCCTAAGGATATCTTTTATAGCTACAGCACCCACAGGGTAGTGATTTATGCTTTATTCCAATCCTCTGCAGTAGCGGGGTGAGGTAAGGATGGAATATCAACTTTAACTCACAAGTTCCAGTCCTTTGTCTGTCCAAGTCGGACATTATTTTAATACAGGCAGTTTTATTTTGGCAGCCTCTGTATAATTCTAATTAGTAGTTGGAACTCCAGCTGGATTTTTGTATGCTGATGAGGCCTGAGACGCAGTGAATCATGTTTGTGATTGCTCTTTCAGCTCTGGCAGACCATAAAAGAAGGCACTCAAGGCTATGTACACATGATCAGATTAAAGCGCAACATGGCAATAACGCTATTAAAAAAAAAATAAAACACATGACCTTTATTTTGGGAGAACGCATACACACGTCGCTCTTTGCAACGCAACAGAATTCTTTGGAATATCGCCGTGTCGCGCAATGAATTCTGGGCACCTATCCCATTGTTCAATTTTCCCTGAATCGGGCACTTGGAATCATGGGATGAAGGAAAGGAATGCAAAGCGCCATGGGTAAACTCTCAGTTTCCCGTGGTGCACTGTGTTCCCCTTGCATCTTCCTCATTGCCAATAGCAACTCGCGCCTATTTTCAACAGTGCAGTGCCGCACTACTTGTGAAAAATTACAACTGCGACAGCATGGATCCTGCTCTAATCTCCACTGTCACCTTCAGCATTCTAAATACATCTTGGCTGGTTGCTCAGTACGCAATGAGCTCTGAATCAGATGAGGACGCTGAGGAGCAGGGGCTGATCGATGCCCTGCAGAGCAACAGCACCACATTGTTCAGCTCCTTCACCGATCATCTGCACACGGTGCAACTCCGTTTCTGGTCGCAAGAGACGAGCACCAAGTGGTGGGATCGCATTGTTATGCAGCTGTGGGATGACGAGCAGTGGGTACAGAACTTCAGAATGCGGGAAAGCAACCTTTTTGGAACTGTGTTCAGAGTTGGCCCCTGCCCTGCGATGTAAAGACACCAACATGAGGTCAGCCCTAACCGTGGAGAAGCGTGTTGCAATTGCTGTCTGGAAGATGGCGACTCCTGACTGCTACCGGTCGGTTGCAAACCAGTTTGGAGTCGGGAGGTCCACCATCGGATTAGCCCTCTCACAAGTCTGCTGAGCCATCAATCGCGTTCTGCTACGGAGGACGGTGACGTTGGGCAATGTTCGTGAGATTGTGGATGGCTTTGCTGCCATGGGATTCCCTAACTGCGGGGGAGCCATAGATGTCACACATATCCTGATTTTGGCTCCAGACCATCTCGCAACCGAGTACATCAACAGAAAGGGCTACTTCTCCATGGTGCTGCAAGCACTCGTGGATCACAAGGGGTGTTTTACGGACATCAATGCTGGGTGGTCGGGAAAGGTGCATGATGCCCACATTTTCAGGAACACTGCTCTGTACCGGAAGCTCCAACAGGGTACCTTCTTCCCACATCAAAAAATTACTGTGGGGGATGTGGAGATGCCCATAGTCATCCTCGGAGACCCAGCATACCCACTGATGCCATGGCTCATGAAGCCGTACACCGGGAACCTAGAGCGCAGCAAGGAGCGGTTCAATTACAGATTGAGCCGCTGCAGAATGACTGGAGTGTGCCTTCGGCCATTTAAAAGGGCACTGGCGCTGTTTGTATGGGAGGCTGGACTTGGACGAGGACAACATTCCTGCTGTAATTGCGGCATGCTGTGTCCTTCATAACATTTGTGAAAGTAGGGGAGAAAAGATTTCCCCGGGGTGGGCTATGGAGGTACAGCACCCCGAGGAAGCATACGAACAGCCAGCCACTAGGAGTATTAGGGGGGCCCAATGAGGAGCTGCTCACATAAGGGAGGCACTCAGGGACCATTTCAATGATGCCCTCCCATAGTTCACTTCAAGGACGCACCAAGTGCACCTTATGAGATTTTCACTGTGTACAAATAAAGCCACTCTTCAAATGTTTTGTTACTGTTTTTATTAAAAGATGAAAGGGGGGTGGGTGGGAGGTGTTACAGGTGGGTGTAGCTGCGGGTCTCTAAAAAGTAGCTCTGTGATGGACTGGATGTTGCAGTATACCAGGGGGATGGGTGGCCTTCAAAGAAATGCTTTTAAGGACTACGGGGTGCGGGAGGCAGACATGGCTGAACTGTATGGAGTGGAGCCCGTACATTAATCGCCTGGGTCTGCAAGGCAATCATGCTCTTGAGCAGTTCTGTTTGCTCCTTCATCACGCTTATCAGTTCATCCCTGTGTTTCTGCCTCCTCTGTTGGGATTCCTCTCTCCAGGCTCGATTCTCCCTCCGGATGCCTCTGTTTTCATCATCTCCTGAAACATATCCTCCCTGTTTTTTTGAGCATGCTGCCAAAAGTTTCTCATGCGGTCAGCTGGGGTAGACACCGGCCTTGTGAAGGTCGAATCTAAATGAAAAAAAAAAAATAAAGCTGTTGTTAACACACAGCCTAGATAACCAATGTAACCTTCCAGTAGCACATTCCACTGGAAGGTACAGGGCAGTCAACATCCTATGCTTCGCTGAAGCGGACAAGGTACGTCCTAATAGAAAGCTTACTGGGGGCTAACATTCTGCACAGGGTACACAGATGGAACCCGATCTCTTTCTCCTCAGAGTGCCCCTGCCAGCTAGAATACACATCCTACATGCCACCAGATGCAAGCCAGGACCGTATGCTGCTGCACTGTGTGCTGCCATGGTTCCCAGTGCTGTGCTTTGCAGCTGGTGAGGCCAAGTATCCTTATACGGGAGCGTAGACACATATGCTCTCCCATCTAACCTGAGTAGGAGGCTCTGGAGGTACATGGAGGAAACCTTTACTGACCTAAATACAGATGATTTTTTGACAATCACTGCTTGTGTCGATGCACTTCTAATAAATGCAGAGTAAAGAGCGTGCACAGCGGGGACTGAGACAGCAAGCACCCCCACCCCGGACAACGATATTTTAGCAGGAGCCATAGCTGCACGAAAGAGAAACTTACCTGAACCCCGCTCTGCTGCCTCTGAGGGCACGCTGCAATTCATGTCTTGGGTGGACGTTTCAGCGGGGGTGCAGAAAAACTCCTGGCTACACGCTGTTGCGCTCTCCTCCAGGTCATCCTCCATCTCCTCCTCCTCCATGATCACGTCCTCATCCTGCTCGGCTCTGGCATTCAGTGGATGAGGGGGGGCTGATGTGTCCACAGGACTCTTTGCAGTGGTTGTGGGGTCCCCATTGAGGATGGCTTCGATCTCCTTGTAGTACCTGCATGTAGCAGGCGCACTGCAGTTTGCCTCCTTCGCTCGGTGATAGGTTATTCTTAGCTCCTTCACCTTTGATCTGCACTGCACAGTGTCTCTATCATAACCTCTCTCTGACATGGCCCGAGAAATTATGCCATATGTATCGTAATTTTGCCTGCTGCCATGTAGCTGCGCCTGCACAGCAGACTCTCCCCAGATGCTGATCAGGTCCAGCACCTCTGCCGTGCTCCAAATAGGTGCGCATCTTCCACAATGGGCTGCCATTGCTAGTGAAGATCGGAGCTGCACTCCAATCCACGAAGACGAGAACAGGAAGTGAAACAGAGGAGAAATTAAAAAATCCCGGGAATCGAAACAGGGCGGGGACTGTTTCATCATGGCCACAAGAGCGGGTGAGGGGAAGACCAGAGAGGACGACTTTGGAATGCTGGGACATTTCCGGAGGCCAATCATTGCGCGGTAAGCGTACATACGAGTCAAAAGGCGCAACAGCTGTTCCATGTTATCTGCTACCACCCTCGTCGAGGTGGTTTTTGTATTGTGCTACAATAGGGCTGTTGACGTGCAACAGCCCTATTGCACGTGTGTACGCTGTTGTTGGTATCGCGCGGTAATGACTGTTAATGCGTGATAAAGTGATCGTGTGTACATGGCCTCAGGCTGAAACGTTTGATAGTCCTGAGAAGTAACACTTCCTTATGTACCTTTGTATCAACTAGGATAGCATTACCTAACGTGCTTTACATTTCCATTTTGAACCATCCATAGAGGTATGAAGTGTTGTGGTAGCCATGGTGGTTCCGGGATATTGGAGAGACAAGGTGGGCGAGGTAATACCTTTTATTGAATCAACTTCTATTGGTGAGAGAAGAGGTTGGGTTTAGACAGACAAGCTCTTTTTCAGGTCTGGGAAAGGTACTAAGGGTGTCAAAGCTAAATACAAAAAAAAAAAAAAAACACCAAACAGATGGTTTAGAGTCAGTAGTTAATACATATTCTACCTGTTTAAATGTTGTATTTACCTGTGATAGAAGTACCTTCCCAGACTTGAAGAAGAGCTCTGTGTAGCTTGAAAGCTCATCTCTCACCAACAGAAGTTAATCCAATAAAAGCCATTATCTCATTCACCTTCTCCATCTAAACCCATAGTGGCACATTGAGAATGAAAGCTGAGACTCCTTCCTTGCTTAGTTCACACCATTGAGCTTGGGTATCACAGCATACATGTTTTGAGGAACCACCAATTGTTTAAAGAGCCCTCCAATTTAGTTAAACTGAAAAGAAATATCCCTGTCTGAAACATCTTACAACATCACATATTCAAACACTGGCAGCAGACTAAGGAAAAGACTCATAAGTGATGTCTGCTAATATTGCTTTGCTTAAGGTTCTGTCAGCATTTCTACTATAGGGATTTATAGAAGAGAGCTAGACTAGCCAATAATTCAGTCATAAATATTGCTTCTGCCAAACCTGGCGGTTGACTTGATCTTGGTAAAACATATACATATCGACAATGACATTCGTCAGTGTTTAGAGCGATTGCGGGAAATGGTTATTGGCGTCCATAGCTATCTGTAAGTGCCATAGAAATGCTTACAAAATAAATCTGCATAAGCGATTACTCTACTTGTATGCATAAATTTCAATTCCACTGTACATGCTTTTTTGTGGGCACTAAGGTACTGGGTTATGAAAATGTGTTCTTAAGTGTCATTCTAAAGCTATTTTTATGACTGAGATATATTTTAGTTATCCATTATAAATTCCTAGAATAGAATTGCTGACAGAACCTTTAGCAAAATGGTGCTCGCAGGACCATTTATAAGTGTCTGTTCAGTCAACCCAGGATTAGATGCTAGATATATATTGTGACTATAAATTTCAAGTAGCTACAGTCCTGAAATCCTGCAGACATGAAGACCCCTTTATTGAGAGTGTCCCATGGAGGTTATATGACTCACCATCTCTCTTGTACATTTGCTACTTGTACACCCAGCCCCTTCTTAACTCTCCATTTTTATGGTCTTAAGTAAGGATAAGTGAATAGACGTTAAAAAAGCTACCAATTACCATAACAAATCAGCTGAGTATCTCAACACTGCATGTCTGGATGAACACATTATGGACTTTGAACTATTAAAAATATATTCAGTATTGCTTACATAGTCCACCTCACTAAACCAAACCCCATAAGAAGCTGAACTTCTGTCATTCTGGGCCCTGATCGACACCACAGAATTCTTTTGCTTTAACTATGTCAGGGGTGTGAATGATGCACACTGCTAACTGACAGTTAAAATAACCTAAGTACCGATGCAGACAACGCTATGTTGGCATGAGAAAATGTCTCCTGCTGACATAGCTATCACCTCTCACAAAGGTGAATTAATAAAGCCAATGGGAGAAGCTCTCTCCTGTCAGTTTACAGCGACTTCCTGAAAGTGCTGCATTGCTGCAGCTGTTTTAAGTGCCTTGCCCTGGAATTGAGACACATTATTGAATTCCCTTGTTTACCTGCATCACATAAGAATACATTAAAAATCGTGATCTTAATAAAGACACTGGATTTATGGCTTATTATAACAATCAACCCACCTTTTTTGTCCTATGTTGACTTCAGGGGTTTTAACCAGCCACTTCACCTTGAATGCTCCCTCTGAATAAGTGCAAACTACTTATGCTAAAATTACAATCAGTTCTACCTTGTACTTTGCTGTGACATTCTGAGTACCTTTCACAGACCTGAAAAAGAGCTCTATATAGCTGAAATGCTTGTCTTTTTCACCAATAAAATTTGGTCCACTAAACAGTTAAATCACTCTCCTTGTCTCACTAATATCCTGGGAGCAAGACGAGAACAAAACTGCAGTCATGTAAGAATAGAATAATTTCAGTTTAAACCACTTGTGTGGTCAAAATTATACTGCAATTAGCAAGACTAATAAGTTTATGTAACAAACTTGTGTATCTGGATTAGAAATTATAAAGGTTTTGAGAATTGTAGGCCCTTTGTGCTGGCTCTCTTCTTTTGCCAGCATTTTCTGACTTCTGATGCTTTCACTTGTGACTGTTAGTGCTACCAGTTCACATTTTCTGGCTTCACGGTAGCTCTTGTACTCATCTCCTTAGCTACATTTGATTCTTCTGCTCGATTGGTATGTTTCAACCAGAGTTTGGAGGGAGATGTGAAGCTCTTAGACCTTTCAAACAAATCCATACATGTCACTCAGGTCACATTGCTGAAAAATGCGACTATCAGGATGTTGACATCAGTGACGTGACAGCCACATAGGGAACAATACAGACTGGAAAATAACTGGTGTCATGATAGAAAGCATCAGTCACATGTTTATAGTGGCAGTTCATATACTTGAACCCCAAGGTCACCAGATGGGGAAGAGTCAAGCAGGGACTGGAACAAGGTTTGACCAAATCTTTCCATGCATCAAATCTTGATTTCAGTGGAGTTGCAAGAATTTAATGGAGGATTTTGCATCAAGAAATAATGAGCACTCACAAATCCCACTGAAATCAATGGTAGCTGCAAATGACCAGTACCTTTGAAATGAAGCTACATATTTAGGAGCCTAGTTTTAGGCACCTATGTTTGAAAATTTTGGCTATGGTTATTACTCCAGGTGGGGCATAAGACCCAAAATTCCAGAATGGAGTAAGAGCTGAGCTTCCTCGGTTTCTGTAGTATTCAAACCTAGGTTTTCATGTCAGGCGCTGTGCTGCCCACTACTGTGCCCCCTCTACCCCCCAGCCCCCCACCATGGCAGCCTGAGGACAGGCCAGCACTGGGAGGGGCCCTGGGGCCAGAGGCCACTCTCTGCAGTGCTCCTGCCCCGGCCCTGGTCCAGCTGGTCTGCACCTAGGGGCTGGGCCAGCTGGCACACGATAAGGCCTTCAGTGCTGGGGCCCTGGTAGGCCACACCAGAGGCCACACTGTGCACCAGCTGGCCCCACCCCTGTAGTGTAGTGAACACGTGCTGGCCCACCCTGTCCCTGGAGGCAGACCAGCTGACCCAGGGATGTGGTGGGAACGCCGCAGAGCCCAGCCTTTGGCCCCAGGACCACACCCCCCTCCCAGTACCAGCAGGGGCCCTCCCAGCATCCCCCATGTCCCACCAGCACTGTGCCAGGCTGACCGGGCCCCCCCTTCAGGCCAGGGCCCAGAACTTCAGACCCTATAGCCCCTCTGTTAATCTGGCCCTGCTTCAAGCCCATCTCTAGCTCTTAGATTTATTTACTATAGTTAATCATTTTAATTTGAAGATATGCAAGTATCCAATTATATTAAAAGCAGTATATCGACTGATATAGTGAAGTAATTAGTTGGATGAGGAAATGACATTAAGTAATGAAACTGATTAGAGCCAATAAGCAATGTACTAAAACTCGATGCTAAATGCCTGTGGGAATTAAATGTACAGGAAAGAAAAGAAGGTAGCTTTGATAAAAAGTCATCTCAGCACATTTCAACAAATAAAAGACAGATGTCCTCCACCGGAATTGCATTAAAGGGGATTTTGTTTTTTTTAGGAGGGCCCATATAGGATCATTAAAAAAAATATATAGGGAATAAATGATTTCATGATTTAAACTCTGGGAATCAGCAAATCTGGGCTGTACTTCTGGCTCTGATTCAGTATTCTTATGCAACTAGAGCTTAGTCTCTCTGTGTCTCAGTTTCCTTATATATAACATGATGCTAATACCATTTACCTCCCTCACAGTGGAGTTATGAGACTTAATTCAGTAATGTCTGTAAATGGCTTTGATAGTCTCAGATGGTAAGTGCTGTAGAATTTAAATTGTAACTATCACACACCTTGAAGTTCCTTTACACTATTACTGTATTATTTATACAGCATGACACAGTTTTACATACAATTAAAAGAGGCAGACACCTACCCCAACAATTTTGCAAATAAATAAAAGGCTAACAATAAAATAGATGAATGAGAAAGATGCAGGGACCCATAAGTTGTCTTAACAGAGCCTCCAGTGTAGCTGGTACCCATAGAATCTTAGGGTTGGAAGGGACCTCATGAGGTCATCTAGTCCAACCACCTGCTAAAAGCAGGACCACTCCCACTAAGTCATCCCAGCTAGGGTTTTGTCTAACCTGGCCTTAAATGTTTCCAAAAATGGAGATTCCACCACCTCCCTAGGTAACCTATTCCAATGCTTCACCACCCTCCTAATATCCAACCTTGACCTCCCCAGCTGCAACTTGAAACCATTGTTCCTTGTTCTGTCCTCTGTTACTACTGAAAACAGCCTAGCTCCCTCCTCTTTGGAGCACCCCTTCAAGTAGTTGAAGGTTGTTATCAAATCCCCCCTCAGTCTTCTCTTCTGTAGACTAAATAAGCCTAGTTCCTTCAGTCTCTCCTCATAAGTCATGTGCCCCAGCCCACTAATCATTTTTGTTGCCCTCTGCTGGACTCTTTCTAATTTGTCCGCATCCTTTCTGTAGTGGGGAGCCCAAAACTGGAAACAGTATTCCAAATGCAGCCTCACCAGTGCTGAATAGAGGGGAATAATACCTTCCTCGATCTGCTGGCAACACTCCTACTGAGGCAGCCCAATATGCCATTGGCCTTTTTGGCAACAAGAGCACACTGTTGGCTCATATCCAGCTTCCTGTCCACCATAACCCCCAGGTACTTTTCTACAGTGCTGCTACTTAGCTGATCGGTCCCCAGCCTGTAGCAGTGGATGGGATTTTTCCATCCTAAGTGCAGGACTTTGCACTTGTCCTTGTTGAACCTCATGAGATTTCTTTTGGCCCAATGCTCCAATTTGTCTAGGTCTCTCTGCAGGTCTACCATTCCTCCCAGTTTGGTGTCATCTGCAAACTTACTGAGCATGCAATCTGTCCCATGATCCAGGTCATTAATGAAGATGTTGAGCAGAACCAGCCCCAGGACTGACCCCTGGGGCACTCCACTCATTACTGGTAGCCAACTAGACATCAAGCCATTGATCCCTACCCTCTGAGTCCTATGATCTAGCCCATTTTCTGTCCATTCATCAAACCCATACTTCCTTAACTTGCTGACAAGAATGCTGTGGGAAACCATATAAAAAGTTTTGCTAAAGTCAAGGTATATCACATTGCCAGCTATTCCCACATCCACAAATCCAGTCATCTCATCATAGAAGGCAATCAAGTTAGTGAGGCACGATTTGCCCTTGGTGAATGTAGTGAGTTTGTCAGATCTCAGCTTGCTTGTAATGAATAGTAAACTCTTTGCCAGTTGGCACTAATGGGTCTTGTGTCACAGTAGGAAATTGAAGGACAAGAGCTACAAAAGCAAAAGATCGTGAGACAGGTTTATTGTTACATATGTACTTTGTCAATATAAGGAAAGTGAAGGGGTAGATTCACAAAGGTATTTAGCAGCTAACTCACACTTATTTCAATACGAGTTAGGTGATTAGTTACTGTTGTGAATGCCAGCCTAGGTGTTGCTTGAAGGTCTTTCACCCAACTACTCCCCTGACCCAACCTTGTGAGATCTGATGGTATCACAGCAGAAGCTGATCACATTTTTAAAGAGGCAGAAGGAAAAAAAAAAAAAAAAAAAAGGTAAGATAGTTCCCTTTCTGTCCAACAGCATCACCAGCCTCTTTGCTATGTGTGCACATATTGATATACATCATGTGACTTCTTTGAGAAGAGGACACAAATAATGGGAATGTCACATGTCCCCAAGTATACTCTGCTAGCATATCATCTATCATAATTTATTCATAGTTTGGGGGAAGGGGGTAAAGGGATCAGCTATTCACTTTTTCATTAGCTACTCAGCTGGACACCTGAAGTCTCATTCTAATTTATAGGGTCAGTTGGCAGTGCCGGATTTAGGCACAGGTCAAGTAAGCCATGTCTTACGGCCTCACATTATGAGTGATCTCTAAATATGTCAGAGATAACTAAGAAGATTTATCATAACTGAAATTGATAATGCAAATAAGGTTTTTTTGCAAGATGTATGCTTTAGCTCTTTTTCATTGCATCTTTGCCTTTAGGTATGCAAATACAATGGTTTATCATTTATTTTTTCATTACCTTTTCTGTTATAATGCAATATACTTTTTTCTCTATTTGTTATGGTATGGAGCCTCTGAATCTTGACATGTCTTAGGGCCACAGCATGTCTTAATCCGGCCCTGTCAGTTGGCTTAGGTCAGTTAGTCCCAGATTCACCATTACATGTGTGTATTCAGTAGGCCAACTGGTCATTGGCTGACCATGACCATTCGTTTTCCACACCAGTACAGCTGCACACAGAGGGCCTGGACAAACTCATGGTTACGTCAGTGCCAAGTGCAAGTTTGGCATTCTCAGAGATTTTCCACTGTCTAGTGCTAAGAGGCTCTGCTCCTAGCACTCAGCCTCACCAAACTTCTCCAGTGCAATACCATCGAGTGATTCAAAACCATCCCAACAGCTTTGATAGGACTATTAATTACCCACATTTAGTTACCTCCAAAATAAATTCATCTTAGCCAATGAAAAAGCCTCCATCAAGGATAGAGTCGTTATGAAGGAAATCCAAAGATGACTGGTGAAAGATGCAAGGAAGATCCTTTTTGTGCTACAGGTTTTCCTATACATTTCTGGAAGTAATGCTTCTGAAAATAGTTATGTAAATCACATACCAGCAAAAATCAGAAAATAATTTGTACTGTTTAACTTAACATCTTTAATCGAGCTGGAGAATCAGAGTGCAACATGCAATTTTAAAGCAACATTAAGAATACAGACAGTACAGTGCTATTATTTTCTATTCTATGCTGCCATCAAGTGTCTACAAATTTGTACTGCATTTATACAATGGCTAAAGTGCTGATCAGGTACAGTAGAACCTCAGAATTATGAACTGACTGGTCAACCACATACCTCATTTGGAACTGGAAGTATGCTATCAGGCAGCAGAGATAAAAAAGGCAAATATGGTACAATACTATGTTAAATGTAAACTACTAAAAAAAAGATTTGACAAGGTAAGGAAACTGTTCTACTATTATAGGACAAGCCCAGCAAGGAAAACAGAATGCCACTGCCCATCACCTATAGCCCCCAAGGCAAACCTTTGCAGTACATCAAGGACCTATAACTTATCCTACAAGACAATCCCTCACTCGCTCAAGCCCTGGGAGGTAGACCACTCCTTGCTTACAGACCGCCCCCCAAACTTAAGCAAATAATCACCAGCAACTATACACCATACAACAAACACGGAGATACCTATCCCTGAAACAAGCCCCGCTGCCAACTCTGCCCACATATCTAGTCAAGTAACATCATCATAGGACCTATCCAAATCAGCCACTCCATCAGGGGCTCATTCACCTGCACATCTTCCAATGTGATACATGCCATCATGTGCCAAAGTCCTTCTGCCTTACATTGACCAAACTGGACTGTCTCTATGCAAAAGAATAAATGGACAAATCAGATATCAAGAATGGTTACATTCAAAAACCGATAGGGGAGCACTTCAGCCTTCCCGGACATTCTGTAAAAGACATGACAGTTACAGTGTTTCAACAGCAAAATCTTTAAAACCAGGCTCCAACGAGAAACTGTGGAACTAGAATTCCTATGGAAATTTGATAATCATTAGACTAGGTTTGAAGAGGGACCTGGAATGGCTAACTCATTACTAAAGGTGATTCCTTTTTTCATCTTCTCATCTATTGTTCCAAACTGAATCAAAACAACTTCCTTTGTTTGCTGAAAAAGTCTGAACTGATCTTGTGACTTCTTTCTCTGCACACACACACACCCCTACATACTGTAGTCTCCATTTCATGCATCTGATGAAGTGGGATTTTACCCATGAAAGCTTAGGTGATAAGTAAATTTGTTAGTCTTTAAAAATGTCACAGGAGTCTTTGCTTGTTTTGCTGAAATAGACTAACATGGCTACCCTTTTGGAACTTGTTTATGTGCTTTTATATTAAGATTTTAAAAGCAGCATTTTTTCTTCTGCATAGTAAAGTTTGAAAACTGTATAAAATCAATGCTCAGCTGTAAACTTTTGGAAGAGCCACCATAATGCTTTGTTCAGAGTTACAAACAAACAACCTTCATTCCCAAGATGTTTGCAACTCTGAGGGTCTACTGTAGTTTGACTACATAGAGGCCTGTGACAGGGGTAGCCGAGTTAGTCTATAGACAACAAAAACAATGAGTCCTGTGGCATCTTAAAGACTAACAAATTTCTTTAGGCGTAAGCTTTCATGGGCTGCAAGTGGGTCGCAGCCCACAAAAGTTTATGCCCCAAGAAATTTTAGTCTTTATGGTGCCACAGGACTCTCACTGATAGAGCCCCGTGCAGATACAAAATTTGCAAATCTGCAAAAATGGTTTTTTGATATCCAGATTTGCAGGGCTTTTAGATATAAAATTTGGATCTACATTCATATGTGACCCACAAAAGTGGCCCATAGATACAGTAGTGTACATGGGGGGGGGGGAAGGAGAGGAGGGTGACGCCTCCAGGCACTGGACTGCAGGGGGCACCAAACCAGCCCTGCACCAGGGCCAGATTACAGAGACCCTGGCGCAGGCTTTCCAATTTCGGAGCACCCCCTGGAGTCCCTGCCCTCCCACTGCATGGTGTGGGCCAGATTGGCGGCAGGGCGGCTGTGTGCCCCAGCGCTGGGGAAGATAGGGGTGGGACCAAAGGCCGCCCACCCTCTGCCCCACCCCATCCCGGCTGGCATGGGGCTGCTGCTCCCTGGAGGTAGAGCTGGCTGCCCTGCCCCCAGGCCCTGGATAGGGCCCATTCAGTGGTATTTGGGCCTGCCTTGCCTCCCCGCTAATCCAGCCTGGCTGCTGCTGTCTTTTGCTTGGGGGACAAGTCACATTTGCCTCTCCTTGTGCCCCCCAGCCCTGTGAGACCCTCCCACACAGGGCAGGAGGGGTCCCAGCTGCTGGGACCCCTACTGCCTTGTGAAGGAGAGTGGGGGGCTGGGCATAAGGCAGGGCAGGAGGCAAATGTGACTTGCCCCCTAGTGCCAGACAGCCTTGGTACATCACTGCATGGATATCTGCAGAAATAAAGCAGGTATCACCAAATCTACAAGGCTCTATGAATATAATTACCTTGTAATTGAAGCAGCTATTATATTGAAATGATCTTCCCTTTGTGTACAGCCCATTAGTAGGTAGCAGTCACAAATTCATGACAGGAGAAGAAAAGAAGCAAATGTTGCAGGGGCATATTGCTGATACAATCATCTATGAGGCTGACACATGCTGAAAGCTTCAAGGTATAAAGCATAAGAAGAAACTATTGCCCAAACAGTTGCTGAAAAGCAGGCTCCTGCAGTGGCTGGTTACATTAACCAGGAAAACACAGACCCACCAATGGCCATTACTGCCGATGAATTTTACTATGGCCCCTTAGGACCATTTCCATGGCAAGTATAAAAGCATCCTGCAAGGCTGTTTTTCAGAATGCTAGGAGAAGCAGTATATTTCATACAACTTCTTTGATTTAAAAAAGGATCTTTTATCCAATAAATATTTGTTGCCCCATCAGACCAAGGATGCCTGCAGGGTTCAGCAGTGATCTACAGTAATTTTCAAGCAACAAGAAGTTATCTTCATGATTGACATCTCACTCAAGTTCTTAGTTCTGAAAGAGATAGTAGTAGTGTAGTGGTTACCTAGGAAAATGGATAATTGATATTTTTATTTAAATGAAATACATTTTTATTTTTAAAAATATGCTTATTTAAAATTAAATTGAAATGATGACAACCAAGTCCAAAAATCACTAAAATGTATTAAAATCCTTTAATTTTTTTTTTTTTTTTTTTTTTTTTTTTTTTTAAATTTAAACAGTACTTGTTTGGTGCCAAAGTTTAAAAGAAATGCAAGCCACTGAACTGGTGGAATTCACTGGAACCGGACTGTATTACGCTGCTTCTGACAGTAGTAGCCTCTTCTGCCCAGAATATTTTCTTAATATCAGTTTATTGAATTATTTCAGTGACTATTCAAAGTTAAGAAAGACAATAGGAATTAGGAGAGCTTCTCCTCTTCCAATCTATGAATAATAATTAGGTTTGAGAGAATGAGATTTATTAATTCTAAAGTCTAGAAGGACGGGGTATGTTTACATTAGAAAAAGTCAACTTTAAGTCGACCTTATTAAGTCGACTTAAAGTGGCTCCTTTTAAGTTGACTTCATTAAGCTGACCTAACATTGAACATAGGCGTCCACACTGGCATTAAGTCAACTTAATAAAGTTGACTTAAGGATGGTATAGACGGGGAGTAGTCCTTAAGTCAATTTAGGAAGTCAACTTAAGGCTTAAGTCGACCTAAGGAGGGGTAGTTATTAAATTGACTTAAGCTTTCATTAAGGAATTTCTTAAGTCTACTTAATAAAAGCCCAGTGTGGACATGGAGTAATTTAGGTCGACTTAAGAGTCCTTAAGTAGACCTAAATTGCTAGTGTAGACATACCCATGGTGACTAGAAACAATCACTTCAGTTCAGTAACATTAGATAATACTTCTTTTGCTTAATAGACCCAGTTTTCCATGCAAAAAAATGTTTTGATAAATTCTTTATCCCTTATGTATCCAGTACATTTAAAGCAGCTTTATTTAAGTAATAAAAAAAAAAAAAAAGATTTAAAAGCTGTTTCTGGGCATTTTTAATTTAATTCTGATTTCCATCTAAAAACTTGACACAGCCCAAGTAAAAATTAACCTACTAAATAAGAAACATTCACTTATTTTCTAGCATAATAAAAAATGTAAAAGTTGTTAACTTGAATAAATATTTTATAGCTTACCATACATTTTTCCAGGGGATGGGAAAAGGGCAAACATATATAAAAAGAGGAATTAGGGAATTATAGATCAGTCATCTTAACTTTGGGGCCTGGAAAGATAATGATAATAAAAAAATCAATTTATAAGGATGCAGAAGTTAATAAGGGGATACACAACACTCAGTATGGATTTATCAAGAACAAATCACATAAAAATCAACAGCATATCTGTATTTGAAAGGGTAACAAGCCCTGTGGCTAGGGGGTGGTAGCAGTAAATATGATATAGCTCAACTTTAGTAAGGCTTTTGATGCTGTCTCGCATGACCTCAAACAAATTAGAAAAATATAACTAAGACCAAACTTTCTATACAGTGCACAATTGGTTTGAAAACTGTACTGAAACAGGAGTTATCTGGAAACCCATATCAAGTGGGGCCAGCAGGGATCAGTGCTGCATCTGGTTATAGTCAATATCTTCACCAGTGATTTGGATAATGGCATAGAAGGTACACTTATCAAATTTGCAGAGAATATCAGGCTGGAAAGGATTGCAAATGATTTGGACATTTGATAGTTCAAGGATGGGTTTGATATGGACCAGCTCTAATTTTGTCTAAATTCAACTTTAACATTGACCAGACCTGACTGATTCTTAGTTCTCACAGCAAACTGCAACTATAGCAAAAGGAAGAAAAGGATTTTTCAGCACAGCTGAATAGGTTTAACTGTATTTTGAAGATCTGTGTAACTAGGCTTGAAAAGCAAATTCCGGTTCCAACAAACCCATCATTAAGTTGCTATCAGTAAGTAACCGTTTTTCTCTAAAATACTGTGCAGACATGGTATAAAACAGCCAGTGATTTTATCTGTGAGTTAGGTAATGACACTATTTAGCAATTAGGTGATGTAGACAGGTGGCAGCACATGGCCCACCAGACAGGCACCTCCTCGAGACAGTACTGGGGCATTTGCTCAAGCAGCACCCCTGTCCAGTGGCCTGTGCACCATCTTCTCTAGGCCCGGATCCCAAATCTAGGTCAAGGATCTCAGCTCTCTAGCCAAGTCCATTCTAATTTCCCCCCTTCTGGGGTTAGGTCCAGTTTAGACCAGCCCACTTAGCCTCAGTGACTGCCACTAATCCTTGCACTGTCCACAAGCAGCCTGGGGGAAGCAGGAGGGACCCAGGCCTGCCCACTTCTCTGGGCCTCAATCCAGGGACCCTATGCACATCAACTGGGCTATACCGCAACCCCCAACTCAGTCCATCTGTGACACAGTAGGTCCCCTTGCCACATCAATCCCTTCCCTAGTTACCTTTCACCCCTGTATCAGGGGCTGGGCATCAAGCTGTCAGTCCTGGTCCTGCAGCCACACCAATGGCCTCGCTCCTCCCTGCAAGCCAGAGGAAAACTACCAAGAGCTGGGGCAGCAGCCTGCTTATATACAGAGCTCCTCAGCCCCGATTGGCTCTGAAGTCACCCATTCCCTTTGGCCACTCATTTCTGCTGGGCTTTTAACCCTGTCCATCCCAGAGTGGGGCAACTACCCTGCTATAAGTGGACCTATTAATTTCAGTGTTGACTCCTTTTCTTAGGAAGAGACTGAGCAGAAGGAAAGAGTTTGTTGTTAAAGTAGTTGTGTTTGTCTTTCTAGCCAACAGACAAGAATTTTTCCTTTGAATTCCTTGCTCTATGTCCTAATTTTGACTGCCAATGTTTGTGCAGATCTATGTCTGATATTTAATGCAAATTATTTGCAGATAATGTGCATATTTATTATTTTGCATAAGACCATAAACTTTATGTTAAGATCAGGATACCATTTTTCATTCAGTGGCAGGGATAAGACAGGGAGCTGCATAAAACACAACAGCTACGGCAGGTGGGTGGGTGCTGAAGGGTGTCTGGGGAGTAGCTGAGTAGTGATTATCTAAGAGGAGGGCTGGTGAGGGTTGTTGGGGTAGCTGGAGGAAGTTAGGTTTGCAGGGAAATTTAAGCAAAAGCTGTGAGGGGGACTAAGATCCAGAGAATAGCTAAGAGAATCTGAGTTTATGGGGGTAGGTGAGAGGAGATGGGACAGCTCAGTGGCTGGAGGAGAGAAATGTAGCAAGAGAAGGTGGGTACATGTAGTTTGTAAGATTAACCAGGGAGCAGATGGGTGGCTTGGAGGTAGCTGGGCATAAGCAGATTTGGGAACATCAGGGGAATGGTTAGATTGCTTTGGGAAGAAGCCAGGGACAGTGCGGGTTTGTGGTATGAGGAGTGTGAACATGAGCCCTGCTGGGTTGGGTGAAAATTGGGAGCTGCAATTGCAGCCACTTTCCAGGCCAGCTGAAGCCTGAATGTTGACAACAATGGTGTGAGGGGTGGCCTATGCATGTGTCGGGGGTGTGGTAGGGTGGTTAGTTATTCCTCTAGGCAGCACAAAAAAGGAAGGTGATTCAGCATCCCTCAGACTTCTAAGAGAGAAAACTTCAGGACAAACAAACAATGACTGGCCACCTGATGGGTCTGAAAATATAAATGTAAACCAGGAATCATCATGAAGCTGATGTATTTTTAGTAAGTTCCCTGAGGAATTGGTTTGTGGCCCATATTAATAGTTTTATTAATAACCTGGAAGAAAACATAAAATCTTTACTGCTAAAATTTGTAAATGACACAAAGATTGAAGAAGAGGACGGGTCACTGAAACAGAGTGATCAGGGCTTGGGAAGCTGGATACAAGCAAACAATGGGCCCAAATGTAAAGCCATTCAGCTAGGAACAAAGAACATAGCTAGGCTTGGAAGGATTAGATCTGTTTTAAATCAGCAAAAGTCTATTTCACTGTACACACCCAAAAACCAGTAACATTCTTTTCATTTATAATAATCAATAGGCAAAGAAAGAGAAATGCTGCTTATTTATTAGATTTTGATTTAAGGAGGATCATTTGCTTTGTATATTTTAGACACACAAGGTTGACAATTTTGTTTTAACTCAACATTTACCGTCACTGGAAAATTGTCCGTCCCCTCCAATTTCCCGCAGCTATGAACATTTGAATTGCTAGATTAAAAAAAATGCTTAAAACCCATAATTTTGCACAACTGAAAAAAATCAATGAAAATTTTAAAAATGCTTAGAAGTAAACGTCAATATTATGCATTGAAATTATTAAAAAAAAAAAAGAATTCTGCTAAGCCTAAATGTAGGGTGTACTTTCAGGCTGGAGCAGTCTATCCTGGGAAGCAATAGCTCTGAACCAGATTAAGGGTTAAGAGTGATAAACTGAACATGGGTCCCAGTGCAATGTTGTAGTCAAAGGGCTCAAGTGATCATTGGGGATTCAGTGTGCAGTTCTTCAAGGATGTTGATAAATTGGAGAGGAATTAAGGAAGAGCAACAGGAATGATTAAAGGACCAGAAAACATCTACTATAATCAAAGACTCAAGGGTTGTGTATACACTGGTGCCTTAGGTCGACTTAAGGTACATTAAGTTGACCTACAGAACTCCACGTCCACACTGGGCTTTTATTAAGTCGACTTAAGCGCTTACTTAAGTCAATTTAACAACAACTTAAGTCGACTTAATAACACCACCTCTGAAGGTCAACTTAAGGCTTAAGTCGACCTTATTAAGTCCATTTGTGGATAGCTATGTCTACACTAGAGGCTCTGTTAAGTTGACTTAACAAGGTTGACTTAGCTTAACAAGTGTAGACATAGCCAAGGAGCCCACTCTTGAGTTTATCAAAGAGAAGGTTAAAGGGTGATTTGATCAGTCTGCAAGTACCTAAGTGGGAACAGAAATTTAATAGAAGTCTCTTCAGTCTAGCAGACAAAGGTAAAACAAGCTTCAAAAACTGGAAATTAAAGCTAGACAAGTTCAGACTAGAAATGAGGTGCAAATTTTTAACAGTAGCAGTCATGGGCAGTTGGTGAAGCTTCCTCCCTCTGAGGGAGGCTAGCTCACTGCCCCACCTCCTCTGCCCATGGACCTGTCCTCACTCAACCATGACTCGAGGCCCCAACCCCACTCAACCTAAAGTTCTGCCTCCTCTCCCGCTTGCCCTCCTCGCTGGTGGAGGGATGTGGCAATTGATGGGAGGGGGTCTTGCGTGTGTGGAGGACAGGAGGGATGTGGCAAGTGGCAAAGACCTCTGTAGAGGGAGGATGGAAAGGAAGACAGGAGTAACCAGGCAGTGGGGGACTCAGGAAAGGGGCAGAGCAGGATCAGGAAGAAGTGGGGCCACCATGGCCCCAGTATCTAGTGGTGGGTTGGTGGCAGTCTCCTCTGGCATATTATACCATCTTCCCCTGGTGTTTTATACCCATCACCCATGATAAAGGTAATTAACCACTAGAACAATTTACCAAGGGCTGTGCTGGATTCTCCGTGACTGGAGATTTTTTTTTTTTTTTTTAAATTAAGATTGGCTGTTTTTTCTAATATGCTATAGTCCAAACGACAGCTATTGGACTTGAAGCAAAAATTCATTTAGGGAAGTCTTATGACCTGTGTTATGCAAGAAGATGGATGATCACAAGAGTCTCTGCTGGCCTTAAAAATCTAGAAATGACTTCCAGCTGAAACACAGCTCTTGGCCATGCAGGAGACTGTAGGCCATCTTTAGCTTGTGCAGTCCTCTCTGTGGCACACAGAGAATGGAATTTGTCCTTGACTTCCCTTTGGGGATAAGCCCCTTGCTTGGAGAATGTGACTCAGTTGATTGAGAGGGGCAGGGAAGAAGAGTGGCTGGAGTGGAGAGTGCTGCAGCTATGCTCAGCTGATGGACAGTTTTAGGGATACTGCCAGGTGGTGAAAGATAGAGTAGGCTGTAGCAACACAGTTAGGGCTGAGAATCAGGGATCCAGCTCTCTTTTCTGCTCTCATAAGAAGCAGAGAGCAGCAGAGAATCTGTATGGCTTTTCAATGTTGCCTTTTATAACCTTATCTATAGTTATTAGCTACTTTAACCAATTACTCACCCCAAGGTGAGGGTTTACACTTACTCTAGTTTGAGAGAGTTCAGCCCCAAGATTGACTATAATAGAGAAAAACAAACAGAGTCCTGTGGCACTTTAAAAGACCAACAGATTTATTTATCGCATGAACTTACGTGGGAGAAAATCCCACTTTGTCAGATGCTTTGAAGATGGGAAATTTACAGAATGGGAGGAAATTATATGCAGGGAAGTGTAAAACATAGGATCAGGTCAGGCTGTAACAGCAAATAAAAACAGATGTTAAGATTCAAACACTGGAGAACAGCACATAGAGGAAGGTGAGGTCAAATTATCTAGCTATGCGGATTTTCTCCTTAGAACCTATGCTATCAACACACCTAGCTATCTGAGAGACACTATGGATTTCCTGAGAAAAATCCAATCCATTGGTAAACTTCCAGAAAATACCATCCTGGCCACTATGTACATAGAGGCTCTTTACACCAACATCCCACACAGAGATGGATTACAAGCCATTAGAAGAACTATTCAAAATGATGCCACAGCAAAAGGTGTGGCTGAACTTTGTAACCCACAACCATTTCAGATTTGAAGATAATTTATACCTTCAAGTTAGTGGCATTGCTATGGGTACCCGCATGGCCCCACGACATGCCAACATCTTTATGGCCAAATTAGAATAAAGTTTCCTCACGTCTCATCCCGAAGCACCTCTACTTTACTTATGCTATATTGATGACATCTTCATCACATGGACCCACAGTAAAGATGCCCTGGAAGATTTCCATAGAAGTTTCAACAATTTCCACTCCACAATCAAACTCAGCCTGGAACACTCCACACAGGAGATCCACTTTCTGGACACTACAGTGCAAATTAGTGATAGGCACATAAAGACCATCCTATACTGCAAACCTACTGATCGCTATAGATACCTACATCTCTCGAGCTTTCATCCAAGACACACCACACGATCCATTGTCTACAGTCAAGCCCTAAGATATAACTGCATTTGCTCTGATCCCTCAGACAGAGATAGACACCTTCAGGATCTCTATCAAGCATTCTTAAAACTACAGTACCCACTGCAGAAGTGAAGAAACAGATTGACAGAGCCAGACGGGTACCCTGAAGTCAACTACTACAGGAGAAACCCAAGAAGAAAAACCAGAATGCCATTGGTCACCACTTACAACCCCCAAGTCAGACCTCTTCATCGCATCACCAAAGATCTACAGCCTATTCTTCAAGACAATCCCTTGCTCTCTCAAGCCTTGGGAGACAGACCTCCCCTCACTTACAGACAGCCCCCCAACCTTAAACAGATACTCACCAGCAACTACAGATCAAACAGAAACATTAAAGCAGGAACATATCCCTGCAACAGACCACGCTGCCAACTTTGCCCCCATATCTACATTAAAGACACCATCACAGGGCCAAATCAAGCCAGTTACTTCTTCAAGGGCTCATTCACCTGCTCATCCACCAATGTGATTTATGCCATCATGTGCTGGAAATGCCCCTCTGCCTTATATATTGGACAAGCAGGACAGTCTCTACGCAAAAGAATAAATGGACACAAATCTGACATCAGAAATCACAACATTCAAAAGCCAATAGGGAAACACTTCAATCTCCCTGCTCACTCCATTGACAACTTGTTAATAGCAGTGCTCAAACAAATGAACAACAAATCACAGCTTCAAAGAGACACTGCAGAATTGGAATTTATATGCAAATTCTACTCCATTGCCTCAGGGTTAAACAGGGACTATGGATTTTATTCTCATTACAACAAGTGATTTGACCTCACCTTCCTCTATATGCTGTTCCCCAGTGTTTGAATCCCAACACCTATTCTGATTTGCTGTTACAGCCTGATCTGATCCTATGTCATACATTTCCCTCCATTTCATTTCCTCTCATTCTGTAAGTTCCCTATCTTCAAAGCATCTGATGAAGTGGGATTTTCTCCCACGAAAGCTCATGCAATAATTAAATGTTAGTCTTTAAAAGTGCCACAGGACTCCTTGGCTATGTCTACACTGGCAATTTAAGTCGACTTAGGGAGGCTTAAGTCGACTTTAATTAAGCCATGTCCACACTAGGCTTTCATTAAGTCAACTTAAGAAATTCCTTAAGTCGACTTAATGAAAGCTTAAGTCGACTTTGTTACTACCACTCATAAGTCGACTTAACCCTTAAGTCGACTTAAGGATGATGTGGACATGGACTAACCCTGAAGTCGACTTAAGGGTAGTTAAGTTGACTTAAAGTGGACTAAGTCAACTTAGTCCACTTTAAGAAGGTCAACTTTAAGTCGACTTAACAAAGTTGACAACTTTTCTAGTGTGGACATAGTCTAGGTCAGCCAAACAAACAAGGGCTAACACAGCTACCCTTTTGGAACAGCTAACTGAGTTTCCATAGTCATGCTGTGCAGCTTGCTCAGCCACCAGATGGGGCTTCACTAATTGGTTACACCAACTCTTGTGTCAGTCATCCAGCTGGCAGACACAAAAGTATGCTACTTTGTTAAGGTACTTAGATGCCACAATGACAATGATAGGATTTTCTGACTTCTTGTATTAGAATTTGCTGTTAGTCCTGGGTGACTTGAATGGAGAAGGCCAAGTTTATCCCACATTTAAAAGACCATGAGCATTAATATAAATTTAATCAGCAGCTAGATAGTCAAATTGAGGATATCCTGGCAAAAGATCTAGGAACTGGATTGGAAATAGAGAACTACCTTGCTGGGCCAAATAGCCCTTCCAGTTCCCACAGTTCCTTGTTCTTTTGAGATTACCAAATATATTATAACCTGTAACAGCTATCCATTTCCTAGTTTCCTCCAAATTTCTCAAAAGATTCTCTCATTTGCAATACTGCACAATCCTTCTCCTAATAAAAGTCTCTGCACCCTCTCAAGTTCTAAACAATCTTTGATACAAAATCCTTCTGTTAACAAAAAATTAGTTGTAGTTCTTTGCCTTTATTAATAAAAAATTTAGTTATGCTCACACTTCCTCTGTCATATGCCTTCTGTTTTCTTATTTTTTTTGTTGACAATTTCCAAAAGGGGTAGCTGTGTTAGTTTAGTTCAACAAAAAACAAAACAAGGAGTCCTATGGTACTTTTAAAGATTAAATAAATAAATAAGTTAGTTTTTAAAAGTGCCACAGGACTTGTGTGTTTTCTTAGTTAACCTTAAATTTGTCTACAGTCTTTTATAATTTTCTCTAGGCCCCTCTTCTTACCATTGCTCATAAATCAAGGATTTATTCTGCAAGAGAATAGAATCCCTAATTTTGTGCTCCTCAGTATACAACATATTCTGTACTATCATCAAGGCTCAGATTTGGCTAGGTTAAGAGTGGAGTACTTTTAAAGGCTCCCATCTTGTTCCCCAGCTTCCATTTAAAACAATGCATGTCTCTAGCCATTAAAGCAGAGAAGAAAACTATGTAAATGTGAACCATATCTAACTGCTTGTCTACACAGTTTAAGGCCCCACAGATCTAGAACCCAGGCTAGTAAAGCTACCAAGCAGTTAACTGGCAGTTGTAACTAACCTGCACTTCAATTTCCATAACCTACTGGGAAGCAGAGCAAAAGACATTCCAACGCAAGGGTTTGACAGGCAGCAGCTCCATAGCTCCTGACTGACTCTCTGCCCACCTAAACCCAAGTGGTGTTCCAGAAAGTGTTGAGACAACAGTGTGGATCTTCTGTAGCTGCCATGACTGCACCTGTTCTATGCTCTTGACCTTGGCTTGTTTAAGACTTCACATCCTGACTTGGACTCTGACTATGAACTCCTCAGCTACTCCTAGCCTCAGGTTTCTCCCTGTTTTGATGCTTGACCTGACTGACCCTGTTGGATCCTGACACATGGGGAAGATTACCAGCATAGTTATACTGCTGTTATACAAGCTAAATTGAAAATGAACACTTTTTATCCCAGCTATGTGTTATAGTTGTATGCAGTTATACTGTATTATATTGGTGTTGCCGTGCTGGCATTTTTCATTGTGTAAGCCATCTGTAATTTATGAAGTAGTATTTGTCTTGTTAGAGTTGGGCAATCGACCAGTCCAAAAACTTAGTTAACTAATATTGGCAAAATATTATCAAATAATATTTTTTTAAAAAATCAAATACTTGAATGCGCCATTTTTTTTGAACAGTAACAAAAAGGTCTCCAATTAGCTTAGACGTGAATAAATATTTATCAGTAATGACAAACAAAACAAGTTAGTTAATTATTTTAACTCATAAAAATGATAAACACAATAGTACGAGACTCTAAAATATGGAAGAACAGCAGCATGATGCAACCAAAAAGGAAGCTACTGCTTAAGGCATTCTTTCTGGAATATTTAAAATACTTGACTCTGGTGAAATAAGAGTCAATTAACCAGTTATTTGACTGATCAACTGACTAGCTTACCAAGCCTAGCTATGAGTGAGCATTTTGGTGTCATGAGTGAGACAGCACATGCAAGATTCCTACCACTTTTACTCCTCAATCTGAAGTTTGGAACCTCAAGCCCAAGAAGTGGACTCCAGGGGGATATCTGAGATCTACTAAGAGGGAATTAGTCCTTTGGAGTATCAGTCCTTGTTGAGGGGGAGCTAAATCTAGCAAACCCCACTAATGGCAAACCATCTCTTCCAAGTTTGACCAATGCAGAGGAGCCAACAGAGCACATATGATCAGCCATAATACCTACTGGGAGTATGGTCTCATTTTAGCATCTCAAGGAAGAGGAGGAGGTTGGTTCTACTTTTCTTTTCCCAATTCAAGCCCTGACTATCACTCTAAATGTTTTCCAGTGCTTTCCATATCAAAATTAAGTTTAAAAGGAACAAGTTAATCAATTAGAAGGAACAGTCAAAAGAGTGAAATGCCTGGAAGCTGAATGGAAACTTTTTGAAAAAACCAACATAATAGAGGCTCAAACTTTACACACATACACATACACACACCCCTAGCAAAAGACATAGTAACTAACAGCAACACCGCTTTAAAAAAAGTATCTGAGAAGCAGAAACCTTCAAAACAAGCTGCGGAGCCCTGAACAACCAAGATGCCAAAGGAGAATTCATGGAAGAGATTGTAGCCATTGCAGAGAAACTAAATGAATTCTTTACATCAGTCTTCACAGCAGAGGATGTAAGGGAGAGTCTCACACCTGAGCCATTCTTTTTAGGTGACAAATCTGAGGAACCGTCCTAAACTGAGGGCTTGTCTTCACTGACGGTGGTGATACCAGGCTAGATGGCCCACTGGTTTAACTCAGTATGGCCATTCTTAGCTTCTTAATTAAGTTCTAAAACTGCAATCAGCACTCCCTCATTTAGCTTCTTTAATGTTTCTGGATTTGATTAGGCAAGTGTAATACCCCTATAAAGGGTGTTTGATGTTACTAATCAAATGTTTTGTATATGGGTGCACAAATGGCACAGTTCCTTTGCATTGTCACATAATACCTGAGGGTACAAGATTTGTTTGGAGCTGTATTTCTGACAGTAACAAAACCTTTCATTAATACCACACCAACAGGGATGGGGGCAGGATGGAGTGGGGGAAGGCATGAAATCTTGTGTAACTGCTAAAGAGTTTCACCAGCTCCCACTCAAAATTCTTGATGTTGTGATTAACATATCCCATAATAAAGTAGTTGAACGTGTTTGGGACAAAGTTTAAAAAAAAAAAAAAAAAGAGACAAAGCCAGCTCCTGGGGACAACATTTTCAAATATGGACCTAAATTGCTGGATTTTCAGAGTTGCTGAGACTCTAAAATTAACACCGACTTCAATAAGAGCTAAAGACAATCAGCATATTTAAAAACCAGGCTATGCAGAATGCCAAAAAGCCACAGAGCCAGGGTTTGATCTACAACTTTTATATGCTTCATTTTCATTAATTTTATTTGCCTGAGATTTTTAAGGTATACTTAATACCTATTAATAAAGTTAATATCTACTTATTTATAAAAATCCTCTATTAAGATACCCAAGTGCTATAAAAGTAAACAACTCACAAAAGCAATGACACTCATCAAATAAATTACCCAACCAATCAAAAAAATCTCAAATATGAGGCCTTGTTCTGATTCCATTGAATGCAAAGGAGTTAGGTTTGGACCAGCATACAATTGACATGTGCCAATCCAGACCCCAGCCCAACCAAAAAGGAAACACAAATATTTCCAGCATCCCCTGGAAGGAAGATATAGACAGACTGTTGTGTGAAGATCAACGAGCTTTCTGAAATCAGAGGTCCTTCATGTAAAGAACCCTGGTGTTTCATGTACTGATTAACAACATGAGAGGACTCCATGGCCTCTATAACTAATCTGGCTCTTTGTCAAGAAAGCTGTTTACAGAGATGCTGCAAAAGCTGATAGCATTCCAGCCATTTGCACACAGACTGCTTGCTTAGTGCATCCTCCAAACTCTTCCTTCGTGCAACTTGTACTTCTCCCTCCAAGTTCCATAAAGGTTGCTACAACTTGTGTCATATCCTCTTGAGATTATAAAATGGGACAGATCACCAAATTCATCTTATCCCAGATGTAAAAGGGAAGTAGAACAATTGGCAGTTCCAGAAATAAATTGGATCAATATTATTTAAAGTTTTATCCCTGAAAAGTAAAACACAAACATATTGTAGATGGTAGGAATCAGTAAAATTCACTAAAGACCCACCTTTTCTTTCTTTCTTTCTTTCTTTCTTTCTTTGTCACCAGATATAGAAGCTAATTTTCCAGCAAGATATTTTATATTTGTTAATTCAAAATAGTTCAGATTATAATAGACAAACTCATACTGCACATTTCTGCATCGTTAGGTGTATTTAGCTAAAGAAGCTCACTGCTTATTAGCTAGATGACACCTGATATAAGCTTGGCTTTGTTTAATTATTAATACTATTTACTCTCCGAGAACTGACTAACCTCAATTAATACTATGAATTGTTTGTCCTGTAATGCCCAGATATTCCATTACATTATGTAAATTATTTCTATGGTGATTATGATGTATTGTTACTGGTATTTAGAATTATTTGCATGCTGGTAATGCTGTATAAATTATCTTTCATTAATCACAGGGCATACCTTACCAGAGTCCTAATGAAGAAAGCAGTAATAGAATGTCATTAAATTATTGGTCATAACTGGACTCTTGTTGCAGGCAAATGTTTTCAGTATTTGTGAAGCCACTTGTTGACCATTACACGAGAAGTGTATTTGTGTAAATGCGTGGGTTTTTTAATATTGAGATGTAATGAATCAGCCTGGAGTGTGGTAACATACCAATATGTAGCTGCCAAAATTTAAATTTATTACTCATTTTCCCCTACAATAAGTTTGAAATTTGAGGTCAAATATTACCCTCTTGCTGGAGGGTAAAGCACATACTTCGATCTCCACAAGTTAGCATTCACACATTTGGAGGCACACATTTCCTTACAGGAGAGAAGTGTGAAAAGTACAGACAGGTAAAACCAGCAGTCACATCATTACCTGGGGACAAGAAACATCCCCTTTCCACCACACCAGGAGGATTCCAACTGAGAGAAGGCAGCTCTTGTTCTTTCTAGATTCTTCGCTGCCCTGAACACCTCCAAAAGCATGCTCCTAAATCCCCATCTCCTATATCTTTTTCCTACACCCAGTGGTTCTATATAGCAGGACCACCGAGTCCTCTGGCTTCCAATTGTTGAGACGTCTCACCTTTAGAACACATTGTATTTTGAGAAAAAAAAAGTATCGTTTTTACTGTTTGAGAGGACAATACTGTCATCCTTGAGGTTGATGGACTCCTTGTTTGTTTTGTAATCCTTGAGAAGTTATAAATTCCCAAAATGAAAAGGACAAACTAATAGACATTGAAAACCTACTAGAAATCAATAATTATGTTGATATCCTGCTGATGGCTGGATATGCATGAGTTGGCCAAAAGAAAATGCAGTTATATCTATCTATAATTGTCAGACTCAGCAGCTGTGTTATGGCCAGGCTCTTGCAATTAAACAGGCGTCCCAGGCTAAGTAGACAAAACCCATTCTTATCCTTCAGATTGAGATTTTTGTAGTACAAACAAAATAAAATTTACATTAGCAACACATCTGCTGTCATCCTCCTCATACACTTTGGCAGAACAACATATAAAGGGAAACGCCTGCAGATCTCCAAGACACCTGCTCTTCTCTTGTTGGTAGGCTTTGCTACCATCCCTTTTTGTTCCCTGAAGAAAGCCCAGCTTTTACAAATGTATTTGTATTACAGAAGCAGCTAGACACAGAACAAACAAAGATTCCCAGTATGCTAAACACGCTAAATCAGAGGTGTCAAACTCATTTGCTATGGGGGCCAGATTTTACTTAAAATGTATTTCAATGGGGCCGTACATACCATAAATTGAAATACTAGCGCACTCTCATGGCATTGCAGAGCGCTGTGGATGCAAGACAGCGCTCCACAATACCACACTCTTTCTGTTAAGGAGAGAGAGTGTGGTCTTGAGGAGCACAGTCTCACATACCCAGCATTCTGCACTGTCGCAAGACATTACACTCTTGCGGCATTGGGGAGTGCTGGTTATGCAAGACTCTCTCTGTGTTAGAGAGAGAGTATGGTCCCGTGAAGCGTAGTCACAGGCTGGATGGAAGAGGTTGATGCAGCCCACAGGCCATACGTTTGACACCTCTGCTTTACATATACATACAAAGAGAATGTCCTTGACCTGAAGAGCCTATAATTTAAATAGATAAGGCAGACAAAGCTAATCAAAGTCACCTTTTATTGACATTTTACATATAGGAAACTGAAGCAGAAATAGATTAAGGCCTGGATTTGTAAGGGAAATTGTGTTGCAATGCTCAATGTCATAGCACCTAGAATCATAGGGACAACATAGTGATCCACCAAGCCTGAGTTAGGAACCTATGCTCCGTATATAATGCATCAGAATCCTGTGGCACTTTTAAAGACTAACAGATTTATTTATCGCATGAACTTTCATGGGAGAAAATCCCACTTCGTCAGACGCTTTGAAGATGGGAAAGTTACAGAATGGGAGGAAATTAAATGCAGGGGAGAAACTGCAGAACTCGAACTTATATGCAAATTTGACTCAGTTGTTTTGGGGTTAAACAGGGACTATGGATTTTTCTCTCATTACAACAGGTGATTTGACCTCACCCTCCTCTATGTACTGTTCCCCAGTGTTTGAATCCTAATACCAATTTTGATTTGCTGTTACAGCCTGACCTGATCCTATGTCATACAGTCCCCTGAATTTAATTTCCTCCCATTCTGTAACTTTCCCATCTTCAAAGTGTCTGATGAAGTGGGATTTTCTCCCACGAAAGCTCATGCGATAAATAAATCTGTTAGTCTTTAAAAGTGCCACAGGACTCTGTTGTCTTTCTACAATAGACTAACACGGCTACCCCTTTGGAATATATAATGCATGATAGGGAGATAAGTTTCACTTCTCTCACGAAAATTGGCACCTAAGTGTGGGCAGTAGCAGAACAGTGATAAAAACCAGAGCAGTCACATCCCAAAATTGGTGTTTAATTTAACATTATAGCTCACTAAGCCAGTAACAAAGTGAGCTCCGGTATATCTCACTGGTTAAAAAGAAGCCAAAAATACAGTCCCCTTAGGCAATCCAGCCCCTGTCACCACCCTGACGTCTGGTCATTATGATGAGAAGTTACTGAAGACTAGAGTCATCATGTACAAAGGTTCTGCTAATCTCCAAAAGATCAGCAACTTCCCCAGGTTAATATAGAGTTCAACTCTTACCCCTAAATCACACTTGTGGCCAATTCTTTAATAACCAAAACTAAAGGTTAATATTATATACAAACAGTGCTTTTTTTGTTTGTTTGTTTTTAAGAAAAGGTGCTGGTACGCGGCCAGGGAGCTGGGGCTGCTGGCAGCGGTGGCAGGAGCCGGGACCTCACCACTGTGAAAAAAAGGTGCTGGTACTCAGTACCCCTGAGAACCATCACAAAAAAAGGTGCCAGCACTCAGGACCCCTGAACACCATCACAAAAAGAGCCCTCTATACAAATAAATATTAATCGATTGAAGGAATCATATACATTACAACTGATTTCAGAGTTCACAGGACAGGATAATAGCACTGATGTTAAATCTGCTAGCTTACAATAAATCTCTTTGGTTCACTCATTAGTTTGGGGGCCTTGAGTTCATTGTTCAAAGCTCTTCTTTGGTAGAAATCATGTCCAGAAGTGTCTGTGGAGCAGGAGTGAAGACAAAAAGTGATGTCACGGTCTTTTTATACTTTCAGCCCAAGTGCATAGAAAATTACTGGCAAAAGATGGAGTTTTAGATCACTTGTCCTTACATGCCTTGCTAAATGGGACAGTCATTGCCTCAGTACTCTTTGAAACATCTCTTCAGTGACCCCCTCCTAGAGGTGATTCTCCTTAATGGCCCATAAATGTAAATCTGTTTCAGGGATTTACCCAGGAAGAGAACGTTTGAGATACAAAAACATAGGCAATATTCAGTGTGACCGGGGCCTCCTGGGATACCCTCCTGGACATGCAAAAATCAGGGCAAGCTGCAAAACCGGGAGCCAAACTCCCCACACACTGATAGGGAAACTGGTTTAAGTACCACCCATCAGTCACAACCAGGCTTCTGGTTCCCCACACTGGGTACCAAGAAATCTGCCCAAAATAGAAATAGCTCCCTTTATTGCACTCCAGCTCCTCCGGCTCCCACCTAGCCGCATGGTCCCTTAAAGATATAGGTTCTCCTGACCCCAAAGGGCCAGCCACAGCACACAGAACAATACAGGTTTGGATCTTACCCAAAATACCACACTGATAGCCAATCCTTTAGTAACTACAACTAAAAGGTTTAATATAAGAAGAGAAGAAGCAAAATATGAGAGATGTTAAAGGGTCAAAGCGAATCACATACATACAAATGATTTAAAGTTCGTGAAAAGCAGTTTGCAGGCTTGTTCCTCTGATAAACACCCAGCACCAGGGTGGGCCTCAGTCCTTTGTTCAGTCTCAGAGGAATAATTCCAGAGGTGGGTGTTGGCTGTAGACTGGGGACTTGAGAGCAAGATGGAGTCGGGGCTGCTGCCTTTTATCACCTCTGGCCTTCTCCATGCTGTGTGCAGTTCTTTCCAATCAAATTGGAGTTGAGTCACATGTTCAAGGCCTAGTGGCTCAACAGGTTAACCTTCGGCCCATTATACTGGGGAGCTTCCTTAATGGGCCATTAAGGAGACAATGGCTGGGTAGACATTCAGTCTGGGGAGTTTCCCCAGCCTTACACAAGTTAAAATATAACAATCATATTCCTAACTTCTCATATGAATACAAATCCTACACATAAACTATATAATCATTCCCCACAAATTATTACCTTTCTATTGACACCAAACACTTATAAAATATTAATACAAAATAATATCATAAATGGTTCCCTAACTCCAGACAGCGTCACATTCATAACTTCAGATCCCATGATAACACAGGCATATAAACCGGATAATCTCATTTGGCAAATGATAACTTCTCCATTGATATTTTACAGGGCATACTTTTAGAAGATTTGATTGCAGCTTTGCAACACTGGTGACTGTTTCAGTTTACCTAATTATAGAGTCATTGGACTAGAAGGAACATCAAGGAGTCACCTAGTCAGTCTCCCGCACTTCTAGCAGCATTATCTAAAGCAAGCATTATCTAAGCCATCCCTGATAGGTGTTTGTCTAACCTGCTCTTAAAAATCTCCATCACTGGAGATTCCACAACCTCCCTGAGGAATTTATTCCAATGTTTAACTACTCTGACAATTAGGAAGCATTTCCTGCTGTCCAATCTAAATGGCCCTTGCTGCAATTTAAGCCTATTGCTTCTTATGCTATCCTCAGAGGTTAAGGAGAACAATTTTTCTCCCTCCTCCTCCTAACAGCCTTTGATGCACTTGAAAACTGTTACCCATGTCTTCCCTTCTCTTCTCAAGAATAAACGTATCTGACTTCTTCCAATTTCCCTCATAGGTCATGCGTTCTAAACCTATAATAATTTTTGTTGCTTTTCTCTGGACTTTCTCCAATTTATCCATATCTTTCCTGAATTGCGGTGTCCTGAACTGAACAATACTCCAGCGTGGAGTAGAGTGGAGTGGAAGAATTACTACTTTGTGTTTTGTTCACAACACTCTCTGGCTAATACAACCCAGAATGATATTTGCCTTTTTTTTTTTTTTTTTTTTTGGCGCAACAGTGTGACACTGACTCATTTTGCTTGTGAACCACTATGACCCCCAGATCCCTCTCCACAGTACTTCTTCCTAGTCTATCATTTCCCATTTTGTATGTGTGCAACTGTTTCTTCCTAAGTAGAGTACTTTGCATTTGTCCGTATTGAATTTCATTCTCTTCACTTCAGACCATTTCTCCAGATCATTTTGAATTTTAATCCTATCCTCCAAAGCACTTGCAATCCCTTCCAGCTTGGTATTGTCCACAAACTTTATAAGTGTAATTTCTATGCCATTATCTAAATCAACACATGACAGATTCATTAGCATCTGTTGTACACAGTACTCTCTTTTTCAGAGCTTCAAGTAAATGTTCATTTTGTTCCAGTGACATTTTCTGCACTGAGTTATCTGAGTATATTTAATTGTGATTTATTTCATTTCATTTCCTTGTAGTATTTTACATTATTGGGCCTAGTTTGTGATTTTATATTTTTAATTTCTTTATGAAAGTTAATTAAAAAAATTAAAGGTTAATGATTTACAGCTAATATATGTTACCAAATCCCACACATGTCACAGGATACTCAATACAATTATGAAATTATTTCCATCTTTACAACTTGTTAAAGCTGCAAAACTAGAAAATACATAAATCAAACAATAACATACACATAACATGTTGGTGTGAGTGACAATTTAAAAAAAAAAAAAAAAGAGGCAGTTAAAGGGAAAGAGGACTCAATGGGTGCATCTACACTTGTAAATTTACTTAATTTGTAAATTTACTTTAGTTGACTTACTTTACTCTGCGTGTACACTACAGTTTCCTTAAAAGTCAACTTAAGCAAGCTGCTTAAGTCGACTTAATGAAAATTAAGTCAACTTAATTAAACCTACTTTTAGTTTGACTTTAGGCTTAAGTCGACTTTAGCCAGTGTAGACTTAAGCCAGTCGACTTAGGGCTACTCCAGGACTCCCTCACTGCCCTCCCTGCCTGGGGGGGCATAGGGGGAGCCTGGCATGCCCCCCCAAAGGGCAAGGAAGAGCCCTGCCCACCTTGCCTCTATGCCCTGCCAGGGTCCCTGTCCCCCTTTGCCCCATTGTACCCAGGTACAATGGGGCAAAGGCTAAGCCCCCTGGCACTGGGCAAGGGGTGCCCCCCCCGGCACTGTGGACCTGCCCAAGGTTGCCCTAGCCCCTAGAAGTCGACCTAGGCATCCAGTGTGGACGCTCTAGGTCGACTTTGTAAGTTCCCCCCTAAATTGACTTAAATTTAAGTGTGGACATGCTAAGTCGACTTAACTAAGTCAACCTAAAATTACAAGTATAGATATAGCCAGGGAGAGGAGAGGAAGAGGGAGAAAAGAGTGGAGAAGTCAGATGGAATGGCAGTCTGGCATTACTTGAGTTAACCTAGCATTCTTCACTCAAATGTTCTCTCAACGTCACTAACTCAGACAGGTTTGAATGCTACGGCTCTATTCCGAGCATCAACCTACTTCTCCATTTTTGTAAAATTATGCACTTTTATACTCCACGCAGTCATCAAGGAGCAAAATCTGTGTGGTAGAGTTAAACCTAGCAACAATAGGTACAGTTTTCAGTTGAGATTTGGTTGCTGAAGCCAAGAACTATTTTCACGCTCCTATCCACCTCTTTCCATAGCTACATGACTATTAGACACAGCATATGCATCAGGGTTTCTTTTTCTTTACGACATTGCCAACAAATGTCAGAGGACAAGGCTCCACTCCTTGCACAACCTTTGTGGCATCCAATATATTTGGGATAGACTCTTTTGCTGTATCAGATGTCACATGAGATCCACAGAAGCATTTTTAACATTCTGAAATATGCTCTGTCTTGGTGTTCTTTCAAGGGCTACAGTAAGTCCCCTTTTCATTCTTTCACAAAGAACTCTACATCAACGGGTTTCCTTTTCATTAGTAAGGTGTATAGAGTGAACATGGATATGGGGAGTTTATGAAGCATTTCCAAGGCTCTCAGCAGCTGTGTCGCTTCTGGCAATCCTAGGACACCCAGACACATTAGCAAATGTTTTAGTTGTAAATACGGCCAGTTCACAGAGGGTGGCAGGTCATATATTTGCTTTAGTTTTAGAAAAGAGACAATGCTCATTCTTGACTAACTGGGCAATCCATATGATGCCTTTGCTCAGTCAGTTCTTCCAAATTATAGTTGTTGATTTCTTCTCCCCCCCCCCCACCTTTGCAAATTTGAATTACAACAGCTAGATGTTTCTTCATGGCAGTGAGAATGAAATTGGTACTGCTTAGCTACGAGAGCCCAGACCCTTCGCCATGGAAGGCACCTTATTTCTCTCAAACAAAAAGAAGAAACTGGATGCATTAATACCTGTTCAATTTCCACCCATGTGAGTATAAGGGGGTTTATATTCTGCAACCAGTCTTGACATTTGCGATGTGATAAAAGCATACTGGAAATTTTGTAGATCTGAGAGGCCAAACTGCCCTTTGCTATAAGGAGCTGGAGTTTTTTAAGTGATAGTCATGGGCAAGGACTAAGACCACACAGAAAAGCTCTTATAGTTTAAAAATTCTGAAGTAAGATGGCAAGAGCTATTAAGAGAGACCACTTAAATTATAGAGAATTCTAGGCAGAATCTTTTTTTTTTTTTTTAATTGTATTAACCTCCCTCAGCCTGTGAGGAAAAGACGCCATCTATTTCTATTACTAATTTAAGTAGTGACTGAACATCTAACAGTGAATGCCAGTGAAAATGGGGCAAGTTAAGATGCTAAAAGAAGAAAAGAAAAAATTAAAATTTACTTAGACAAGTTCACTGTCTTCAAGTCACCAGAGCCTGATTAAATACATCCTAGAAACTTCAAGGAACTGACTGAGGAGAGTTCTGCGTGTTCAGCAATTATGATCTATAAAAAAGGAAACAAGGACAACCTGGGAAGTTACAGATCAATCATCTTAACTTTGGTACCTGGAAAAATATTAGAGAAAATAATTAAGCAATCAATTTTCAAATGCCTAGAAGAGAAGACTGAGGCAGGACATAACCGTTTTCAAGTACATAAAAAGGTTGTTAGAGGAGGGAGAAAAATTGTTCTCAAACTCTGAGGGTAGGACAAAAAGCAATAGGCTCAACTGCAGGAAGGGCTTTCTGATGGGAAGTGTTTCTTAATATCCAAACTCTCACGGTAGTTAAGCACTGGAATAAATTGGTTAGGGAGGTTGTGGGATCTCCATCACTGGAGGTTTTAACCATTGTACTTTCTGTTAGCATTTTCTTCTCCTTCCATGCTTTTCAAAAGCAGAAGTAGCCAAGGGTCACATGGCATAAGCTTGAGACACTGAGCTGTACTGTCTGTTAACCTATAGAGATTCAAGAAAAACATTTGTAACCATATACGGAATAAAGGAAGTATGTATGCTGAAATGTAATGCTGATGCTAAAATGCTAAACTGTATATAAGGCAACGCCCCAGTATAATCGGGGCTCAGCCTTTGGAAGTGATTCTGCTGAGCCACCTGCTGGCCGACAATAAACTCAGTTAGCTTCCTATTCTGGTGTCCGAGATTCTTCTGTCTTGCTACATTTTTGGCGAGCTAGCCAGGAGGCTCGGAGCGTTTGGCTCTCCAATCGCTGATGGGACCACTTCAGTAGGACTGCGGCCCCTGCGTACGAATCTGTAGTGCGCACCCCGGCTCATTGCTGGGACAGTTCCTCCCAGGGGCCGGCAGTACTCAGAAGGGAACCCACAGCCGGACTCACACCGGTAGAGGGACGCTAAGACACTTGGAAGGAGCTCCATGTCTGGAACAGGTGAGATCTCAGGGGACAGTCAACCCTCCCTCACCAGGGAGAAGGGGAGCCTGATCAACTCCCGGCTGACACTAGTAGGCGACCACTCTGTAGACAGTGGGTCTAACGGTAGCCGAAGCTGTCAGCCAGGGCCTGGACGGTATTAGATACCGTGTGTATTCTGGGTGGTATTAGATACCGTGTGTCTGTGAGCGAGAGTGACTGAGTCCGTAAGATGCCCAGAGGGCAGTACATGTGACTGTGCCACTAACGCAAGTGACGGACTGTGTGAAACGTTTCTCCTTTGTCTCTCTGCTCGGAAGGACCCCTTACCGACCGAGTACCCCATCCCTTTTTGTGTCTGTATCAACATAACCATCTAAAATGGGAGGGGACCAGAGTAAGGAAGACACCGTACTAGGGTGTATGTTAAAACACTTCAAAACAGGATATTCAGGAGATTATGGTGAAAAATTAGAACCATGGAAATTGAGAAAGTTTTTTGAGGCCGAGCGGCCAATGTTTAATGTGGGCTGGCCATCTGAGGGCACTCTTGATCTCCCAACGGTTAACCGGGTGTGGCAGGTGGTGATGGGGGACCCTGGACATCCTGACCAGTACCCGTATATTAATTCATGGTTCATCCTGGCTAAAGACCCACCTAAGTGGCTTCAGAAGTGTATCCAAGTGCAATTATTACTGGCTAGAACTACTTTGATCACAGGGCCCACCAAGTGCAAAAGGCAGGTATCCCCGACCGCACCTCCGGCGCTTCAGGTCACTGTGGACCCTGAATATGTAGATCTACTGGCTCCCCCATATCCACCCTTGCTGCCGGTGGTCCAGACACCACCCCCTTACTCCCCTGGAAATCAGTCTGATTTGCCCACCAGTTCTGACGCGTCTGCCACTGATTCTCCTAAAACGGCCACTAGTGATTCGGTTACTACCCCTTCTCCCCGGTGTAAGTCCGGCTGTCCCATGGTGGGGTTCGGGGCCAACCGGCGGGGCAGCCGTCTCCCCTCCTTCCTTTTCGTGGCGCTGCTGGTGCTGATCGCCATCCTCACCTTCAACTGCTGGAGCGCCGCGTCCCGCCAGGCCCTGCTGCAGAAGGAGCTGGCCGAGCTGCAGGGCCAGGCCAAGCGCGGCGAGGTGGCCCGCGGCTGGCTGGAGAAGAGGAACTCGGACCTGCTTCTGCGGGTGGACTCCCAGCAGAAGCAGCTGGAGCAGAAGGAGACGGACTACGGCCAGCTAAGCAGGCAGCTGCAGGCCAGGGACAGCCAGGCGGCCAGATGTGAGGACAGCAAGATCAAGCTACAGAACAATGTATCATATCAAATGGCAGACATATGTCGTTTGAAAGAACAATTAGCAGAATTATGCCAGGAATTCATTCGTCAAGAGGACCAGCTTCATGAGTACAAGAAGAACAATACTCACCTCGTGAAGAAGTTGGAGTATGAGAGTTTGCAGTGTGGACAACAGATCAGAGAAATAAGACTGCAACATGAAGAACATATGAAGAAGTTAATGGACCAAGCTGTACAAGACCAAAAGGATGCGCAGAGAATCCATCCAAAACAAAACATTAAACAGGGTTTAAAGAAAGATCAGACAATATCTAAAACTGTTCAAAAGATGGATGAAAAAAAAATATAGTAAAAAGTAAAAAACCCTCAAGTAATCATCTCCCGAATAAAAAAGAGAAAATCAAACCAGAAGGTGATGTAGGCATGCCTGAAATAAAAGAGAATAACCCGGCTAAAGCTGAAAATACGCTTGCGGCTTTAAAGAAGTCTCTTATTTCAACTTCTCAAAGTTAAGATCCCAGATGGGATCCGAATACGCCGGATGGAATGGGGAATTTAAGAGCCTATAGACAGGCATTGATGAGAGGCATGAAAGCAGCAGGGAAAAAACCAACCAATGTGACTAAGACAAGAGAGATTGTTCAGGGGCCCACTGAACATCCGTCTGCCTTTTTGGAAAGACTGATGGAGGCTTACCGCCTGTATACCCCATATAATCCAGAACTACCCGAAAACATGGACAGGGTGGGAGAGTCCTTCATTGCTCAGGCAGCCCCTGACATCCGTAGTAAAATACAGAGGAGAGATGGATTTGAGGCCCTTAATCTCACCCAGCTGATGGCCATAGCCCAAAAGGTCTTTAAGACCCGAGAGGAGGAAGGGAAAAAGGAAAAAGCACGAAATGAAAGGAGAAAATGTGACATGTTAGCGGTGGCCATAGCCAATGGTCTGCGAACAGGCCCAGGTCAAGGAAGAGGCCGGGGAAACGCATGGGGCTGGGACGGACCCTGGCGTCTGGGGCGTAATCAATGCGCTCACTGCAGGGAAGAAGGGCATTGGAAGGCAGACTGCCCTAATAAAGATCGGCCACCACAGAGGAGCCGGTGGCAAAGTGGAGCAAGGGGACAAGGAAGAGGGCGTGTAGCGGATGGCATATACCAGCCCCACAACAATGAAAGAATGACCAGGGACCAGGACAATGGGACAGCTAGAGAGCGGAACCCAGATCGAGAATTTATTGGTTTGGCTGCCTGGGACGAAGAATGAGACCAACCGGGCTCCCAAGATTTAGGGCCCCAGGAGCCTATGGTCAGAATTAGGATAGGGAAACAGGACATTCCGTAGATACCGGGGCCCACCATTCAGTAGTCAAAATTCCAGTGGCAAAACCCTCCTCAGATGTAGTAAATGTTGTGGGGGCAATGGGAATCCCCACGCCCCGGCGATTCTTAAATTCTATTCCCTGTCAGGCCAACGGTCACATTCTCACACACCAATTCCTTTACATACCAGACCCAGACTGCCCGGTACCCCTGTTGGGATGGGATATGATCCATAAACTCCAAGCAACAATTGAATTCAGAGCAAACAGGCATGTACATTTTAGTACCAGGAAACCTGTAACGGAAATGCTGGTACAATGCCCTGTGGCAGAACATTGGAGGATTTATAGCGAGCACATCATGGCAATCCTTCCTGAGGAATTAGATGTCCCTGAGGGGGTATGGGCCGAGGGGAACCCACCGGGCCTTGCAATTCATCAAACTCCGGTTATAGTGAACTTAAAGCCCACTGCCAAACCTATCAGCCTTAGTCAGTATCCTATCCCCCGAGAGGCAATGATGGGAATCCAGAAACATATAGACCGACTGCTCCAGTTCGGGATATTAACCCCGTGTGTGTCACCTTGGAACACGCCCCTCTTACCTGTTCAGAAACCCAGCACGACTGACTACTGGCCAGAACAAGATTTGAGGGTTGTCAACCAGGCTACTGTGTCAATACATCCCTGTGTCCCGAACCCGTATGTCCTTTTAAGCCTTATTCCAGGAAATGCCACCCACTTTTCAGTGCTGGACCTTAAGGATGCTTTTTTCTGCATTCCCGTGGCTGAGCAGAGCCAGCTGCTATTTGCCTTCCAGTGGGAAAACCCAGATTGGGTCCAAGGGGCAACTCACCTGGACACACCTACCTCAAGGGTTCAAAAATAGTCCAACTTTATTTGGAACAGCACTGACGGAAGATTTAAAGGAATTTCCCTCCGTGGCTGGTCGGCAAGTCCTTCTGCAATATGTGGATGATTTGTTAGTGGCGGCAGTCTCGAAGGAAGCCTATCTCCAGGCCACAGAGACTCTGTTACCTTGTACCCTTTCCTGTAGAGCAAGTGTATCTAAAAAGAAAGCCCAGATCACTATGCAGACGGTTCGATACCTGGGCTTCCAAATATCCCAGGGAAAAAGGGCCCTCGGACCTGAACGAGTTCAGACTGTGTGCAGTATCCAACCCCCCACGACCCAGCGCCAGCTACGTGAGTTTTTGGGCACTGCTGGGTTCTGTAGGATATGGATCCCTAACTTTGCCCTCCTAGCAAAACCCCTCTACGAATCCACAAAAGGGGGGGGGGGGAAGAGGGACCCGTTTATCTGGACGAAAGTACACCAAGCATTTGAGAGCATAAAACGAGCCCTAGTACAGGCACCTGCTCTGGGTCTCCCAGATGTGGAAAAAGATTTTTACTTGTACGTTCATGAGAAGCAAGGGACTGCCTTGGGTGTGCTACTACAGATGGTCGGGTCCTGGAAGCGACCAGTGGCATATCTATCGAAACAAATTGACTCTGTGGCAAAAGGCTGGCCTGCGTGCCTTTGGGCCATAGCCGCCACCGCGCTCCTTGTGCAGGAAGCGGATAAATTGACTTTTGGACAGCCTATAACTGTGTATGTGCCTCATGCGGTTGTGGCCCTAATGGACTATAAGGGACACCACTGGTTCACCAACCAGAGAATGTTGAGGTATCAGGGACTTTTGTGTGAGAATCCTAGGATCACACTGCAGGTATGCAGCCACTTAAATCCAGCCACTTTATTGCCGTCCACCTCTGAGCCGCCAGAACATGACTGCATGGAAATCATGGATCAAGTCTATGCTTCCCGACCGGACCTGAAAGATGTACCACTGTCTAATCCAGATGTCACTTATTTTGTGGACGGAAGCTCATTTGTAGACTTAAAAGGGATCCGAAGAGCTGCCTACGCGGTGGTTACTCTAGACTCGGTGATAGAAACGAAGCAACTGCCCCCGGGAACGTCAGCTCAAGAGGCGGAATTGATTGTGTTGACCAGGGCCCTGACCCTAGCCGAAGGTATAAGATTAAATGTGTACACTGACTCCAAGTACGCCTTCCTGACTCTCCAGGCCCATGGGGCCCTGTATAGGGAAAAGGGACTAATAAATTCAGGAGGAGGTTCAATTAAAAATGGATCTGAGATATTGGCACTGTTGGAAGCTGTATGGATGCTGGCACAAGTGGCTGTAATGCACTGTCGAGGCCATCAGAGGGGCAATACTCTGGCGGCGCGAGGAAACCGGAGGGCCGATCAGGCGGCCAGAGCCACCACAGAAGGGAATAAGGGACAGACTCTGTTATGCCCATTAGTTCCCCAGTTCTCTGAGGCATGGAAGCCTTGTTACAGCCCTAAAAAGATTCACTGGATACACTCAGAACTGGGAGTTTATAAGAACTTCAAGGGGTGGTACCATTTATCAGATGAAAGGATAGTTATACCTCTGGCCTTGGCCCCAACTGTAGTTAAGAGTATGCATGATGCCACCCACCTGGGTGAGACAGCACTAAAAAGACTGATTTCTAAAAGCTTCTATGTAGCGAACATAACCAAACAGTGTAAAACAGCAGCCGTTAGATGTGTAACCTGTGCTCGAAACAATCCTAGGACAGGACCGTCTTTGCCCCCAGGAGTGCAGTCGGTCAGTACAACGCCCTTTCAGAACATAATGATGGATTTCACGGAGATGCCCCGAAAATGGGGATTTCGGTACTTATTGGGTTATCATCTGTACTATGTCCAATTGGGTAGAAGTGAAACCCTGCCGCCCTGAGAAAGCCCGGGAAGTGGTTAAGATGCTGTTAACAGAAATAATCCCCCGATACGGGCTACCGCTAGCTATCAGCTCGGACAACGGGCCTTCCTTCCGAGCAGACGTAGCGCAAGGAGTGAGTAAGGCGCTTGACATTGCTTGGAAACTCCATACAGCATACAGGCCCCAAAGTTCAGGGAAGGTCGAGCGCATGAACCGAACCCTGAAGTCTCATCTGGCCAAGTTATGTCAGGAAACCCAAATGGACTGGGTTACCAGGCTGCCCACAGCACTGTTGCGAATCCGGTGTGCCCCTCTCAAATCCTCAGGCATCTCTCCGTATGAAATTTTATATGGGAGACCACCAACCATTGTAAGTTCTGTAACCCCGGACCTGGCGCAGTTGGGAGATCAATTGACCCGACAACAAGTGGTACTGCTGGGGCAACAATTTCAAAGGCTGCACAAATGGGTACAGGACCATGCCCCCATACTTATGGAGATGCCAGTACATTCCTTTGAGCCTGGTCAGGTGGTTTGGGTAAAAGCTTGGGAAAAGGAAGCCCTGGAACTGAAATGGACAGGGCCACATGTAATTCTGTTAATCTCCCCGACAGCTGTAAAAGTTTCAGGTCTCAGTGCCTGGATCCACTGGACCAGGGTAAAACCGAGCCACGGGACGTGGACGTGTTCAGTGGATCCCCGGCAACCCCTTCAGGTGAAGTTCCGAAGAGACAACACCCTTGCTCCCCGCCAACCGGACAGCGGCGGACACGGGCAACGGGCTTGAACCTCTGCTCCTACCACACTGGGAAGCTGGTAGGCCTGCGCACAGGTGAAGATTTATGTGGACCGACCCCTTCCTGGACCCGTGGGACATAGTGATGATAGTAGTGGGGTCGATGGCAGGGATATTCTGGGTGTGTTGTTGGATGTACCCTAGAACCTTCTGGGGAACAACAGTAGAGGGGAGCCCAGGTCAAAGTGAGCTGCACGTTTGCAGTCCAGCACAGCAGAGCGGATTCGCAGCTCCCTGTCTGCAAACATTCTTCAGGTCAGTGGTTGGGCACCGGATGAGTGGCCCCCGGCGTGTATCATCTCGTACTATGGTCCCGCCACATGGGCAGAGGATGGTATATATGGCTACCGAACCCCGATCTACATGCTGAACTGCATCATCCGATTGCAGGCTGTAGTGGAAATTATAACCAATGAAACTGCTTTAGCACTAGACCTCCTTGCAGAAATGAACAGTAAGATGCGCACGGCCATATATCACAATCGCTTAGCTTTGGACTGTTTGCTAGCTAAAGAGGGGGGACTTTGCGGAAAATTCAATCTGACCAACTGCTGCCTTCAAATAGATGACACTGGGGAGGCTATAAAGGAAATAACGAACAAAATGAGGAAATTGGCCCATGTCCCCATGCAAACTTGAAAAGGTCTGGACACGTCAGGGTGGTTTGGCAGTTGGTTTGAATGGCTCGGAGGGTTCAAAAGCATGATTGGCACACTAATATTGCTTGTGTGTGCCTGCCTGCTGTTACCCTGCCTAATACCTGTATTTATAAATGCCATACGGAGTTTTGTAAACAGCACAGCATGTCAGGCCACCACATCTCACCTCATGGCTTTGTACACATATCAGCACTTAAGGAGCGAGGAGGAGGAGGCAGAATGAGTCTTAAATCAGACTCAAAGGGGGGAAATGAGGCAAGAGGAAAAAGTTTAAGCTTAACCATTGTACTTTCTGTTAGCATTTTCTTCTCCTTCCGTGCTTTTCAAAAGCAGAAGTAGCCAAGGGTCACGTGGCATAAGCCTGAGACACTGAGCTGTACTGTCTGTTAACCTATAGAGATTCAAGAAAAACATTTGTAACCATATACGGAATAAAGGAAGTATGTATGCTGAAATGTAATGCTGATGCTAAAATGTATATAAGGCAACGCCCCAGTATAATCGGGGCTCAGCCTTTGGAAGTGATTCCACTGAGCCACCTGCCAGCCGACAATAAACTCAGTTAGCCTCCTATTCCAGTGTCCGAGATTCTTCTGTCTTGCTACATAGGTAATGCTTGGTCCTGCTGTAAGTGCAGGGGACTGGACTGGACGACTCTTGATGTCCCCTCCAGTCCTATGATTTTTATGTTCTGAAAATATGTGGGGCAAGGAATTGTTTTATATAAGGAGGGATTTAGTTAAATTGTATTTACCCAAACCAAATATTTTGATTAGTCTCTAAGGAACAGTAGTAGTAAAAACTTTACCGAGGAATCAAAAAGAGAAAAAAAAGTGGCTGAAGCCTATTGAACCAGAAGATGTGTTCAAAGGAAGATCAAATGTGAATAATAGATACCTTAATATTTTATTAAAAGAAAAACTAGAGTATTATTTTTAATTTTGGACCTCTGAAAGTTTATAAGCAATCTTGGTCTTCATCCCAGAAAATTAAACACTAATAACAATCAGTTATATCAGGGAGAACTGGACAATAGTGCAACAGTTTAACTTGAAGGATTTAATATATTTAAAAAGGCCAATTTATCATAGATCAACACCAATAAAAATAAAATGATGAATCTTTCATCACACAATTTGTGAGCTTCATAAAATCTGAAGTATAGAAAGTTTAGAAGATGAACCTGCATGTATTAACGAAATGATCAGGAACAGAGACAAGGGAAAATGAATTTCAATATATCTGATGATGAATCCTTCACACAAGCTGCTATACTTCATAAAATATGAAGAATGATTAGTTAGACTGGCAAGCAATGGGATTGTGTGCATTGTGATACACTGGAAACTTGACAGCCAGTGCTAGCTAAGCAAGAAATAATAATCCTGTTGTATAGCCAGTTAAACCCTAATGAGTGCTTGGTCCACCAACAACATCACTTCATTTGTCAGAGAACATTATGAAAAAAAACAGAGGAAATATAAGTATGAAACAGTTCCCTACTGATGACAAGAAATTGCTGAGGTGCAAACTGTGGGACCTGTTTGTGAATATTTTGCTTACATGGTTCTTTTGCTACAATTTTCTGTTGACAGATTTTTTTTCCCCTCAGAAAAAGAAACCACGAGACAGTGCATTGATTTGAATTTGTAATTAGATCCCAAAGATTCAAATAAATACACATCTCTATAACAGAATATTAGGATCAGAAGAGACCTCAGGAGGTCATCTAGTTCCCTGCTAAAAGCAGGACCAATCCCATCTAAATCATCCCAGCCAGGACTTTGACAAGACAGGCCTTAAAAACCTCTTAGAAAGAAGGTTCCACCACCTCCCACTAGATAACCCATTTCAGTGCTTGATAGTGATATCTAGCTCTTTGCACAAGTAGATCTCAAAGCACTTCAGTCTTTAATACTTTCAGCATGTTTAGGGGGTAGGAAGAATTATTATTCCTGTTTTACAGATGGGAAACTGAGTTATAGGATAGACTTGTCTAAGGGCACATAGAAATGCTGCAGTAGAGCAGAGGATTGATCTGTGTCTTTCAAGTCATAGTGCCCTAGCTATGTAACCACCCTCCCTACTTATGTTTGGCACTTGGGCTACGTTTACACTTGTAAATTTAGGTCGACTTTAGCTAAGTCGACTTAGCATGTCCACACCTACATTTTAAGTCGACTTAGGGGGGACCCTACAAAGTCGACCTAGAGTGTCCACACTGGATGCCTAGGTTGACTTTTAGGGGCTAGGTGGACCTTGGACAGGTCCACGGTGGCAAGGGGGCACCCCTTGCCAAGTGCCAGGGGGCTCAGCCTTTGCCTCATTGTACCTGGGTACAATGGGGCAAAGGGTGACAGGGACCCTGGCAGGGCATAGGGGCAGGATTCTGCCCTGCCCTTTGGGGGGCATGCCAAGCTCTCCCTGTGCCACCACCCTGGCAGGGAGGGCAGTGGGGGAGTCCTGGAGAGCTCTAAGTCGACTTAGGGCTACTCCACATCTACACTGGCTTAAGTTGACTTAAGGAAAGTATAGTGTAGACGCAGAGTAAATTAAGTCGACTTAAGCAAGCTTAAATTGACTTAATTTACAAGTGTAGACACACCTGTGGAGATTATCAGATGACAAATAAAAACTTGAGTAATTTAAAGCAGTACTAGACCCTCAAAGGTAAAAAGAAAAGATCTGAGACAATGTTTAAATCAACATTGAAAATGCAAAAGTAGAGATGGGCGCTAGAGTTGGCTTTGAATTTCCTATCTCTGTGATGGAACCAAAGTGGTGGGTCTGAACATTCCTGGGCTTTGGTATCCCTATGAGCTATGGTTAGCAAGTGAGTTTCAGTTTAGACGGACCTCCATAAGGCCATGGAAGAAAAATGAAATGAATTCTTTTCATCAGCTTCATGATTGAGGATGTTAGGGAGATTCCCAAACATGAGCTACATTATTTTAGGTGACAAATCTGAGGAACTCCCCAGATTGAGCTTTTGGAACAAATTTATACATTTAACAGCAGTAAGTCACCGCCACCCAATGGGAGTCACTCAAGAGTTCTGAAGGAACTCACATGTGAAATTGCAGAAATACTAACTGTGATGTGTAGTCTATCATTTAAATCAGCTTCTGTATCAGGTGACTAGAAAATAGCTAATGTGATGCCAATTTTTCAGAAAAGGCTCCAGAGGCGATCCTGACAATTGCAGAATGATAAGCCTAACTTCAGTACCAGGCAAATTGGTTGAAACTAGTAAAGAACAGAATTATCAGATACATAGCTGAACACAAGTTGTTGGGGAAGAGTCATAGTTTTTGTAAAGGGAAATTATTTGTCACCAATCTATTATAATTCTTTGACAGGGTCAATGAGTTTTGTGGACAAAGGGGATCCAGTGAATGTAGTATACTTAGATGTTCCAAAAGCCTTTGACAAGGTCCCTCACGAAAGGCTCTTAAGCAAAGTAAGCTCTCATGGGATAAGAGGAAAGGATCAATAACTGGTTAAAAGATAGGAAACAGAGGGTAGGAATAAATGATCAGTTTTCAGAATGGACAGAAGTAAATAGTGGTGTCTGCCAGGGGTGTGTACTGGGACTATTACTGTTCAACATATTCATAAATGATCTGGAAAAAGGAGTAAACAGGGAGATGGCAAAATTTGCAGATGATACAAAACTACTGAAAATAGTTTTCACAGTTTGCGTGGGGCTTAATTTACAAAAGGATCACACAAGTGGGTAACTGGGCAACAAAATGTCAGATGAAATTCAATGTTGATAAATGCGAACTAATGTGCATTGGAAAATATAATCACAACTATACATCTAAAATGATGAGGTCTAAATTAGCTCTTACTAATCAAGAAAGATCTTGAGTCATTGAAGATAGTTCTCTGAAATTATCCACTCAATATGCAGTGGCAGTCAAAAAAGCTAGCAGAATGTTGGGAATCATTCAGAAAGGGATAGATAAAATAGAAAATATAATATCACCTCTAGTCTATATAAATCTATAGTACACCCATATCTTGAATAGTACATGCAGATTTGGTTGCCCAATCTCTAAAAAGATATAGTGGAATTGGAAAAGGTAAAGAAAAGAGCAACAATAATTATTAGGGAAGTGGAACAGCTTCTATATAAGGAGAGATTAATAAGAGCTTAGAAGAGTTTTTCAACCTAGAAAAGAGATGACTAAGGGAGAATATGTTGGAGCAGGGGTTCTCAACCTTTTCAGGGCTGCGACACAGCTGGGAGCTTTCCCAGCTGTGCGCGACACTCCAACCTTCCTACCCCCCATGTCTTAACTCTACCTCCCCCCCAGTCCATGCCTCCTTCCCCCAGCCCGACCCCCGCATCTCTCCCCTTCCCCCAGCCCGACCCTGAGTTAGCAGAAGTAGGCTGCATGTGTCACAGTCCATGCTTCCCTGTTGTGGCAGCTCAGGAGGGGCAGGGCAGGCTAGGCTTAGCTTGGGACACATTCACCACTGTACTGTGACACACTTTTGTGTCATGACACAGTGGTTGAGAACCACTGTGTTAAAGGTCTATAAAATCATGACTGTGTGGAAAAAGTAAATAAGGAAGGGTTATTTACTCTTGCTAGCACGAAAAATAGGAGTCATTAAATGAAATTTATAGGCAGCAGGTTTAAAACAAAACAAAAAGGGAGTATTTCTTCACACAATTCACAGTCAACTTTTGGAACTCCCTGCTGGAAGATATTGTGAAGGCCAAGACTATAACAGCGTTAAAAAGAGAACTAGATAAGTTTATGGAGGATAGTTCCATCAATGGCTATTTTGGGGTGCAAAAGCAGGCACTGAAGTCTCCCTAATCTGTTTGCCAGAAGCTGGGGATGGGCAACAGTGGACGTTTACTTGATTGCCTATTCCGTTCATTATCTCTGAAGCACCTGACATTAGCTAGTGTCAGAAGAAAGGATACTGGGCTAGATGTACCATTAGTATTTTTTTTTAGGTCACTAAGTGACTAAGCACTAGCTTGTGCTTAAGCAGAAAAACAGGCAGAAGTGCAGGAAAAAGGGGAGTGTATTAGAGTATATATAATATTACTCAGACTTCCCACCCTGTTGCAGAAGCATATACTGAACTGTGCCTTCATCACTGCCCCACGATAGCATATATTCTCTGTGGTTGACACACTTTCCAAACAGAAATTGATGTTCTTCATTCAATTAATGCAATTTGCTAAATTGTATTTTGTATCTTTTTCCTTTTAAGGGGTGTTAAGTTTATAGCACAGTAACAAACCCCTTCATTGCATTGTCCCTCTCCTGGCTCTGTATTTCCTTTCATGCTACCATGTGATCCATTGAACATGATCTCAATCTCTGTTCACCAAGCCACGACCACCTCTTGGGGTTTCAAAAAGTTTGTTTAAAATCTAATTTCTGCCATGCTGTACAAGAGTAGAGTTAATAAACACACTACGTACAAAATCATCACAATGAATTCATGCCTTAATTTAGTAATTCCTTGACCTTATCACTGTACCCCTATCTAACTTCATTCCTTCCCCCATTTTATTACCCTCCCTTTGGCTGCACCTAAAATTGGATTGTAAAGCTCTCTGCTATAACTACTTTTGGTCATGACCATTGTGCCTGGCTATGCTCCACTTACAGAGATAATTTAAGAAGAAATGGCTAGCAGCTGACTATACCATGCCATTGGCCTCCCCAAAATTCCTGAAGTAGCTGGGATGCAGGAAGAAAAGTGGCAGTTCAGACTTAGATGCTGCTCTAGATTGTATCAGTGTCAGCCAGGGATTCTTCTGTGCTTGGAGAATTCTCAGCTATCCTTTTAGGGCAGCTTTACAATTTCTTTGCAACTCTAGTGACAATAGGTGTGAGGAGTGCTGGCCATAATCTAGCTCCTGGGGTACGTCTACACTTGCACCTTAAGTCGACTTAACGATGCTTAAGTCGACCTACAGAATGCCACGTCCACGCTGGGCGGTTCCTTAAATTGACAAGCACTTCCTCAAGTTGACTTAACACCACCTCTGAAGGTCGACTTAACACCTAAATCAACCTTATTAAGTCGACTTAAGTCAGTGTGGATGGGGAGTGCCCTTAAATTGACCTAATTGGCCTCCAGGCCCCTGTGCAATGTGGGACAGCTACCCACAATGCACCACTCCTCAGTCGACCTAGCAACTGCGAGTGTGGACATAGGCAGTCGACTTAAGTGTTTAGTATGGACTCTCTAAGTCAACTTAATGAAGTTGACCTAAAGTTGACCTTGTTTAGTTGACTTAACAGAGCCTCTAGTGTAGACATAGCCCTGGTGCTTTACAAGTTAGCTTTGGAGAGAAAATGGCAACACAGCTGCTGTGGAAAAACCTTTTTCTTTGTGATCCTAATAATAATTTCTCTTTTTTCTTTGAGGTCTGCTTTGTCATTTGGGCTTCTGCTTCTTATACTTGAAATACCTCAGGCTATGTCTACACTTGTCAAAATAAATCAACTTAAAGTCGACTAAAAAAGTCGACTTAGCATGTCCACACTATAAAATTAAGTCGACTTAAAGGGGACCTTGCCAAATCGACTTAGAGCATCCACACTGGACACCTAAGTCGACTTCTAGGGGCTAGGTGGACCTGGGACTGGGTCCATGGTGGCAGGGGGGGGCACCCCTTGCCAAGTGCCAGGGGGCTCAGCATTTGCCCCATTGTACTTGGGTACAATGGGGGATGAGCAGGACAGGGACACTGGCAGGACATAGGAGTGGGGTAGGCAGGGCTGTGTCTTGCCCTGTGGGTGGGGGGGAGGGACGGGACGGGACACCAGGCTCTGACTCTGCCAACCACCCTGGCAGGGAGGGCAATGAGGGAGCCCTTTAAGTCAATTTAGGGCTAATCTGCATCCACACAGGCTTTATAAAGTCAACTTAGCCAGTAAAGTTGACTTTATATTAGGTTTTATAAAGTCAACTTTAAATTTCCTTAAGTCGACTTAAGCAGCAGCTTAAGTCAACTTAAGCAAATTGTAATGTAGACGCAGATTAAATTAAGTTGATTTAAGCAATCTTAAATCGACTTAATTTGTAAGTGTAGGTGCACCCTCAATGTCCTCTTAGTCTCAGTATATTCTTGTGCTTTAATCCCATTTCTGCTCCAATTCACAATTTTTAAAAACAGACAAGATACGGGCCCTAATTCTTATTAATAGCCAGCCTTCTGACAATGTAGCAATATTTTACTATAATATATCAAATGGAACAAGCTTCTACATAATTTATACAGTACTTTTCATAATTACATGCAACAAAGCTCTTTTTGTTGGATAATGGTGTCTAGTAAGTAATGTTAGATTTAAAGAATCTCATTACGAGTATGTTGAAGACAAGATGAACACTAAGGAATCTTGTTTAGTTAATGCATACATCATCTGTCTTGGTAAGAGAATGGAGGTTGTATTAATAAATATTTGAAGGGTGATCGTGCTCCAGCGGCAGTACTGCCTTACAGGAAAAGGAGTTGTAATTAAAAATAATGGGATGAAAATAATGTATATGGGGTGCAGTGGGGCTTACTTTGTGACCTGTTAGGCAAAGAATTAGGAGCCAAGGAGTTTATTTGTGATTGATGTACTGATTACCTTCTGGCCAGAGGGTGTGGGGTAAGGATCATTAGGCACCAAGGCCTTAAGAGGAAATGGGATACGACTTGAGAGAGAAATTCGCAGACATCTGGTCAGACTCTTGTGCAGAAGAGCCCAGAGATGGGGTTTAAATAGGTAAGAAGCCAGGCAGGAATATCCACAGAAAGGAGGTTATGCTCCCATGCAGAAGGTCCTTAGGTAGGATCAGTTGTTAAAGGCACTTCAGTGGAGTCCAAGATGGGTGGAAAAGTGGTTAGTTCAGCAGAGAAAGGAGAAGGTGGAAGGATCTAGGGAGAAGTCAGAACCAACAGGAGGCCATGAGAGGCACAGATTGCAGGGAAGCCATGCAAGTGGGTTTAGAGGTAGTTAGCAGCTCAGAGAAATAACAGCATGTCTGAAGGAGACCTACCTGCTTAATACAGGATTCCTGGAATGGAACCTAGGGTAGAGGGTGGGGCTGCTTTCCCCTACCAAGGAAAGGGCTTGCAAGCTCAACAGAAGGAAATATTGGTGGGACTGAAGATTGACCCCAAAGGTATGCAGAGAAATAGCCCTAAAGGGATGGGGGAAATGAAAGTTCTTTTGTGAACTTTTAGTTGAACCTTTACCCCCAGAAGGGGGACTGAACTTTATGCAACTTGACTGAAGGGCTGAGCTGCAGGAGACCCAGCGAGAGGCAGTTGGCCGATAGAAGGTGCTGGAAACAATGAACTCATCACTGTTGCACCGTGACACAAGGGAATGCAATGTATAGTGAGTACATGACCTTACATATGGCTTTTCATCCTTAATGTCCTTTACAAATATTGATTAATGCAAAGTAAAATGTATTCTGGGGAAAATGTTCTTATCAGCTAGATCTGTTAGTGGGTGGTTTCCTAAGTAAAGTTGTGGGAGTAACTGATGTTTCATTTTGCTAGCAGTTCTAAAAAATTTCAGGTTGAAGGAGAGGGGGAAAAATATTTTGGGTCAATCCGAAACCGAAACTGTTCAAAATTTTTGGTGAATCTCAAAGTTGGAAAAAAGCTTCATTTTAGGGTAAGCAAACCAGTGTGTTGTCTTGTGGATTCATAAAAATGCAGCACATTCTGGACTCTTAGAAGGCTTTATGAGAACTAAAACAGTTCTAGAAGATGAAAAAAAGATGCATGAGCTCCTAGCTATACATCTGGTAAAGGTGACATTAGACCATTTTAAAAAATAAAAGCACAGGGCTAGATTCACAAGAGGACTTAGGCACCACTGGTAAGGAGGCAATCATGGTGTTCCCAGTGGTTAGGGCATCTATCTGGGATGTAGAAAAAGGCAGATTTGAATCCCCACTCTGGAGTAGAACCCAGGTCTTCCTCACTCCCAGGTGAGGACTATGCCCACCATGCTACTGGGTATTCTAGAGGAGGTAAAACTCAATTTCTTCTATAGAAACTGTTCTACTTTGGTCAGTGATCTCCCAGTATTTATTTATACAACGTACTATAAAGAACAATGGCACCAGTGCCTAAGTAAGAACAGAATTTATCCTTAAGATCTTAATGGAAGGCTTGGTTGAAAGCTCATTGAAGTCAATAGGGCTATGTCTACACTTGAAAAGTTAAGTTGACTCTGTTAAGACCTTGTTAAGTTGACTTGACTTAACTTTGAAAAGTTTAGACAGAGCCTTGGCTCCCTGCTGAGAAGAGAGCCGCAGCTCCTTTCTCCCTGGGACCTGCAGGTCCCAGCAAGAAGGGAGCCACACTCTCTTCTTGGCAGGACCCGCGTGGCTCCGGGGAGAAGAGAGTGGGGCTCCCTTCTTGCTGGGACCTGCGTGGCTCCAGGCAAGACAGGAGCTGCCGGGGCTCCCCATTGGAGGTTCCTCTTTCCGTGGAGAGCCGGAGAAGACAACCACCAGTGCTCCATGGACAGGGGAACCTCTGGGGATCCCCTGTCTGTGGATCGCCAAGGAAGACAGCTGCCAGCGGCTCCCAGGACAGGGGAGCCCCAGGGAAGAGAGCTGCCAGCTGGGGCTCCCTTATCCCCAAGCCATGGATCTCTTCCCCCAGCCCTAGGTCAACTTAAGGAATTAAGTCAACCTAGGACGTCCACACTGGTGTTAGGTCAACTTAGACCTTAAGTTGACCAAACAAGTGGTAGTGAAGTCAACTTAAGGATGCCTTTAAGTCGACTTAATGAAAGTCCGGTGTGGACATGGAGTAATTTAGGTCAATTTAAGCATTCTTAAATCGACCTAAATTGCTGGTGTAGTCATAGCTTAGGAGTCTTTCCATTTACTTCAATGGGCTTAGCGTCAGGCCTAAAGCAAATAACAGTATGCCAGACAGTGGAGTTACTACATACTTAAACTGGTATAACTGAGAACAGAACTTGACTCATCACATGCAGATTCAAAGTGGATCACTAGCCACAATACACACAAGTTGTCTAATTTATAACTATTGCTGAGGGGAAAAGTCACTGTACTGTTTCTAATGGGAGAAAGCTAAAAATGTATGCATGATATAGTGATAATATCAGCCTAGGCAAGTTGGGAAAGTCAGACAAGAAAGTTATACAGATACTGTTGGTGGCTGTGCACTGGTATTTCTAGCTTCATTCTAAGCTCTTCACTGAAAATAGCTTCTATTTCAACACCTGTTTTTTAAATGAATTGCAAAATCAAATCATCATCATGGCAAACAGAAAAATAAATCCACATATATAATCCTCCACAAGATGGAGCTCTGAGCTAGGGCCATAGAAGATGTGCGCTGTGGAATCAAAAAAAAAAAAATTTTCTTTTTTTTTTTTTTTTTACTTTCACCCATCTCTAATTTTTATCCTTTGCTAATATAATGCAGCTTGGTTTGATACATTATTCATGGAGCAGAGGGCTGGTGCTCATTTTAATGATTTAGATGTTTTTTATTATTGTGTTGTGTAGACTTTGGAAGACATTCATTTGGATTCTATTTAGAATACAGGAAGTTGCCCAAAAACTTGGATGTGAACCCTAATTTACTGAAATCCTTGTAAGGCTGAAAATATTTATTGCTGGCGTTTACTGGTCCTGAGAGAGCTGGTGAAAGAAAGAAAAAGACCACCACAACGTGAGCCAAAAGAACAAGTAACATATGTTGTAGTCCTGATCAATTTGCTGTAAGAGTGAAACAGCGGGATAATCTGCATATGATCAGTTCTGCTTGTATTAGACAGTCCCTCCTTGTCTTGGAGATTCAGTTGGAAACAAATTTACAGAATAAGGGTTTGATTTTGTAAGGTGCCAAGCCCCTCCTATAAAGAGGATTTCATTTAGTACCATGTACAGCATGAACAATCACGCCCATCTTTCTTCAGCAAAATTAGAGGTGGATTAAAAAACCAAACTTCAAACAAACAGAAATTTGATTTAAAATGAATTTTTCAGAGTTCCAAAACTATTCAGGACCTTGAGCTGAGTTTGACATAGTTTTGACTGGGAAAATACCGGAAAAAGATTTCATGACTTGAAATGTTTTCTTTTGGAATGGCGTTTTGTGTGCCCCCAATTAAAAACTACACACAAAATAAGGTTGAAAAGATACCCCCACCCCAAACTGAAATGAAAAACTGAAACTCATTTTGAGTCATACTATTATATTTTGGTTAATTTAAACAAAAATGAAATTTTTGATAAAAGGAAATTTCAGAATAATTGATTTTGGTTCAAATTGAACTGGATTTTTCAGTTCGTCTCCTGTAAAAACCAAACAAGCCATTATTTGCTTAGTTCTAAGCAAGACAGCTCCTCTTTAAGGCCTTCAGCTGTGCACTGCAAGCAAAGGCCATATAAATATTTTAAACTTAGGGCTTGCCCCATTCATTAGGAATCAGATGTTTTTAAAGGGTAGTGTACAGTAACAGCAAATCAATAATGTCTTGGGTTTGTTTAATTCACATAGAAGAAGTAGAGGAAATGGCCACAAGAAATGAGCGGTTCATGTGTTGTTAGACTCCAGGTCTTCCAAAGAAATCATGTTCTACACTTTAGGAAGGATGATGAGAGCCACAACAATTCTCAATGAAACTTAACTCAGAACACACACACACACACACACACACAGAGGCTGTGTGCAAGTTCAGCTTTCAATACCTCACAATTAGGGCAATCCACGCTGGCACATGCCACCCTAACAATCTTTGTAGTTTTTCAAGCCCCAGCTGTCTGGGGCATCAGCAAGCACAGCACCTACTAGAGAACATGACACAGGGGGGATTTAAACCAGTGTCTTTTGTAAGCACAGAGGGTGCTTTGTTTCTTCTCACAGAACAGCTAGGTAAAACACCCAGTTGGAGAATTGAGCATTCAGGTGTCTAACTGGGTAGGCCAGAGGTCATAGAAGGGGGCTCTTGATTCTCTGACCCCATATCAGTTCCTCCTTCTTCAGGATTTTAAGTCAAAAACTCCAGAGCTGGCCACAAGAGAGCCTCTAATACCCTATCTAAGAGTCTGGGTTTATTAACAGAGAATTCAAAAGCCCTCAAAGTTCAAAAACACAATCCATCCATACAAAACATTTATCACAGCATCTTCTGCCAGCCCCAGACTACATTTTAATCAAGCAGCCAGTACAGCCCCTTTTAGCTAGTGTTCTTCACTACTCTTCCCCACAAAAACTCACCAGTCTTCCCTACTTGGATCCTTTTCTTCTCAAGGAGCAGATCCAACATTCTCCTAGCACTATCTAGTCTCCAGCTTTGACAGAACAGCAGCAGGCAACACACTCTACTAGTCCCTGGTCTTCAGCCCACTTTGATCTTCTGCTTTCTACTGTCTTTGCTACAGCTCTAGCTTTTATTAGGCCTAGGTGCCTTTCCTTATAGCCCATTGGTTAGTAGGTAATTAGTCACAGATGCACTGGATCACACTTGCTTTTAAAGGGGCCAGTCAGCCTGTGGCAAGAAATCTATGAAATTACACAGTGATTTCTCTTGGGGACAGGGGAAGGTTTAGAATTTCTCAAACTATTTTGCCAACTCTCTCACCTGTTATTTCTCTTCAGTTCAGTGTGTGAAAGAAGGTACCTGTAGAAATAAAGAACCAGCTTTGTCTCCCCCTCCTGTGATCTGGACATCATAGGTCTAGGGGTCAGCTTCACAAAGAGTTGTTAGGCATTGGAATGCCTAATTTCTACACACCCTGTCACCCATGGAATTCACAGTCGCTAGTTAAGTGACCAGAGTCCCCAGACATCATGTGGGAAGAGTTAGGTGCTTAAAAGGGGATTCACAGAAGCCTGCAAGCTGAACAGGTAGCTGCCTAAACTAGCCAGTAGAAAATGCTGAGGAAGAGTACAGGACATGGAGCCCAGAGCCACAAAGGACATAGATGCCTAATTGACATGCTGGAGATAGGTGCTTATACCCAATCAGGAGTCAGAGCCATGGATCCTCTCCTGGAGTGAGGTGCCTCAGCCAGATCAGCCCTTTCTCAAAAAAAAGCCAGAGACATACCCTGAGTCCCAGCCCAGTATAGCCAATAGCCCAATGTGCTCACCTGGGATGGGAAAGACTTAGGTTCACTTTGGTGCTGGGCTGGAGTTGGAGTAGGGACCTGAAGGCAGGTCTCACGCCAGGTGGCACCCCTGACTAGCAAACAAGGGAGCATTCTGGGGTGGGTCTCCCTATCTCCCCACTTGGAACTGTTCTAGTTTGCATAAATAAATATTCATGGGGCAGGAGAGGCCAAGAAGGTTGTGGGGTGGAGGTGAAATAGGGCAAGAATAACTATATAGCCCAGTGCCCAGATTACTCACCTATAATAGCTTTGTGGTGAGAGCATTCATTTGGAAGATGTGAGATGTGGCTTCAAGTCCTTGCTCAAAATCAGGTAGAGCAGCAATTTCAACTCAGGTCTCCAACATCCCAGATGAGTGCCTGACTCACAGGGCTACGAGGTATGACAACACCCATCCCTAGCTGTCTTTTATGTAGGTTAGGGGCATAGGCATGGAGTTTGTAAAATTCTTGATGGAGCCCAGGGATTGGGGGTAAAACCCCTGAGGGAGTATAAGTGGGGTTCTGGGGTAAAGACTGCTCAGTTAGGCATTGGAGGAGGATGGAGGAGAATAGCTGGGCCAAATTGGAGAAGCATAGAATCATAGGGTTGGAAGGGACCTCACGAGGTCATCTAGTCCAACCCCCTGCTAAAAAGCAGGACCACTCCCCCTAAATTACCCCAGCCAGGGTTTTGTCTAACCGAGCCTTAAAAATCTCCAAAGATGGAGATTCTACCACCTCCCTAGGTAGCCCATTCCAATACTTCACCACCCTCCTAGTGAGAAAGTTTTTCCTAATATCCAACCTTGACCTCCCCAGCTGTAATTTGAAACCATTGCTCCTTGTTCTGTCCTCTGTTACCCTTGAGAACAGCCTAGCTCCCTCCTCTTTGGAGCAACCCTTCAAATAGTTGAAGGTTGCTATCAAATGTTGAAACACTGCTCAAATTTGACCTAATAACCTTCCATCTATGCATCAGATTGCACTGCCACTCAAATTTGGGGCAGTCAAGCAGGTAGCATAGGCATCTTCCTCAGCAAAATTCTGGTTATGCCCTGGCTCAAACCTCACTGGGGCTGAACTGGCTTTGAAGAATATTGGTGGGGCCTGGGCCCACATAACCCGGCACTATGGTTAGAAGGCTCAGGGCACAACTACCAGATTAGGTGAGACAGATGGGGAGAATCACCTAATTTCAGGGGCATAGGCATGAGCTGAGGTGCTGAGCAGCTCCACTGTAGCAGGACTTAACGTGGTTTTGTGCATTCCCACCAGCAGTTAGCTGCCTATGGAATTTGGACAGTTACAGGATTAAGCAGCAGTTGATTGGGGGGAAGTTTGTGAATGCCATTAGCACCTCTTTTGGCACCTTAGTCCTTTGGTGAATCTAATCCAACCACAGCATAGCTGCTCCCCTGCAGCTTGCTCTGAATGATCAGGCACTACGGTCTTTCCTCTGTAAGGAGCAAACCTTCTATCAATAGGTCAACTGCCAGAAGGGAACAGACTGGACAGGCACCACACAGTGAACCCTGCTATGTAGTTTCCAAACTGCAACTAATCTCAGTGAGAAGTCTCCATGTTTTACCCTCATGTGGAATGTGAAGATGAGGTTTGGCCCATGAAACTCAGTCATTTGGGCACTGAGAGAATATTAAGATGGCAATCAGTGAGGTTTATAGTTATTGATTTAATTAAAAATGTTGTTTTCAGATCCTGCTAATTTCACTTGCACTGTTCCCAGGGACTTCTCAGAGTGCCCCTTCTTTTCTTCCCATGAAGCTTATTAAATCTTTTTTGTATTTTTCAAATTTTTCCTCTGACTTTCCTCAGTCTCTGGTCCCATGACACTTTTCTCCCACTTCACTAAACTTTGGAATGCTTTCTGGAAAGGCTGGCCAGTCTTTAATGCAAATCTCAGCCCTAACTTCACAGTGGCGGACATCTCAGAGTCAGCCCCCTCTGCTCCTCACCCCTCACACTTAAACAATGTATATAGAGATCAAATTAGAGTGCTGATTCTCCCTTTCCTGCTTGGTTTGAGCATGCATTCCCAGCTACTGGATAGGAACCCCACTAGAACTGATAATATTTTACTGGTAAATAGGTTTGAACACTCACTCTACAGTCCACTGTACAAACTGCCAACCAGATACATTGTGTTAGCATCCATTGCCATCAGCAAAAGGGTAATTGAAGTGACTGGCTTCAGACGCTCTTGCTAGGAATACACAGATTTGATAGGATTCCTCTTTCCTCTACATGAGTGTAAATCGTAATTATGGAAATACGTTTGATTACATTAATGTAAAATTTCTGCAAAGGAAGAATCAGGCTCAGCGTGGTTACATTTAAACCTAGCATTTTGTACAAGCTTTGTTACATAATCAGAGATGAAATACAAGGACCTTATTCTTGCCCTTTTGTATATATTTTGCTTCTCTCAAACTGTGCCCCACAAATGTTAAGTAAAGGATTGCAGACGAACCCCAACTATTTGGAAAAGGCCTGAGATATTGTGATGATATCGATGGCCCTAAGTGAAAGAAGATGTTTTAATTTCTAAACGGTCCTGTAAGGGGTAAGCCCATGCCATCATCACCAGCGGGGAAGTTCAAAAGGATAATGGAGGGAATGGGGTGCCTCTGTGGGTGCAGTGAACGAGACTGGGTCTCTTTGACTCTGAGTTCTGGGGGTTCAAAGCCTATCAGTTGCTTTCTATGACAGGCAGCGCAGCCTAGTGACATGCATTGATAGCTGCCCTCTGGACAGAGTAGCACGGTCTACCCTCTGGAGTCAATTGGCATCCTTGCATCAGGGCAGTAAGGACTAATGGCTAGAATCAGTGGCTGCCCAGTTTAGGGCAGTATGGCCTAACAGCTGGAGTCAGTATGTGCCTTCAGGTCAGAGCAGTACAGCCTGGTGGCCAAAGTCAACAATCGCCTGAGTTAGGGCATTACAGTCTAGTTGTCTGAGTTAGAGCAGGAAGGCCTAATGGCCAGAGTCCATAGTCACCCAAGTTAGGGCAGTATGGCCTAGAAGCCAGAGTCTAGGGTCATCCTTGGGTCAGGGGATGAGACCTGGCAATCCATTATGGTAGCATCCCCTTGAGGAGGTAGCATCCATGATAGGGGGCTCAGGCCCTCTCTGCTCCACTGAGAACCAGCTCAGGGCCCTATTTGCTGAGGAGGGGGGCGGGATCTGACACCTGGTCAGCGGGGATCCTCCTGAAACATGCTGTGTGATATCTCTCCCCATCCACAGTTACACCATGCAGTTACCCCTGGGCTACTTCCTACCTGGTCATCAATGGATCATCCCTCAGATCTTCAGGCTGTCTGGGTTTCCCCTTCTGTGTGCTGCTGTCCGCATCTCTCCTGGGCCATCGGAATCCCCAGCAGCTGACGAAGGATGGCTGGGCTCCAACGAAGTCTGCAGGCCGGGGGTTCCTAACTCCCACCGTCAGGGCTGAAGTGGATTCTGGCTCGGAGCCTCCTCCACATCTTTTCCCTCCTCAGCAGTCAGCCTAAAGTAAACTAGGCTGCTCCCTTTTATGCTAGGACAGCAGTTGGAGCATGCCCAGCAGAGTCTAGGGAGCGGGATTGTGACCGCCTATAGAGCAGGCTTACCTCTTGCAATGTGAGGTAAGCCCATCCCATCACATATCCACATGTGGAAATGAACCACCTTAGTTCTGCCTTTAATGTCACCATGCAATGAAGATGATTATGATTAAGGCAGTTTACTAAATTAGTCTCAGATTAGATTAATCTGATTTTTAATAATACAGATTTTATTTTCATATTTTTACCCTTTATGGTGTCACTATAAGGCAGAGATAAGATTGGTTGGGTGACTGCACTGTGGGTTTGGATTTCTTTTCAGTGTAACCTTAACTATGGATTTCCAGAATTTATAATGCTCAGTTTGATGATAATTACAACATCCATGGAATTTTTACCCATAAGTCACCTGATATTTACTCTCATCCATCTCTCCATTTAAATAGATTTTTGTGTAGGAATTTTCTTGGTGTTTGAGAGTTGTTAAAAACGTCAGACATGAACACTATCCGAGAAACTCAAAGACAATGCTACCAGGAGAGAGTTCTGAAGAATTTGATATATAGTATAATCCTTAAATCATTTTTTAAAATTTTAACTTTTGAGAGTGGATTGACTGGTATCCAAGAACACCACAAATCGGCCAGAGAGCACTAACCAGTTATGCTGCATTTTAGCTGATTCGCAGTGTTAAACAGCACGAAACAGCCTAACTGTATGGCTGAATCTGTTCCTTAATTTGCAATTAACGTATTGGTGCAATGCTCCCAAGTTTCAATGGCAACTTCCCTTCAGAAGTAGATCATGATCTGCTGGTTGTGGGCTACTGGTTTAGAGGGCTGTGTTAGTTGGGCTAGTGCTATTGGAAGATGGGCAGATAAAGCCCAGTCACTGAGTCCAATGTCTCTGCTTTAAGAGATTTCCTCCTGTGCTCTTGTCTCAGTTTCCTCGATAGTTCTTCCTCAGTTTGCAGTGGAGTAGAAACAACAGTGCCATGGGCAGCCTTTCAAGCACTGATACCCAAATTAACATACAGCCACAGAACCTTTTAAGGAGCCGTGACAACAGTGCCAAGTGATCTACTAATGAGAACTCTTAATGTGTGTCCAGTCTCCCTCGTGCCACTGAATTGTTACGACCAACTGAATTCTTACATGCAAATTAACAACAGAAGGTGGGTAGTGATTGGTTGAATTACTTCTGGTGTCAAATAGCTCTGCTTAAGAGTGACCCGAGTTCTTGACCTGCCCCTCTTTGGCTCCTGTATAATCATAAGAATTACATAAAATGATAGATTATAATTAAGCTAAATTACTAATTAACTTCTTTAAAAATAGCTTTTGCATAAGATTCAAGTTAATTTCACCATATGGAGTGTTTGAAGAATCTATTGTTTTGTTAGGATCATTCAGTACATGAAAGACAGACCAAATTATATTTTTTTAAACAAATAAATGTAATTGTAACTAAAAACAAATTAAGAGACTTACTTGTAATTTCTCAGAAAACTCACTCTGTTCAGAGAATGAGGGCTGCAGCATGGGGGATGGGGACGATATCCTTAATAATGGAGTTGGGAGGTGGGTCTTGATTCTGTATGAATACTCAAGGAGGCTGAGGGTGGTAGCATGTAAGAAGGCTTCCTAAATTTATGTCCTTGCTCAGTCCCAGTGTTGGCAGTTTTCATGATTTTATTGCAATTTGAGATATTTGGGGTTTTTTTCTTTTTAAAGAATTCTCACAGTTTTCTGATTGTTGGCCTTCCAAGTCAAACAGTTTAGCCCTCATTCAAAACAGCCCCCATCTCCCATTACTAACAATGGAGTCATAAACAGCTCTCAGCAAGATGGCCACAATCATCCCTTTAGCCTTTGTAAGTGAAAATGAGTCTACGTCCAGCAATAATGGCCAACTTTTCTCATTACTGCCAATAGGACTGAAGCGTCACTTTGTTCATATCAGAATCACTGACATTCCTCTTTAACCCGTGTCAATTAAAAAGGGTCTGTCTCTAGCAAAATGGACATCATCCTTTTTTGTTTCCAGTGGGGTTGACACCAAGCTGCCCTCAGGCAAAATGATGGTCCTTAGTTGCCAGGTGAAGGCGAAATGATAGAGGAGAATATACAGATAAAAGGAATGAAGGTGCAGGGTCCCCAGGGTGGGGGAATATGTTTGGAAACAGGACAGGAAATTATGAGCAGAAGGCAGATTGAAGGTATGTCAGGGAGTAGTGTATGACAGAGAAGATGAAGGGAGGGAAGGGAGATTGAGGGGAAATATAGGGGCAAGAAAATGTAGAGAAAAGATGGGGGACAGAGACAGAAGGCAAATAATTGGGACGGCTGCCTATCTTGTCAAGGGAGGAAGGATATTAGCATGGCTGATCCCCACACCATAGTGTATCTGAAAGAGTTAACAATGAGCAATGACATAGGAGGCTGCATTTGTGTGTGTATTTAAGTTTGCATTTTGACCCTGAGCTGAATTCACACAAATTGGGAGCAAGTGTCTAAATAAAGTAGGCTGGCACAAAGTCATGAATGTCACAATGAATGTCTCACATAATCTTTGAATGCTTGGGGTTGGCAAAACTGACCCTGTGCTGAGGACTGTAAGGGAGCTGTATAGCTTGGCCAACAGTGGCAGCAGCCTCTCTGGGTGGGGAGGGGCAAGATCTACCTATTAGTGTTCTTATGTGGCTATCGCCACCCTTAGCCTCCCTAGCAGAATTGGCCTGTTAGGTGAGTTGGGTTTCAGCCTTTCAAAGGGTGACATTGTAGCTCTGCTGAGAAGGACATTGTGTGTGGCTGAAGCACAGTGACTCCAGGAACTCCAGCTGAGATGGTGGTGGCCAGTGTGACTCCATTTAATGCCACAATTTATCTCTGTTTCTCTGTACAGCTTGTTCTGCCCTGACGTCTCTTCTTCAGGTACTCTGGCCTCCACAAGCTGGATGTATCCTAAGAAATTATATCACATTTTAGACAGGAAAGCTGATCACTGTCAAGGATCTGCTGTACTTGTGTAAAATGTGAACATCAAAAATGTTCTGATTGCATCAACACATAGAAACACTGATTTCTGGTATTCTGTGGGCAGACATTCATGAGATTTAATTGGCTGAGTGAAATTTACACTGATGCTCTGCTAGAACCTATGCATAATCTGTACCAAATGAATTAGGCCTTCCATAATAAGGAAAACCCACTTTTGAACCTTTTGCCGCAGTTGGATTCTCACTCATAGAATAGTCTTCCTACTGCTGGTACATTCACGATGTAAACCTTTTCTTTTCAAGGTCAGGGTTTTAAAGCACTAGACTGCTATTGAAACTGCAGGGGCAGAGCTTGAACAATTCTACTGTTTTTTAAAAAAATAAGGAGCTTTATTTTTAAACTGCAGGATGTATTTTAAAAGAAAGAGTTTGAACATTTTTCTTTTTACTGTTACTCTTATCCCATCTCTACCATTTCCCCCCTGCTACATACAAAGGCACATCTATTGCAAAGAACTTCATAAAAATCAACAGTCTTGGAGTCTGGCAGTTAAACCCAGTTTTACTATGTTTGTGTTATACCATTGTGCTCACGATAGTGGATTCTCAAAAGCATTAGCACACAATGAGAAACACCAGTGGGAAAAGAGCTCTAAAAATACATTTATAGTACTTGAGAATGTCAGGTTGGTTAAATTCAGATCTTATAGCTACAGCTACTTAATATTATTTCAGATTTTAAAATTTAATATTATAATTTGAAAGACTCAGCCATGGTGCCACATTGCAGACTATCATGGACAAAGTTGCCTAAATCACCTCCCTAGTAAACAGAAGATCCTGGGTTAGCTTGCACTGGAACTTCAAGCTATGTCTCCACTTGAAAAGTTAGGTCAACTTTATGAAGTAGATTTAATAAGATCAACTTTAAGTAAACTTAAAGTGGACCTTACTAAGTCAACTTAACAAAACTTGACTTAACTTTTCAAGTGTAGACATGGCCCATTTTGACCTTATTAAGTCGACTTAACGTTTTAAGTCGACTTAAAAAGGTCCAACTAGGCACTACTCCACATCTTCACTGGCTTAAGGTGACTTAATAAAGTCAATTTAAGCACTAGTTTGAATTAAAATGTGGTGTTATTAATTTGAACTAACTTTTCCTTAATTCGATTTAAGGAGCAGCTTAAGTCGAATTAAGGAAAGCCCAGTGTAGACACAGAGTAAATTAAGTTGACTTAAGACTCCTTAAGTCGACTTAATTTCTAAGTGTAGATGCACCCTTTATGAACTTACTTTGTGCCTCTGTTTTCTATGAGGAGAGGTGGTCTAATAGTTTGAGTACTGGGCTATGGTAGACCAGGGTTCACCTCCTCTCTCTCAAACATCTTGTATGACCCTGGGCAAGTCAGTGATCTCTCTTTGTCCCTTTGATCTCCATATATAATAGTACTTCCCTAGCTTTCTGGGATGTTGGGAGGACAAAAACATTACAGGTTGAGATGTGCTCAGATACTACCATGATGGGCGGCTATTACCATGATGGGCGGCTATATAAGTAATTACAACCCAAAATAATTTACCATGAACAGAACTTAATATATTTCCTCTTTACAAAAATATCTTAAGAGAAAATTCAGTTAAAACCTTTTAATTTTAAAGAACCACATGAAAGATGTAATATGTAGGAAGAAAATAGGAAATTGCCTATAGCACCTGTGGGAACTGGATGAAGAAGTCAGAGACCATTTTCAGTAACTGACTTTTTTTTTATATAGTAACACGCTCTCATACATCAGAGGCAGTTGGAACCTTGGTATTGACTTACCTTGGTTAAAAGGGAGAATGCCGCTTCCTTTGGATACAGAAATGTATATAGCAGAGTGTTTGGATCCATGTCTAGGCAGAAAGCATTTTTCTATGTCCTTGTATTGGAAGGTGAGGAAATGAGTATTTTATGTATTTTAACTCCTGTAGGTTACTGCAGTGGAAACTCAGACATTATTTTAGCAGCAACCTCTTTATGTTTAGCTGCACTGCATTAAGCTACATGCATGATTATTCTGGTGCCTAAATGGGTAGCACTGTACTCCATTGCCATTTGGTAAATCTGAGTAGAACGGTATTAGTGAGAGTAGAACAAAAGCCTTGACTTTTCTACATGAATCACTTAATAGAGATGCGTCACTGGCTCTTTTCTTCTCTGGCCCAATGGATGAAAGATGATTCTTTGCTAATGGGACAGTAGGATATACATTGAAAAATCTATTTGCAATCTGATCTGTATGTGCATTACACTAGTTATATGCCCATTTTTCATTCTACCTATCTTCTATTCCAATAGGAGTAGTGGAAGAAAAGAATCTAACTAGTTTGGGGAAGGGGTCTTCCTCAGGCTCAGGCTATTGAAGACAGTGCAGTAAGTAAAAGGTAGGCAATCGGAGGGAGATACACACGGTATTTGCGTATCTCCCTTTCACTGCCACCAAAGTTGCGCAGCAGTATAAACCAGCCCTGTGACTTTTATATTAGCCAAGTCATGCTTACTCGCAAGATTTTATCTAATTACTTGTCCTGATTAGATTGCTCTCTTGTAACTGAGCCACCTCCCAGGGCCAAACTTCATTATCTACTTTAAGGATGCTGATTCATCTGATGAAGTGGGATTATACCCATGAAAGTTCATGCAATAAATAAATGTGTTAGTTTTTAAAAGTGTGATGGGACTCCTTGTTTGTTTTGCCTACACAGACTCTCCAAGCTCTTCTATTACTGAACAGGACATTGGCTGAAGCTGACTGTATACTAACCTCTCCTCAGCAAAGATTTGTGAATATAATGTGAGTAATTGTTATTCTTAACTGAGAATATAGAGGCAGCACTATGATTAAAACATAGCATGTGAATTCCTGGTCCAATTTATTTAAGTGGGGCCAAGATTTCACTCAGTATGCTTAACATTACGTTGTACTTTCAATTGGTACAGTACTGTGTTTGCATTTAACATGATGATGTATCTGAAATAATTTAAATGCTGACTTAAAAATGTTTCCACCGAAAGGCATACCTATGTGAGCATATAAACATGCTTATGCCATGGTAATTGAACTTCTAGTTAACAGGAATTTGTGTGTGAATGAAATCTGGGCTTGGGCCTCAAACTTTTAAGTTGTGTTTTGATGTCTGTAGATCTTACACAGCTATGTAACACCACATAGCAAAAATATGGAATCCGTTGGGTAGTACAGTAGAACGAACAAAAGGATGTGGTGTCTCTAAAATTTTTAACAAGTAAATAGCAATTCTTTGTTCAAACAGGATACAGACCAGTACATAATTCTAGTGAAAATGTACTGAATGTCAACACTTAGAGAAAACTGGCACCTTACAACTACCAAATTTTGCTATTATAGTAACTGCTTATATATCACTTTACTGTAAATATTGAAGTTTGGTAATTATCACTAAGGCTTATGACACCTTTCTAATTTTAAACAAACGAAACAGCAATTGACTCTTAGTGAATATGTTTATAGGATACCTAAACATTATCCCCTTGATGAATTTGACCCATAACTTTGATTATAAGTACACAGTCCTGGAGGAGATCTCTGATGGAAATTAGGAAAGAGGAGGTGATGAGGAGCAAAACATAGGATGATAGCCAACTCTATGGGAAGGAGAAAAGAAAACTGAAATTTTCATTTTAAGAAATGGGCTACTCTTGTGAGAAATTACTGTCCAACATGCCTAAAGGAGGCAGAATCTGACTTATGGGGAGAAATTTATCCACTTCACCGGCCTAAATAAAAGGCTTCATGCGAGGAACTTCACAAATGGGGGAGAGACATTGAATCTCATGCCAAATCAGATGCAGGTGATGGGGCTCAATACAATTCTTCTGGAGCTGCTCTTCCAGTCACACCCCTCCTCTGTATCAGGTCTCACAGTGCATCATACATTACAGGGCCACCCCCTCTTTGACACGGCTGTTTCAGGCATCAGCAACTGGCTGACAGAGAAAGATGGTGGAGATGTGGATGTGCATCGTGTTGTCTCCAAGCACAATTAGGCCAGGCCTATGTTAGTGTTACAACCTCTGAGGTAGCAAAGAAAAAGCAGAACAGGACATCTGCCTGCCCCTAGCCCATGGCACTGCCTCCTCATTCCACCTACAAGAAAGGGAACCAGCCCCTATGGGCTTCTGCTCCCAGGACAGCCTTTGGAACAGCCTTGCCAAACAGAATGCCGTGCCAGCTCCTGTCCAGTGGCGATCCCCTCAGCTGGTACCTGTGCTACAGGTAACTGGGCGGTGCTGCCAACCCCAAGCACCCCATCATGCTTGCTGCTCATGAGTCATCCCATCCCCAGGGTTCCCAGATGCTCCATATCCTGAGCTTCCTCTGCACATGCACTACTGCCACATGGCTCCCCTCACTACAGCCATTAAGGGCTAGGAGAGAGTCAGTGGGCCCTGACTGCCAAAAAACCCACCAACCAACCAAACACCCCCCCCCAAACAAAAAAAAATCCATCAGGATTTTTAAGGTCCCAGAGAGATGTACACATTTCCTGGGACAAATACCTAAAAAAGGGACTATCCAGGGGAGAGCAGGACAGGTAGCAACCCCAGTCTATACAGATAACACACACAGGGAAGAGCTCTGAAAAGAAATGGCCATCACCCGCAGGATCATCTGCTGCTTGACAGCAAAGCCTCAGCAGAGCATCACATCAGTTTCTGATGCCATCTATTCCCCCTGGCCACTGGTAAGGTTCTCCCGCCACACCCAGAGAGGAAGAAGCAGACACTACTGTGTCATTCCAGTTTCCTCTCATCCAAAGCTCGCATGAGCTCACAGCTGTTCTCAGCCACGTGGTGCTGCCTCAACAGCCATCTATCTCCAGGGCTGAAGCGAACTCACTAGCTGCAATAAATAATCGGAGGTGCCAACTGCATGCATTACACAATCCACCTTCTCTTCCTTACCTATGAAACTGCCAGGTGCTTCTGAACATCTCAGTCTTTGTACTGCAAGGGCAAATGAAGGGGTGGAGGCCGGGACAAAGAAGAATAGAAGAAGAATGGGGAAAAGAGTGTTCTGCTGCATGACGTCCTGGCTCTGACACATTTGTGTTTTGTTTTAAACAACCCAGAGTTTTAACCACAACATCTGTTTTAAGGCTGTTTTCTAACTGTGTGAGCCAAATTGACCAGTTTTGTAATTTGATTCATGGCGAATATACCCTTAGAAGCAGGCTGAGATTGAAAAAATCATGATATGTTAATTATGGCTGCACAACAAAATTCGGATGTTCCACATTCTGATCCTTTGTTCCATATTGTAGTTGCTGGGTTTTGAGGATGAAGAGTTTGGTTATTTTGGCCTATAAGCTGGAATAGTCATGGCTACTGCATGCTTTCCTTTCTTTCCACTCCTGTGCAGACCTACTCAATGCCTTCTATGGATAAAGGTTCTTGCTTATGCTCTCGTACTGGAGTAAGCTGTATTGAAGCTAAGGGCTTGTCTATACTGAAATCACTGCATCACTCTCCATGGATCAATGCAGTGGGATTGACTGAGCGGCCAGTGGAGACTCATCAATTGATCCCAGAAGTGATCTCCGTTAGACACAGTAACTGCACCTCCCAGAAGAGAATAACGCTGCACCAAATGGAGAGCATTTCCCATCAGCACAGCCCAATGAAGACACCATGGGGTAAGTAAGTTGATAGGCATATGCACTCTAGAGTACAGAGTTTGCGTAGCTCCCATTGACTCAGCTCAGCGTAGACTAGGCCTAAGTTGTTTGACAATAATTCTTTGCAACTTCCTTTTCTGAAAAAAAAACAGACTTTATTATGTACATGCGTCACCTCCTGATATTGAATTCATTCCAATGTAGTGCAGCCTTCCCCTATTAAACAGCATTTAATAAGTCTATAGAATGCTTATGGATCTTAGTACAACTTGTGCAGGTTTTTTTTTTTTTTTTAAAAAAGCAGTTTCTCCCCCTTCAGCAACTACTTCTTTTCTCAGTTTTCTAGTGATTTGGTGACCTACTAAACATGACTACTGTGCAATTCACCTGGGAGCTGTAGCATGCTTTTACTCAAAGGCAGTTATTTAATGAAAATGCTTGGTTCACCTTCTATATGCCCGAAGTATTTTGTTGGCATCAATGTTACTAAAAATCATTTAAATCCAAGGGGAACTAATTATGTATGTGGAAAATAAGGAAGATTTGTGGAACTCTTTGATACTGGGAAAGAATACATGAGCCCAGTGGCTAATACAACACAGTCTGTATCTGTGATATAACTACTCTAAGTCTTTTAGATTCACTGGCAAGATTCCCAAAATAGGTTTAATAAAGCACACTGGCCAGAATTATGTGTACTGATCACCCACACTCCAAACGCCATCAATGAGAGGAGCAAGTGCTGAGCAACTCTGAAAATATGTTTCTCTATTTAAGGTCCAGCACCACACACACCTCAATCAGGCAAAAACTCCCTTTGATATCAGTGTTTACCTCAATAAAGGACATACGATTAGGCCTTTATAATAATGGATGAGCTATTACTTTTGGGGAGTCTCAGTGATTTTTTTACATTTTAGGAACAAATACGTAACTGTATGTTTTACCAAGGAATCCACTTATTTTACCATGTAAACATTAAAATAATAAACCCTTGGTGTGATTTCACTGGGTGTGAGACTCATTCATTAGCATGCTACATAAGGGTGTCTCTTCATTCTGAATAAATATAGAAAAAAATTAAAATATTTTTACTCAGGCACTGAAAGAGACAACAATACAACCAGGGCTTCAGGAACAGGGCTTAGAGCTTGGAAAGCAGCTTTCCAAGCTGGGTACTGTGGTAGGGTGTAAAAAAATCCTGATTTTATAGGAGTTGTCCTGATATTTGGGACTGTATCTTATACAGGCACCTATCACCTCCCACCCCATCTCAATTTTTCACACTTGCTATCTGGTCACCCTAAAAACAATATGAGCAATAACAGTACAAATAATATTTGGTTTGACTATTATATGTTTTTAAACAGACGATCACTATAACAAGGTGATATGCAAAATAAATACGTATTGATAAGGCAGGATTTTTCTTGAGTGTATTTTTGAATACTTGTGTTTATATAAACCTTTTTGTTCTGTCTACTAACTGGGGGCCTAAAACAGGGGTTATTAATTCCAGTCCTCATGGATCTCCAACTATCCAAGTTTTTGTTCCAACCAGCAAATAATTGTTTTTATTAAAATCCACTGGTTTGTATTGCATATAGAATTTTCACAAGCCCTAGACTTTAGTATGAATTAGCATATTTAAGAGTTTCATATGCAACATTAAACAGTGTACATTTTAAAACAAACTCAAGTGGTGGTGGGATTAAAAACCTAGAGCTTTGGATGTAACCAAGGACCAAAGATGAGTGTCCCTGTTTTAAGCAATGACCTAACACAACACTTAGGAAGTTTCACTCTTCGGGGCTTGAGTGAGATTTACTGGACAGCCAACCCTTGACATCTCTATGGCTATGTCTACACTTGGCCAAATAAGTTGACTTTGCTAAGTCGACTTAACAAAGTCAACTTTAAGTCAACTTTGTTAAGTCAACTTAGCATGTCCACACTAAAAAATTAAATCAACTTAAAGGGGCCCTTGCCAAATCGACTGAGTGTCCACACTGTGGTATATGAGTATGATGTTAGTAAAACATTAAATACAGTCAAATTCCAAAGGGGTAGCCGTGTTAGTCTATTGTAGAAAGACAACAGAGTCCTGTGGCACTTTTAAAGACTAACAGATTTATTTATCGTATGAGCTTTCGTGGGAGATAAATAAATAAATAAATCTGTTAGTCTTTAAAAGTGCCACAGGACTCTGTTGTCATTAAATACAGTGATTGCATCAAATCAGACTTCAAGCAAAATTCATCATCATCTATTCACTGCCACAATATATATATATAAGTACCATGTAATTCCTGTAGGCCTGACTTGACATGAGTATTTGGACATGGGTGAGGATTTATTTCTTGGGAGACAAAATTAGACAGATAAATTGATCAGCAGGCTGGAAACTGATTGTCTGTACTAACCAACCAAGATAAGGGAGAATACACATGGAACTATTTAAAAAGGATAAGATATGCCTGGAAGTAAAACATTCATGACTGTGTGTGCTGTACAGGGATTGGTTCCTACAAAACGACCAAGCCAATCCCAAAACATATAATGCAATGTATAGTAAATACATATTATATTGCAAATGTATACAAAGGAAGAGATTTGCTATGCATCTTTGGATGTGTGTATGTTCTGTATCCACTCTATGGTTGAGTCTGAGCAACTCATCATAGCTTTGTTGTATGCCAAATAAAGGAACCCAAGTTTTGAAACTAAACTGAAAGTTTAATTGTGTTCTTGGAGGAACCAAATGGAAGAGGTCTTAGGTGAACCCTAACTATTAATTTCATATTCCTTGTATCTTATAAAACATATATATGCAGCACCATGTATTTGCGGTTTATGTGGGGGGAGGGAAATTGAGGTATTTCAAAATGTGAGTTTCAATATATATTGGTATAATTTTTGGATTATTCCTTTTTATCATGTCAACTCTGACTATCAAATGTTTTTCTCCTTGTATGTATAGCTACTGCCACCTATTTTCGTAGGGACTTTAAAACCTGAATTTTTTTTTAGCTCTTTAGATGCTATTGTACATGGTTTGTGGAATTATAGATTCTTAGCTTTAATGTCTATTTTTAAAATGGTGGTTTGGGGTCCATGGTTAGAAACGCTGAGTATCGTCTTTAGTTCTGAAATATACTTTTGATTTCCATGTCTGAAGCGACAAAACCTCGTTACCATTTTTGAAATATTGACAAGCTACAGCCAAATCTTTCACTGCCTGCTACAGAAAGCTAGTTCTTGCCTTCATGTCATGTTCTGTAGAATTCCTTATTGCAATGCCTTGCTTACTTACATTTCTTTCTGGCTCTAATAGGCTTTTCAGCCTTTGGCATTCAAGGCCTTTGTTCACAGAGGGAAGGAAAAGAAAAATAAAGGCAAAGCGTCAGGCTATTTCATCATGCTTTTCACAACTAATTGTAAAAGATTGTTGCTAACCATTTGGATGTCACACAATAGGAAGAAAATCTCTTATTGGCTATTATCACCGGTTCAAGCCAGATTTTGCAACTATCGCAGCCTCCCCAACCAACTTGACCAAGAACTCTAAACCCAAACAAGTACAGTAGACAGATCAATGCAAAAGGCCTTCCGGACTTTGAAGGAACAACTAATGCGAGAACCAGTACTCATACATCCGGACTTCAATGAAGACTTTATATTGCAAACAGATGCCTCCTGGGTAGGCCGTGGTGCTGTTCTCTCCCAGGAGATTGATAGGGAGGAACACCCCATATTGTATTTAAGCAGGAAATTATTTCCCAGGGAGACACGGTATTCAACCATAGAAAAGGAGGCCTTGGTGGTGAAATGGGCCCTAGATGCTTTACGCAACTACGTCTTTGGGTCAAATTTCACATTAGTGACCAACCATGCACCCCTGAGATGGCTACACACTATGAAGGACACTAACCCACCATACCTGATGTGGTGGTATCTGGCCCTGCAGCTGTATAGCTTTCAAGTATATCACCGACCTGGTAAAAAACACACTAATGCTGACTTCTTTTTCAGGTTGGGGGAGGAGGAGGAAAAGACACACCGCCCTCCCCCCTGAGATCCATTGTAAGGGCAGGCATGACAGAGTGGGCTTACCCCACACTAGAGAAGCCCAGTATAGCCTATGGGCAGCAGAAGTCCCACCCCTTAAGCTCTGCTGGGCATGCTCGGTCTACTGTCCCAGTACAAAAGGGAGCAGCTCAGATCATTCAAGGCTGATCAGCGTGGAGGAAGGATGCAAGCTGGAGGCTGCTGGCCAGGAGCCATATCAGCCCCTGCTTGAAAGCGGGAACAACCCCAGAGACGTAGTAGAAAAGCCAACACCCCTTACAAGACACCAAGAGATAGCTGCCCAGGAGCCCATGGCTACAGGCAAACCCCAAGATCCCTAGGAGGAATGGACAGTGGCTGCTACAAGAGCAGAGGGTGAAGAGCTGGGAGTCACAAGGGAGGATGCCAACGACAACCCGGATAAGAAGTAGCCCAGGGGACCTGTAAGGTAACTGGGGGTGGGATGAGCCCCAAATCATGTGTTTTGGCCGGGATTCCTGCTAATTTGGTGCCAGGGCCCTTGCCTGGGGCTCAGTGGAGTGGGAGGGCCTGAGCCCCACTACCCGGGCACCATGCCTTCCGAAGCCCCCTCCCCCTTCTATGGACTCTAGCCACTAGACTCTGCTGCCCTGACCCCAAGGCCGTTTACGGACTTTAGCCGGTAGGTTCTGCTGCCCTGACCTCAGGGCTGTCCATGGACTCTAGCTGTTAGACTGTGCTGCCCTGAACTCCAGGGTTGTTTGTGGACTTTAGCCACTAGGCTGTGCTGTCCTGGCACTGAGGACAGGCTGGAGAGCCCCATAGCAGAGGTAATAGCCTGGAGGAAGCCCCTGGGAACTAATTAAAGCTGCGGAGACACCCATTTCACCCGCACCCCTGAGACTATCCCCATCTGGGGGAGAGGGGAGTGGCAGGGTGGGCTTACCCTGCGACAGGCCCTTATGAGCATAATATGTAAATATGTAGCTCTCTCTCTCTCTCTCTCTCTCTCTCTCTCTGTAAATAATCAGCCTTCATTAGCAGGCCAGAGTAGGACAAGAATAACGCCATTAAAGAAAACATTTGACCATGCATGTTACATAGGGGCCTGATCCTGCAATGAGCTCTGTATAGGCAGACTAGGTGGAAATCACTGTTACAGGTTCAGGACCTTATTCTGCATATTCTATTTTTTAATATTTTATTAATCTTAGAGATAAAGACAAAGACTTATAAGTTTTAACCAAAACCAAAATTTTCAAATACAACCACTAATTACAAGCGGCTACTTTTAAAAATCATTACTCCCCCCACCCCCCATGTTTTATTTTGTACTGACAGCAATCCCAGATCAAAAACATATAAGCATGTGTACGTCAGTGGGATTTATTCACAGGCTTCAGGACTTTGTTGATTTGGGGCCAATGTTAGTACTCAAACAAAATATTAAGGACACAGTAGAATTGTTCACCAATAAATTATTATCAAATATTATAACATTAGATCAAGGTTTTATCTGGATACCAAAAGCAAAAGAAAGTGCCGAAAGCCCAAATATGTGGAATTTTTTTCAAGTACCGTATTTTTCGGACCATAAGACGCACCTGACCATAAGACGCACCCAGTTTTTAGAGCAGGAAAACAAAGAAAAGGGAAGGCAAGGAAGAGAAAAGGAAGGAAAGAAAAGGGAAGGCAAAGAAGAGAAAAGGAAGGAAAGAGAAAGTAAGGCAAAGAAGAGAAAGAAGGAAAGAAAAAGGAAAGCAAAAGAGGGAAAGAAAAAGGAAGGGAGAAAGAAAAAAGAGAGAAGGAAGGAAGAGAAAGGGAGAGAAAGAAGGAAGGAAGAGAAAGGAAGAGAAAGAAAGAAAAAAGAAGAAAAGAAAGAGAAAGAAAAAAGAGAAGGAAGAGAAAGGAAGGAAGCAAAGAAAGAGAGAAAGAAGAGGAAACAGGAAGAGGAAGGAAGGAAGAGGCAATAAAGAAAGAAAAAGGAAGAGAAAGATGAAAGAGGAAGGAAAAAAGAGAAAGAAAAAAGGAAGACAAATAAGGAAAAAAGAGAAAGAAGGAAGAGAAAGAGAGGAAGAAAAAAGAAGAAAAGAAGAAAGGGGAAGGAAAGAAGAGAAGGAAGAGAAAGGAAGAAAGCCAGCCAAGGCCGCTGGCGGGGGAGGACCCTACCGCGGCCCTGGGAAGCCACCGGTGGGGGGGAGCACACCCCAGCCCTGGAGGCTGATCCCGGCCCCATGCTGGGAGGCCGGGGCCGTGGATTACCCCGGCCCCGGCCCCAGCCCCAGGCCGGGAAGGAGGCGGTCGGCGGGTGGGAGCCCGGGAGCCCCCGCTGCTGCAGCCACCCCTCTGGCCTGGCCGCATGGGGCAGGCAGGCAGGCTTGCGCTCCGGACCCGAGCCTGCCTGTCCCACCCTGGGGGCGGGGAGGGCCAGCTCAGAGGCCGGGCGCAGGAGGCCAGAGGACCCTACCGCGGCCCTGGGAAGCCGCCGGTGGGGGGAGGGGGGAGCACACCCCAGCCCTGGAGGCTGATCCCGGCCCGGTGCTGGGAGGCCGGGGCCGTGGATTAGCCCGGCCCCAGCCCCAGGCCGGGAAGGAGGCAGACGGTGGGTGGGACCCCGGGAGCCCGCCGCTGCCGCAGCCACCCCTCTGGCCCGGCCGCGTGGGGCAGGCAGGCAGGCTTGCGCTCCTGACCCAAGCCTGAGCCTGCCTGTCCCACCCTGGGGGTGGGGAGGGCCAGCCCAGAGGCCGGGCGCAGGCTGGGTGTGCTGCGGCAAAGCCGCGGCCTCGGGGGTTGGAGGGAGCAGCGGGGGCTGCCGGGCTGCGCGGGGGTCCCTCACTGCTGCGCGCGGGGGGGGGGGGTGCGACGGCCATTCTGTGGCCGCGCGCCCGCAGCTTGGAGGGAACACTGCTTGCTGGACCGTATTCGCACCATAAGACGCACCCTCATTTTCCCCCCACTTTTGGGGGGAAAAAGTGCGTCTTATAGTCCGAAAAATACGGTACTTTAAAATTTCTATTTCTGTGATATGTTGCCTCCTTGGTGTGTGTTTGGTGTGTCTGTAAGCTGTTTGTTTTTTTTAAAAACCTCTAAGGCAGTAGTCTTCAACCTTTTTTGGATCAGCACCCAGCTTTTCAATATTTTCACATTTGCAGTAAGTTTACCACCCACCTACATAAATTGTTACTTTTTATAAATTGCCACTGTGTTAAATTAATTGTTACATTGGTGTACTGTTAATCATTAATTATAATTTTCAATTTATTTAAATTTTAAACTCAGATATTTTAAATAGGATATCAAAAAAATTTCATTCAAACAAAATGTATTCATTATTCATTCATTATTCATTGTTCATACGAACATTTTATAAATTACAGCCGGATGAGCATGGCCATTATCTCCTTCCTTCATTTTTTGTAGCACCCACCAAAAATCACAAAACGCCAACTAGTGGGTGGTATTGCCCAGGTTGAAGACTACTGCTCTAGGGTGTTTAAATTATAACAACAATAATTTAAAAATATCTCTTGCTTCCCAAGGCACTCAGGGTGCTGTGCAAAATACAATTAAAAATAATTTTCATGGGAGAAATAAAGACAATGTATTAAAATAAAAAGTTATAGGACTTTATTTTGCAAACTTTTAGTCTCAGGAAAAGCTTTCACATTTAAAGTCCCATTGACTAAAATGGGGCTATTTTTAAGAGTAAGGACAATTTGTTTCCATAGGAATTTAATGAGTGTTATACGATCAAGTTCTGGTTGTTTTCCATAATCTCATGTTTGGCTTAAACTAAGCAACAGGATGAAAATTTGAATTTCCTGGCATTTGTGCAATTAATATTTCTGCATTAGAAATGAATTAGCTCTGATAATTACTATTGGTGCTATGGTTCCTTTTTCAGTGCCAATCATGGTAATTAAAGGAAGGCATTATAATTTCTTGTTGTTCAAAACAATGAACAACTTTAATCAGCAGTAATTTTAATCAAAACATACTGATAATCAAACATATTAAAGCTTGTCAAATATCATAACTATTATTGTCTGATAAGTTGTGCATTGCAACAATTGTAAATCATGGGTATATGGAAATATAGTCACCATACACTTACGTATACAAAAAAATCATTTACATGAATAAAGCATTTATACCGTCTTTTATAAAAAGGAACCATTGCTTGAACATCATATGATTATAACACTATTTTGTGTTTTGTTGCTAACAAAGTAATTTGGCATTAGCTGGATTTGAGAGAGGCGAATAGTCCCCATAATCAACAATGCTTATTGCAGCTCTTTTATCATCTTTGGACATAGGTGAGAATAGAATGTTTGTTTACTGACCTACAAGTCCGTTATAAGGTATTATTATGGGTTGAATCCTGAAATAGCTTTTATTAAAGAATTATAAAGCTGTTTTTAGGGTTGAATTATGCTCCCAATTAATAAAAGAGCAAAACTCTCTCTGACTTCAGTGGGGGCAGGATCAGACCTTGAGACATCATTCTGGTAGTCAGGTACACCTTGCAGACTTGAATTTATAATTTTAAAATAAATTCTTTACAGAATGGCCAGGGCCAGAACCAAAACCAATGCTTAAACCAGCCCAAACTCTGCCAATTCAAAAATCAAATGCTTGCTTCTCCTTTCCTTTACACTAGTGTTGAATTGCACCAGTGCAAAAGTAACACAAAGTAAGCAAGAAGATAAATGGATCAAACTCAAAGCTGCTTCAGAACTTTTTATTTGTTTCTAGACTAAAAATCACAGGAGAGAGATGCATTTGAGGAACCACACCCTTGCCCTCTTCCCCTATAATTATATTAGATTATTTTGAGGAGAGCCGACTCTTCTTTTCATCACAACTGATGTCCGCTGGGGGTGATTGGTTCCAGAACTTCACAGGGCTGGTTGATATAAACCATTACTTCCCCAATCCCCACATTGCTTGAGCAGAAATGGCATAATGTCTGCTCATGTGGCAACTGCCTGGTCCACTGGACGTGAAGCAGAGACCCTAGTATCTCAGGGGATACTAAATTCATAGGGGTAGTCATGTTAGTCTATTTTCAACAAAAACAAACAATGAGGAGTCCTGTGGCACCACAGAGACTAACAAAGAAAGATTGCAGGGTGGGGGCGTAAGCTTTCATGGTCTGGAACCCACTTGGTCAGATGCATGAAGTGGAAACGTGGTTTGTTAGGTACGTATACACATGCAAGAGTGAGTACATATTAAGAGAAGGGCAAGTGCAAAAGAGGTCAGTTCAACCAAGGTGGAAGAGACCCTGTCGAAACAATTGATAAAAGGCGTGAACTGCCAACCGAGGGAATATTTTTTGTAGTAAGCTAGCCACTCACAGTCTCTATTCAGACCTAGTCTGCTAGTGTCAAGTTTGTACGAGTTCCAGTTCTGCAGTGTCACACTGAAGTCTGTTTTTGAAGGGTTTTTTTTGCTGAAGTATGGTAACTTTCAAGTCTGTTACTGAGTTTCCAGGGAGATTGAAGAGCTCCCCTGCTGGTTTTTGAATGTTACCATTTTTGTTGTTTGTTTTGAGTCCATTTAATCTGGTTTCGCCAATGTATGTGGCAGTGGGGCATTGCTGGCACATGATGGCATATATCACATTACTAAATGTGCAGGTGAATGAGCTTCTTATGGTGTGGCTGTTGTGTTTAGGACCTATGATGGTGTCACTTGAGTAGATATGTGGGCAGAGTTGGCAACAGGATTTGTTGCAGGGATAGGCTCCTGGGAGAGTATTTCTGTTATGTGGTGTGTAGTTGCTGATGAATATTTGCTTCCGGTTGGCAAGGGCTGGCCTGCTACCCAAGATCTGTGAGCGTGAGGGATCGTCTTCCAGGATAGGTCGCAGATCCTTGATAATGTGCTGCAGAGGTTTTAGCTGGGGGCTGCAATGGCATTCTGTTGTTTTCCTTGTATGGCCTGTCCTGTAGTAAGTGACTTCTGGGTACTCATCTGGTTCTGTCAATCTGTTTCTTCACTTCCCTGGGTGGGTATTGTAGTTTGAGGAACACTTCACAGAGATCCTGTAGGTTTCTGTCTCTCTGTCTAAGGGACTGGAGCAAATGCGGCTGTATCTTAGGGCTTGGCTGTAGACAATAGATCGTGTGATGTGTTCTAGATGGAAGCTGGAGGCATGTAGGTACGTATTGCAGTTGATAGGTTTCCAGTATAGGATGGTGTTTATGTGGCTATCACTTATTTGCACTTCAGTGTCCAGGAAGCAGATATCTTGTGTGGACCGGTCCAGGCAAAAGTTGATGGTGGAGTGGAAATTGTTGAAATTCCAGTAGAATTCTTCAAGGGACTCCTTCCCATGGGTCCAGATAATAAAAATGTCATCAGTGTAGCAAAGGTAGAGGAGAGGCACTTGGGGACAAGAGTTGAGGAAGCATTGTTTTAAGTCTGCCATAAAAATGTTGGCATATTGTGGAGCCATGCAGGTACCCATAGCAGTGCCACTGACTTGACAGTATAAATCCTCTCCTAATCTGAAATGGTTGTGGGTGTGGACGAAGTCACAAAGTTCAGCTACCAGGTGTGCTGTGACAACATTGGGGGAACTGTTCCTGATTCTTGTAGTCCAGCTTTGTGTGGCATGTTGATGTTCAGGGTTTCTACATGATCCATAGTTAGACTCATAGACTCATAGGGTGCGTCTACACTTGTAAATTAAGTCGACTTAAACTTGCTTAAATCGACTTAATTTACTCTGCGTCTACACTACACTTTCCTTAAGTCAATTTAAGGAAAATTAAGTCGACTTTTTAAAACCTCATTTTAATTCGACTTTTGGCTTAAGAAAGTCGATTTAAGCCAGTGTAGACATGAGTAGCCCTAAGTCGACTCTAAGTCGATTTAGGGCTCTCCAGGACTCCCCCACTGCCCTCCCTGCCAGGGGAGGTGGCACAGGGAGAGCCTGGCATGCCCCCCCCCACAGGACAGGGCAAATCCCTGCCCACCCTGCCCCTATGCCCTGCCAGGGTCCATGTCCCCCTTTGCCCCATGAGTTCTTAGTTTTGACTGGATACGTACTTCAACATGTCATTGCTTCTGTTCACTGATTCAACAAGGTTTCCAACCTGAATATTCAAGGCTACAAGTTAAAATTCATTCTATGAATATTTTCAATCTCAAAAGTTACCTTGAATATTCCTGCCTGTAAAGTCTTCTATTTGAGTATTCACAGAAAGTAAATAGAAAAGTGGCACAAACATAGCCAAAGTTAATGCAGTGAATTTTCTTACAAAATATTCTGAAGGATTTGCCCAGCTGTTACTAGCTGTATAAATATTCATAGAAGTCAATTAGGCCTTCCCCCTGAAATTACTCTCCTTTTTTTTTTAAAGGAACTTGAGAAAAGTGTCTTTAAAAACATTTCTACACATTTTTCATTGGTATATTAGAAAGACTGGATATAGCCTTCTAAATTACAGGCTTTCCTATAGTCATGCCATCATGGGGCCAAATCAGAGAGTTTACTTTAATGGGAATTTGGCTCTGAAAGGATGGAGGAAAGAATTTAGCCTCTGATTTGTACTGCTTTCAAATTGCTCAGTTGGAAAAAAAACACAGAAATAGTCCTTATGTAATAGAGTTGTGTGCAATTGATTTTCTGCATAACCCATATGAAATGTAATATGGTATAATAAAGTCACATTTGACTGAAGTCTTACAAATTCTAGAATAAGTGAAAATAACTGCTGGCTTCTCCAATGAATTGACTAACTAAGGTCAAGAAAAGAGATGTGTGCATTGTATTGTGTGGTTTGATTTTTTTTTTTTTAACTTTGAAAAAATGGAATTGCTTTGTAAAAAGCAGACTGACATATGACAAAAGTTAGGAAATGTGCTGTAGTCATGTTTTTCTCAGCAGGAATGAAAGATGAGAATGCACTATAGATGAGGACCAAAATTTTCAAACTTGGGACTTTAAACCATATTAGGCATGTTATTAAGTGGCCTGATTTTCACTGACATCTGCACTAACTCCAGGTACTTAGAACTGCTACAAATGTTTTGTGGGTTTAAAAGCTTGATTGTAGCCTGTTCATTTTGAAAATCTGGATCTGGAAGATTTTTTGTATAAAATTGTAATGACGGAAATCACATTGGCAAGACCTCAGCATTGATGATATTCCTATAGAACTGTACAATACTTTTAGATGGTGGTCATAGTAAATAATCTATATATGATGCAGAGGCGTTTCTGGATAGCAAAAAGATCCAGGGCTGTGGCCCCCAGTCCACCCCCTGTTAGTCCCACCCCCAGCTAGGCCACACCCCTAGACCCCACAGGACTCTTTCCCCCCATCCCCAAGATAGCAGTATCATTAGAAAGAAAGAATAAGCAAATGAACACATTTAAAATTTTGCATTATAAATCAGTAGTTCCCAACCTTTTTCGTTGAGGGACCAAAATACAGATTTTAAAACCATGAAGGGCCACCAGTTTATTTAATTAAAAATAAGTTAAAAATTAATTAATTTAATTAAAATGATTGTAATTACAATTGATTAGGTTTAATTTTAATTAATTGAATTTGAATTACTTTTAATTGAAATTTAATTTTAGAAAGGTTTTTTAAAAACCTTTTAAAAAGGTTTTTAATTAAAATTAATTTTTAAAGGTTGGGTTTTTTTAAAAAGGAAAGAAAAAAAGGAAGGAGAAGAAAAGGAAAGAAAGAAAGGGCTGCTTGCATCCCCAAGCTCGGAGGGGAGGTGAGCAGCCATAGCCTGGCTCCCATCTGCATGCTGGGACCAAGCAGGAGGCGGGCTGGCCGGGCCCCCCAGGGGAACTCACTCCACACCCCCAGTCCTCTTTAGAAATCCTGAACCCGAGTCCTCTCTGGCCCAGGCACTCTCCAGACTCCCCGATCTCCTTTGCCCGGCAGCTCCCTGCCTCCAGCTCGCCGGCTGCAACGCCTCAACCCGCCCGGTCACCACCGGCTCCCGTTCCCCGACCCCCCATTTCCCATCGGCTCCCCGGCTTGCCCGTCCCCCATCAGCTCCCCAGACTGCCCAGCCTTCCCGGTCCCAGCTCCCCAGCACTCATCCGCCCGGCCCCGGAGCTTACCTGGCCGGAGAGCTGTAGGGGCGTCCGGCGTTGGGCTGGCCAGGAGGCCACTCCCACCCTGAACATGCTCTTTCGGCGCATGCTCAAGGTGGGAGATTTGAAAACTCCCCAGCCCGGCTGGCGGCCGCTGCTCCCAGCTGAGTAGCAGCCTGCTTGCGCCAGAGTTTTCTGGGTTCCTGGGCCCCGGCTTACTTTAACCCCTGGAGGGGAGTCAGCTGCAGTCTTGCGTGGCTGAGCCAGTGCAGGAGGGGAGGATTTAAAGTTCCCTCTTCTCTCCCTGCTACGTGCCTGAGCTACACGCTGCAGCTGGCTCATTCCCAGCCTAGCTCCGCCTCCCCTGCAAACAGGCTGTGTGCGCATGTGCCTGCTGGGGAAAATAGATTCGGGGCTCAGCCTTTTCTACCCGGGGCCGGCGCCCTGCCAGCCCAATGACAACGACGCCTCTGATATGATGTATGAAATGCCCAGATTTGCTAATTCAGATTTGGCAGTGTTTATGCAGTCCCTCATGCTTTTGAGATAGATGGATAACACAGTAAACTGTATTGAAAATATTGTTATCTGTTGTATTACTGTAGTGCTAGGTGGGCCTTTTGGATGAGAGCCTAAAAACTAAGGTGCTGTCTGCTTTCCATGTACATTAACGATTCCATGGCATTTTTTTTGTAAGAGCAGGGGTTTGCTCTACTGTCTTCTGTTGCCTGTCTTCTTGCCCGCTTACCACCCAAGAGGTGTGCATTCCAGTGGTCCTTTGTGGTGTGTGTAAACTTTGTAAATAACCTTCCCCACCACATTGGGATAAGAGGTGCTATATCAATGCCAAATGTGCATATTTTTAATTAGGGTCTGATCTTGCAATGGTTCTATTTGAAGAATTCCTGCTGCCACTAATGGGACTTCTTTCGGAGTTCCCTGGATCGAGTGACTGCAGGATCAGTCACTACTTGTATTAAAGGTCTTTAATTGCCACTAATTTGTTAAAACTCATTCCTCATGTTACCTGAGCTGATATCTACTTTCATATCAGCATATTACCATTTTTGACAGAAAGATATATTTAATATCTGTTTATTTTAAAAGCAACTAACTTATACTTTCATTGAAAATTAAACTAAATGATTTACTCTTAATAGAGCTCTTAATTCTACTGAGAAGTATTTTTTTTTTAAAAATGAACCATTCCCCTACAAGCAAAATACAAATACCTAATCACAAACTATTGATTGATTCAAAAGCAGCTCCACAGTCATGGACACAGATTTACATGGAACATTTGGAGCTCCACTGAGAGAGTAAAATCTTTTTTCTTTCATTCTCCCTTTGCAGAAATTAGGTCAAGCATTACACAGTTGTTGGCAACAACCCTTACCTTCCCCCTCCCCCTCCCCCAAAACAAAAACCTTTGACTTGAGCTACTATGAAGCATCCAGAATCTCCCTTGAGGTCCCAGTCAAATTGTTTAAATGCTGTGGAAAAATCTCAGACATCCTGAGGAAGGGAATTTAGAAAAGTGTCCTCACTGCATGAAAGGAATCAAATGCCCATACTTTCCAGGATATTATTTATTGATTTATCGAATGCATTTCACAAGCACCGAGGTACTTTTCCATAAAACTTTGTAATTCTGTAATGACACAGTATAGGAATCCCTTCATTATACTGTTACTGACATTCAGCCACTTCCGCTGTGGGATCCAGCAACTGTGGAGACCCACCACTAGCAGTGTTGATGGTCGTGGAGACCCACCACTAGCAGTGTTGTTGGTCCAGGCCCATGTGCTGTGCAGCACTCGGATCCATGTGTTGTACAGCACTCGGGAGAAGTAATGGTTAAAGGGTAACTATAGAGCAAGGATGCAAGGTCAGAAAAATAGCTGCGGCGTGGGAAACCAAGGAATCAGTCTGAGCAAGGAACCAGTTTGGTAAATAAGAACTCAGCACAGCTGCATGATAAGAAGTTGTGATCAGGCCAAGAACTGAAACCTTGTTGATTTAGATGTGAACCTGTGAATGTGGAAAATTACCAAGTATACTATCTGTAGGGTATAAGAATGGCTGTAAGCTGCTAATAAAGTGATTTCGTGCTTGCATCAGCCGGAGTCCGTGCCTTCATACACCACAAGCAACTATCATAAAGAACCCTCAATTCAGCAAAACAATTTTTGGACAGGAAATAAAGAATAGTACTGTATTAACTTGAAGCAACTGGAACGTTTAGCGAGGCAGAAGGCAATGGTTAGTATCCCTGATGCACTGAAGAAAAATGCAGAACCCAACAAAACAAGATTCAGCAGATGCTTAAGTGCTTTCCTGCATCACAGCCATAGATAATAGTATAAAATGGAAATCCTGACGCTACTCTACTTCATGGAGGGGCCCAGCTCTGTGGCCAGACACACCCAGGATTAGAAAGTATCAAGATGACTTAAAGCATTTTACCACTCTCCTGTCTGAAGATGAGCTGAGCTATTTTCTTGTATTGACAGTTTGGTTTAAAATTGGAATCATTTAATATTTTCCTTCTGTGTTGACATAAGAATTCAATAAGCTTACTCGTTCTGTCATGCTTTCCTGAATATTGTCACTTAACACTCATTCATACATTACGAAAATATTTACTTAGTGACTTGATCCTGTTGCTGCTGAAGTCTCATCGGCTGTTCACAGGTCTGTGCTTGTAATCAGAGGAAGAAGTGCAGGTGTGTTGTACAATCAGTGACACACATTTAAAGAGAAGATGCAACTGCACTTAAGTACAGTGGGTGCCCATTGATTAAAATGGGAGTTATACATATTTAAGGGCAGAACAAGTCAACTGAATAACTACTGCCTGAGCTGACTTAGGAAGAAGTGAAAATTCTAGACTTTTTAAACCTGCGCTTCAATTATTATTACTGCACCCTAGACCATATTTTCCCCATCATCAATTGTTTTGTGCAACCAATGAGCATTCTATTAAATAAAGATCTTGGCTCTGCTTTCATTCATGAAGGCCCAGGAAAAACTGGGAACACATTCCATATAGCACTGAGTGTATCCTGGGCTGTCACTGGGAGCTGAGGATATTGAGCAATTTGCAGCATCAAACCCTAAGTGTTCTCATTTGGTGGACTCTTCAGAAGAATAGAAAGATTGGCACCATGCCTAGAAAAAGGAGCTTTATATTTCACATCTTAGACTTCAGCTTTAGCAAAAACACCCCCCTGGAAGCTCTTGATCAGTTGAAGATGTGTTTGCTCAAGCCACTCATCTTAAATGAGGCACCAGGGTTTCCTCTATTTCACTAGATTGTGCTTGCCATTAACACATATCTTTGTTTTCTTTTTTATAAAAAATATTTATCTAGGAAAGATTTTAAAAGGCTGCACCCCTGTTGACTGTTAACCCTCATGAATACACAAATACACTCTACAGCCAGCCAGCCAGCCAGAGTCCAAGGCTCACTGGATACAAGGCCCAGACATTTGCTGGGTGGGAACTCGTCAAATATTACATTGATGTAAAATATCCAACTAGGAACTAGTAGGATTAAGCTATCAGGATGGGGATGTAAGCACAATACCACCTTTACTTCTTTCCTACCTTTCCTCCCCCGCCCACCATCTTGGGGGAAAAATGTTTATTTTGGACAAAACATTGGTTTTCATGTGTTATGAGCATTATAGAAAATGAACATTTCATTATTTAGAGTTAAGAGTCTAGGCAGCTCACGGTACATATAAATTGCATATGGTCCCATCCTACTCGAAGCACTTACAATCTAGTTTCATAATTTATTCAATGATGAAGCAAGTTATCTAGACTATGGTGGGATAAGAAAGATAGGAGACAAAGTGAAACAAGTAAACTGAGGAACCAATGAAGGCATGTGCACATCATGGCTGACAAAAACTTTTCTGGGAGTTGTATTTTTGTTTGTACTTCTAATTAGTTTCTAAACCTAATTAAATGGAGTCAATAGAGACAAAATGATAATGAGAAGAGCTGCAGGGAGAAGGAATCTTAGTTTTCTTTTAAAGAAAAACCACTATTGGCTGCCCGGATATTTTTAAATGATAGTAATATCTGAAAATAGAGAAAATGTTAACCATGACCACCTTTCATTTCTAGATGTTCTTTAATCCAGCCCCTGAATGGGACTGTGCAGATCATACTGACTTCAATAGGAGTTGCTTGCACTTTTCCAGAGATACGATTTATCCCCAAATACGTACACTAGGAATTGTTTAACATTTTATTGAGCTAAAACCTAGCAACAGTTTAACAGGACCACTGCAAAACATTTTCAGACAGGAAATTAAGAGTACCTAAGCCAATTAAAGCCAAAGGTGGAGGTTTAGAAGGACAAAATTTAATTACTCACACTGGAATTTATCCAGGACACCAGAACTAAGAGCCCTACTTATGTAAAGTACCATTAGACCTCTAATGCCACCTGTGGTCAGGGCATCAGCGTTAGACCTGTTCCAAACAAGAAAAGCTCTAAATCATCTAAAACCATGCTGGGGTATTGGATCAGTACTGCTGGCATGGGAGAGGGCAATTTACTTAATCAACAAAACCAGAGATGGAGCAGACAGGAAAACACCTTCACTAGCAGACATTCCCCTCCCTAGAGCTACTTTCAGAAGAGTACACAGCATATATATTTCAGTATCTCAGATCTCAAAATAGCCTTATATTCTAGTCCATCTCAGTATTCCTGACAAATAGCTTCTATTCCCAAGCCTTTGTTCATCTCCATCTATAGCATGGAAAGGTGATATACCATATTGAATTATTAATGTGTTAGTTGTGAAGCTGAGATTCAAGCCCAGAGATGAAATTTTGTGCTTACTTTCTTGTATTTATTTCAGTAACAGCTGGGTCCTATTTAACATATCATTTGTGATAAAGCTAAAACATTCTGGGAGGGCAAGAATCAGTTGTTTTGTTTTTTCCTACAAAGATGGTATTTCTGCAAACCACAGTTCTTGAAATTTCTTTGGCTAATGATTTATGTCAGCCCAGAAAAGCATGGGTTCATTGTGTACACTATATCATATTGTTGACATAATTCACAAACTGGGATGGGAGATGTCCCAGTGATGCTTCACCTTACAGTCTGATTTTAGCTTTCATAAATAAGTGGTGTACATCAGCAGTTGTTTTTAAAAATCAACTGAACTATGTATCTAACAAAAAGAAAATCTGGGTTAGCTGTGGGCCACCAGAGATTTATCTGGTTGTATTGGCTGTGCCAAAGGGATGCTTTGCATTATCTGAGTTTATTAACAAAGAACCTTTTATAGAATAGTGATTTCTTTGTTAATAATTAGAATAATATGGATATGAAACCTGGCTTCATCAATACCTTTGTAAAAAAAAATATACCGTTGTTAGGTGGGTTTTTTTCCTATTTGTAATCAAAAGTTAATAGGGAAAGAAATCACTAATTATAAGAGAGGTTGTGGACTTTGGGAGTTGGTAGAACCAGCTGCTAGGAGCCAGTCTTTTTGATCTTTGTACTAAATGGTTTCCTTTGATCACCTAGACAATAGCTCATAAAAGAACAGGGCCCTTACTCATATCTCCCTACATTTCCAGGTAAATAATGAGATAGTTTGAACTGAGGCAGGAGTGGATGATTTTTTTTAAACCAACAATTCTCCTCTTTGAAGTAGATAGTAAAATTAGCATAAAAATGAGGAATGCTGCTACACAAGGATACAAGGCTGAAGAAGAGGGATAATTGAACTTGCAAGTTAGCAAGTAGTCAGGCTACAAGGGGTATTCATTTTAAGACTTCAATTTAATATTTTAACAGTGTGGGGATGTTTAGCTTGGGAATACAAGCAGGGCTGAGGAGTTCTCTGTATCCTAAAAAGCCACAACTAATTTGGATCAGAGAGAACGGAACACATTGAATATGAAACAGTTTCCCTAAATTGTGCCTCTGATGAGAAGAATTATCCTAAATGAATCTCTGAAGTCTGATCATGGTCCATTATGTCAGTAAATCTATTAGTCTTTAAATGTATAATTTTTTACAATATCATCTATTAATTAACCTCTTCTTACCTATAGCCATAGGCATAATGAGCCACATTAGTGGTTTTTATGAACTGAGGAACATAGTCTATAAGACAGTACATGAGGCAATAACCAGGAAAGTGAATCAATGAAGCAAAGTTATGGCACCTGATAATTGCATCCATTTATTGCACGTTTATACCAATGCTGTAAACATTTCCCTCTAGTCACAATATAAAAACCACAACAGAGCGGAAATTACAGTTTTGGTTTAGTGTGGGAATAGGACCACTGCTACTTTCTCGGTCTCCCTGATGGCTAGGGCTTGGTAAAAAAACGTTGGAATGAAGGTTTTTAAAAAAGGAATACTTGTTTTGAAAGAGTGACCCAGCTGGGGAAGAAATGATGGGAGTATACACACATGGTATCAATAAGGATTTCACCGTTGTTACAGACAGGCACTATCCTGGACAAACCCTTACGGAATTAAGATAAACTTGACTGAATGACATTAAAGTCTTATAGAATTAGGTTTAATATCTTTGGGGGGGGGGGGTCCAGTGTAGTAAAAATGAAGTTGAGTGCATTATTGTGGCATTGAATGCAACTCCTCTTTAGGGTAAGCAGTATGTGATTTGACAAGAGGGCATCTTGTTAGCTCTGTTTAGGCTCTAGAAGGTGTATTATAATTTTGTTTTCTATGTACCCATTTTTTCCCCACATTTCTGTTTACCCTCACTGGAATCTAAGTTTTGCTTAATAACCTTATTCTTGTTTGCTATAAGCACATCTAAGTGGAGTGTGTTAAGGGAAGCTGTGAGTATAAGCAGTAAGCAGAAGTGCACTATTCCTTTATGAGCAGAGAATCTGGAAATCCTGGGGGTGGCTGATGGGCCAGTGGCTTAACACTCCAGTGGGACTGACAGGATTCAGAGGCGGAAATGTGTCTATCTCTAACTTGCAAAGGGACAGCAGAGCATGTGTAGCCTGAGAGCCTATAGCTTGTGTTGCCTATGGATGGAAGAGTTAGAAAGTTGACCTCTGGTAGGCACAGAAAAGGCTTCCTCATGCTAACTGGCTCACAACCGGAGATGCCCCATTCCACGTGTACAAAATGGGCAATGACTGCCTAGGAAGGAGTACTGCAGAAAGGGATGTTGGTGTCATAGTGGACCACAAGCTAAATATGAGTCAACAGTATAACACCGTTGCAAAAAAAAGCAAACACCATTCTGGGATGTATTAACAGGAGTATTGTAAATAAGGCATGAGAAGTAATTCTTCTGCTCTACTCCACCCTGACTAGGCCTCAATTGGAGTATTGTGTCCAGTTCTGGGCACCTCATTTCAAAGATGCAGACAAATTGGAGAAAGTCAGAGAAGAGCAACACGAATGGTTAAAGGTGTGGAACACTTGACTTATGAGGGAAGATTGAAAAATCTGGGTTTGTTTAGTCTGGAAGAGAGGAGACAGAGGGGACATAATAACAGTTTTCAAGTACCTAAAAAGTTGTCATGAGGAGGAGGGAGAAAAATTGTTCTCTTTAACCACTGATGATAGGACAAGAAGCAATGGGCTTAAATTATGGCAAGGGAGGTTTAGGTTGGACATTAGGAAAAAAATTCGTAACTGTCAGGGTGATTAACCACTGGAATAAGTTGCCTAGGCAGGTTGTGGAATCCCCACCACTGGAAGTTTTTAAGAGCAGGTTAGATAAGCAACTGTCAGGGATGGTTTAAGAGGGTACTTGGTCCTGCCATGAGTGCAGGGGACTGGACTCGATGACCTCTCACGGTCCCTTCCAGTTTCTATGATTCCATGCTCCTGGGAAGCATCTCAGTGGTGGGTTCTGGGCAGCCATTCGCTTTTTGCTTTTAGTCTCACATCAGAGATTCAGTCATGATGGCTGATGCACACTTGTGTACTCTTTTGTTGCATGTTAGCTTCAATGTGCTTCACTGTTCAGAGCTCTGAAGTCTGCTTTGAAGTTGTGTCTTGCATCAACATGACATCATGTTGATCACTGCAAGGCCTGTGGTCAATAAACCCTTAATGATGAGTTATCCTACCCAGTCTGCATTACCGAAAGCAGCCTAGCTGGCTTTACAGGACTGCTATTAATTCACCTAGAGCCCACCATACTTGATTCACCATATATCTCAGCACCGGGAGCTCCGATCTAGAGGCAGAGTGACCGTTCTATTCTCTATTGGGCTCAGATGGAAGAGAGGTTCACATAAACCAAAATACCTTCGGTCATCCATGTAATAGGACAATTCAGAGCCAGGAATAACCTGAGCAGCCTGCTAATCATAAACCACCAGACACAAAAGACTTTTCAGAGGAGTTGACAGAAGCTGTCTGATACTGTGATGAAATTTGCAGAATTCCTTGTTTTGGGAGACTTCAACATCCCATGAAAATACTGCCTCTAATGAGATAGCCCCAAAGTCCTAACAACCCTCTGTAAGGCATTGGCCCATCCCTCCCTGTCTGTCTGTCTTCTCACCACCATGCTCCTGCAGATATGGTCCAAACACAAGGGGGAGATGACAGAGCTGCAGGAATCTGGGTTCCGTCTATGGTGCCAGGAGGGTCAATGGTCGGTAGCCCATCCCTCATGAAGGCAGGCTAACAAATTGACTCCAGCCTTCAGTGGGCGAGTCCACAGTTTATAGCCTTGCCCTGAGACAGGTACAGTCTCTGGCGCCAGGTTAGGCAGGCAAACAGCCTATTGCTTCAGGTGGGCTTTACAGGCTAGGATCAGGTAAACACTCTAGGGGTAGTTAGGGAAGGGGGAAAGGGGACACAGGGCAACCCAACTCCCAGCCCAGGTCCCTATCCGTGGCAGAGGGGTCTGCCATGGGGTCAGCGGGGCTCCTGCTGCAATGCTGATCCAGACTCCGACTACACAGCCTCCAGACTGTCACCCAGCTCCCCTGGGCTACTTCCTGCCCCCTTTCTCTGTGGTACCTGATAGGTTGATCCCACTTGGCCTCCTCAGGGTAGTCACCCAAGGGAAGGTTACACAGCCCCTCGATGTCATCAGGGTGCAGCAGGTTCAGTAGCTCACCCAGGTCATCAGCAGATGGCAACTCCTCTAGGTCATAGCCTGTTGGGAGCTGGTCATCATTGACTGATGGCAGCTCTTCCAAGTCACAGGCAATTGGCAATGGTCCCAGGTCTCTGGTCGTGTGCTGCCCTGAGGCTTCTGCAGGGCCCCAGCCTGAGGGCAGCACTCCTGGGTCATCACTGGTGGGCAGCTCCAGCATGTCCTCTGGGTCCCAGGCAGCTTGCAGCAGCCCCAAGTCTTCAGTGGTAGGCAGCTCTGGCAGGGCTTCAGGAGCCTGGGCAGTGGTAAAGTTGGGGCTCTGAAGAGAGCAGAGGTACATTCTTCCCCTCCAGTGGCTCAGCCTAGACTGAGCTCCAGGGCTTCCTTCTTACACTTCCTGTGCTCCCCCCGCTCTCCCCCCCCCCCACCCCCTGCTTCTGGTCTGATAGACTGGAGGCTTCCAGTTCTGCCCACCTGGAAGCGGACAGTCTCTCTGGCTATGTCTACCCTTGTAATTTTAAGTCAACTTTAGCTAAGTCGACTTAGTTAAGTTGACTTAGCATGTCCACACTTAAATTTAAAGTTAACTTAGGGGGGAACTTACAAAGTCGACCTAGAGCGTCCACACTGGATGCCTAGGTCCACTTCTAGGGGCTAGGGGGACCTTGGGCAGGTCCACGGTGCCGGGGGGACACGCCTTGCCCAGTGCCAGGGGGCTCAGTCTTTGCCCCATTGTACCAGGGTACAATGGGGCAAAGGGGGACAGGGAGGGCAGTGAGGGAGTCAACTTAGGGCTACTCCAGGTCTACACTGGCTTAAATCGACTTAAGCCAAAAGTCGAACTAAAAGTAGGTTTAATAAAGTCGACTTAATTTTCATTAAGTCGACTTTATTTTCCTTAAGTCGACTTAAGGAAAGCTTAAATTGACTTAATTTACAAGTGTAGACGCACCGTCTCTGAGGGAAGCCACGCCCCCTCGCTATACCTTCACTTCAGGTTTTTCATAAGAAATTTCTAGACCTATACACCCAGCCAGCCACATCCTGAACTGAATCATTGGCATGGATGTGAACACAAGACATGGAAGAACCAAGCAATATCCTTGTCAGACCACCCCAAACAAGAAGAAACTATTACTGGCATCTTCTCTAAAAAGATTCAGAGACTCTGTCAATTTAAAAATCTTTCTTGTAAAAAACTAACATCTAAGAGTGAAGAATTAGACAACGTGAAGTAATACAACCACTCCATAGCTATTGCTCTGGACAAAGACACCCAACACTCTCACATCCCAACATTCAAAATTCCCAAATGTGACATTAAAAAGCAGAAGGGAAAACAAAAAGAACACCCCCGAAAACAAAAACAAACAATCAGACAAAAAAAATCCCTTTCACAACAGAGGTGGAAGAGTCAGTTTTCTGCAGGGAATGGATCAGGGCCAACGCAAAGAAGAAAGCCTACTTCTCTGTTGTTGAGGCAGGAAAGCCAAGCTTTGTGGCACTTCTCCAAATTTTCATTGGTTAATAAATCTGGGCTGCTGCTGTTCAATTTCTGCTATGGAAAATTATCTTTCACAGAGATTGCTTGCATCTGAAATGGCTTCACAGGCTGCCAAGAGCAGGAACAGAAATGCAACAGGATAACATAGCAGGACAACACCCTGTATTCAAGACCTACCATATTACATGTTCCAGAGGAAGTTGTTGAAACAGATGGGGACATGGGCCACTTTCTGTGACTCTGTCCCTGCAGTTTGTAGTTGGTAAGAGAAAGCGAAGAAGAAAAAGAAGGCAAAGAATCTCTGGATTCCCTATTAATGACAACTGTCAACAACTTCTTTGATGAAGAGAAACCTACCATCCTCCACTCTAAAACAAGTAATAGTTTGCTTACGATTAAACACACCATTCCCTCTTCATTACTGAACCCACCAACTGCTGGCCCTTTTAAATGAAGACCACACGCACACACCCACTCCACAACCAATGGCACTTGCTAGTTAGTTGTGATAGGGTAAAGTCACCTCTCATAAGTGCCTCCTGTTGGCTGGCATGAGCCTGAACTCCCTCTCTCTGCTCGCAGTGCCCTTGTCAGGCAGATCTTCAATGGCTCAGCCTTCTAGCTAAGACAGACACAGTCCAAAATGGAGCCTTGCCTTTCAGGGTACCAGAAGTCCAACAAGACTATCACTGTGCCCTTGTTAGTGTTTGTGGCCCTGCCTCTGGTCTCTCTTCTTAGCTCCTTCTGGGCTAGCTTTAAGTCTCTACTTGCACTGATATAGAGCAGAGCTCTCTAGGGAGGCTCTTTGCCTTTGGTGGTTCTGTGGTATCCCAGGTCTTCAGCCAGGTCACTTCATATCAGTCCCCTTCAGGGAGGGTAACAAAGTTCAGCAATGGGCTGTTATTCTCTAGGATCTTCAGCCCCATCCTTGGGACTGTTTAAACTCCCACTCCTTTCCTGGGCTTTTAATACAGAGTCTTATCCCTTTTGGGGGGCTTAGACCATTTTTCCAGTAATCAGTGAGGGCAGCAGGAGGTAGAGATCTGGACCACCCACTATTCTGGGTGCCAACTCAGGGACTCTGTAGACAGTAGCCACATTCTGCTTTCTTTTATTTGATTTAATCTGTTATTCCATGGACCTTGTCCCACTTGTCCTCATCACCTTTACCTATTACTTTAGGTTACAGCCATTGGGTTCTCTTTGTCTCATATAACCTATTTGCACAGGACCTCTCCCAAGTCTTCCTGCCTTACTCTGTCTTCCAGGACTTTCTCATCCTTTTGGTCCCAGCCAGGAACTGACCTGCTTATGCCCTGAAGCTCCTTTTAAATGAGCCAGCTGTGTTTTGATTGGCTTCTTTCCTACAGCCTTTCTAGGCTGGCCAGGAGGACCCTCCTTCACTGCTCCTTTTCTAGGGCAAGTTGTGGGAGGACCACAAGACATCCAGTAGAGGGCCTCAAAGGGCCTAGTGTGCCCCATTACACTGCTAGTGTCCTTGATCACACTATCAGGTGTTAGGACAGGATGTGGTTCTGAGGCAGCATTTGCAGTTCTGGGGTTGATCTCCTGCTGGCCTTGCAGAGGGGAAATATATCTATATTCATTGTGCCTCTTTGCAGCATTTGCTATGGTTGATCATAATATACTCCTGGCCTGTCTCCAAGATGCTACCGGGGGAATGGAAAATACTCTGAAAAGGTTCAGGTCATCTCTCTCAGGTCAAACCTAGGAGGCTGCTATGGGGAACTGTTTTTTTTAAATTCTAAACGGGTTTCATCAGGTAGCTGTGGATTTCCCTGACCTACAGAAAAGCTCCGGTAGTGAACAGTCACCACTATAGACTCTACAGCTCTTGGAACACTTTCTTGGGGCTGGACAACAAAAAATTAGAGAAATCTCATTACCGTGATTTGATTTAATTACACATTAGCCAAAGGATAACACCCCCAAATTGGTTGGTTACACTAATTGATATTAACTGAATTGGCAGCAAGAGCTATCACCATAGCGATTTTCCCCCTCTCAAAATCTAATTCAGTCAAATTAAGACTACATTGGATATGTAATGCCACAGCTTTATATGGGGATGGTTGATGCAGAGAAACTTGGCAGCAGAAGGGATCCCCTGAAGCTTTCCAGAGAACTCAGCCAGAAGTTTGCTGAAGAAGCTGAAGTGAGAGCTTATAGCAGCAGGAACCTGCCATTTCTTTACAGGGATGTTCTTGCTCCACTTTTCATGCCATTGCAGCTAAGGCAGAAGATGATCTTGTTCTGCACTAGACACTAGACTCATGAGGTTCTCTTTCTATCCATTCTATCCTGCACAAGAGGGTGAGGGAGGGCTTCTTGCATCTTCTCCCCAAGCCTCGCTCACTCCTGAATTCCCAATCTCAGGCTGCTCATTCTGGATGAAGGATAGTGGTGTTACGATTTTATGGTGGCAAGTTCTGGAGGCATAGCCATATTAGCCTATTCCAGAAAAACCAAAATAAAGGAGTTCTGTGGCACTTTTAAAGACCAAGCAATTTATTTATTGCATGAGCTTTCATGAGGAAAACTAGATTTTATGCCATACTTTCCTATGCGATACTTGGGGGATTTAGCTACGAAGTTCCCATTAATATCAATGGATGTATGGGAGCAGGGAGTCCCCTCAAGTCTGTTTCAGACCCCATTTCAGGTCGTCATACTATCTTTCTCTCCCAACCCCTGGCAGGAAGATCCTTGAAGCAAACAAACAAAAGAAAAGTTCTCTCTCCTCTTCCTGCCCTTATGAGAGGAGTCTGTGGAAAAAATAAAGAGAAATAAGGGTGGCCTGGAACTCAATCTGTGTTTCTGGGTAAGCCCTTTGGACTTTGTCTAAAACAGGGCTTACCAACCATCCTTGTGGGGCATACCATTCTGAGATCACTGCTGGAATCCGCAAGTCATGTTGCTGTCTCCTTTCAGCAAACTTTCTGAAGCAGGCAGCTTTCTCCCTATTCACCAGCCCTTCCTGTGGCAGGTTTTCCTTCTTAAAATACATCCCTTCCTTCAGGCACACCAAGCCAGTGTGAGAGCGTGCCCCTTTCACAGGAATCACACTATAAAATCTCTGAATGATACTTTGAAACTTTACCAGTTTATGTCCATAAATGACCAACATTAAAAATCAAGTTGTAGGCAATAACTTTCTAGTCACTCGGCTAAACATTATTTGGTATCATGTATGTACATTCTAAAAATCAAACAAGGAGTCTGGTGGTACTTTTAAAGACTAACAAATTTATTTATCACAGGAGCTTTCATGGGAGAAAATCCCACTTCTTCTCTTGGTCATCAGGCCCTGGGAAGAAAATGAGTTAGAACAACAGATGTAGGTCAGGACTCCGAATGAATTGGTACTAGCCTAGCACAATTATTTCTATTGCGTGTTTTGTATGGCAACAGATACTCCAATCACATTAATGTGCTGTCTCACAACTCTTAGATAATTAACTGATCAGCTGGAATTTCTATCTCTACAAAACATTAAGCCCACGATCATCAAGAAAAGCTGACAAATCATGTGTTTCTTACATTAAAAAAAAGCAAGTTTTTTTATTGGTCAGTGGTGATGGAATTTATTTGTTTTACTGCCTTGTACTGATCCATCTTTGAGTACAGAGCAGTTTCAAAACCTGCCTCTCTAGGTCAAATTCTCCACAACCTCCTATCTTGCTGTTGGGGCAATAGTAAAGCACATCTAGGTTTCAAAATGCTGAGCGATGCAGTCTTTATTCAATATTCATGTGAATATTGTTTATCTTGGTGTTTGTTAAAGGCGCTACATTGAAAGTGCAGGAGAATAAAGTCTTCGCCTGTTGGCCAGAGTGTACAGCAGCAACGTAAGCTTTCCCCAAGTTGTCCTGCCTAGTGTCTCAGCCCTGATCTAGAACTACTATCTATAGGACAGAAGTCAAACTATCTGGAACGGCTCAGGAGAATGGGTACTAACATGCCTCAAATTAGCTGTGAGTTCTAGCGTTCAATTTCACCAACCAAGTATCAGATTTGAACTCTTCAGGCACTATAACAGCCTCAAGTGGGGTTCCAGACAGTCCCTTTAGATACTCTGATCCATCTCCCTTTCCCCCTGCACTCCAGGTAAACTTGCGTGAGGGATAGATAGTTCCTTACACCAAAAAAACAAAACAGAAACAAAAAACAAACAAACCCCGCAATATTTAGGTGACTCCCCGTCCCAAAAGAATGGTCACGTACTCCAGGTTAATTGCATCTCAGATCTCACAGCAAAGACAACACTTGTAGCCAGTCCTATAATAAATTAACTGAAGATGTATCAATTAAGAAAAAGAAATGAGTTAATTAGAAGATAAACTTATACATACATATACAAATAAGTTACAGTCGTAGGTTCCAAAAGTAATAGAAGCCGCTATAATATGCAAGCACTCTATGTCCACTGGTACCTGGGGAATCCCTTGCTTATATTTAGAAACTTTGCCCTTCCAAAATCCAAGCAGCATAGAGATACGGTTTCTTCTGGTTGGCTATTTTTATTCCTTTCCCCCCAGAATTCAAGCTAATGGGACACTTCCACATGCAAGTTTCATGGGTGTGGGGCGGGGTGGGGGTGGGGAGGAGGGAGGCAAGAAGGGGAACAATTAAAGTTTTTTGTTCTTTGATGTTTCTTGATGGGTTGTCTGGTATCTATAGGCCTTCTTTTGTTGGGCAGGAGGTAACACCTCCTGTGGCAAATTCCAAAGGGGTCACCTTATTAGTCTAGTCCAGCAAAACAAACAGGGACTCTGGTGGCACTTTTAAAGATTAACACATTTATTTATCGCATGAGCTTTCAGGGGGAGAAAATCCCACTTCGTCAGATGTGTGACGATGGGGAATTTACAGAATGGGAGCAAAATAAATACAGTGAAATGTAAGTCATAGGAGCTGGTCAGACTGTAATCCCTTCTGACTGTTAGTGAGTTACACAGACAACAGAGTCCTGTGGCACTTTTAAAGACTAACAGATTTATTTATAAGCTCATGCGATAAATAAATCTGTTAGTCTTTAAAAGTGCCACAGGACTCTGTTGTCTTTCTACAATAGACTAACACGGCTACCCCTTTGGAATTTGAGTTACACAGTTACAGTGGTTTACAGTGCAAACACTTCATATAGTGCTATAACATAGGGTATAGATGTTATAATTGCGATGTCTTTATGCAGCATCTTACAAGCATTTTATGAAGTCTAAACACGAAATATAGTCAATGCTAACACACAAGTGATCCAGACTGGATTCCCGCTGTGTAGTGCTCAGTGTTCAGTTGAGGCCTAGGGCCCATGACATGAGCCGGTACCTGATCTACCAGCGTCACAGCAGTGGTGTAGCGAGGGTGTCTGGTGCACGCCAGCATCTGGGGGCCAAGCCCACATTTGTGCTCCCCTGGGCACCTCATGCCTTACAGCCTCCCCTCCCCCCCTCCAGCCCAGCACCCCCCTGCAGCCCGGCACTTTGCCCCTCCCCCCCATCCCGCTGTCGCTATGCCATTGCGTAGAGCAGATACTGCTCCATAAAGCTGTGCACAATTTCTAGCAAGCTATCTACAGATGATAGGCAGTATTTCCTTCCATGGGGGCTTCTCATTTTGAAGGGTGAGGTAGAAGCCCTAAAGATGATAAATTAAGGGAGCAGCTACTCAGATGAGTGCAAAGACTGAGTGCGACACTCCAATAGCTAGCATCAAGGCACAAGATTGGCAACAGAGGTAATGTTTGGGATGGGTGCTCCTGAGTCTAAAGGACCTGAGCAGTTAGGGAGCACAGAGTGCAGAATTTTCTTTGCACTGAAGCACCAATATTTTTAGTTGTCTACAGATGCCATTTATTTAAGGCTGTGAAGTCATGCAACAGATATTAGAATGGATTTTGGGTTTCCTCTAGCCAGAAATCATACTTAAGGAGGTTAAAATGCAGAGGGGGAAAAAACTGCAAGAGATTTTGTTTTTCTGAGGAGCAATTGCATAAAGGGTGTTAAGAGGAATGAGTGGATCATCAGGAAATGGGAATAATTATGAAGGGAGGATTATAGAAGGAGTGGGAGTGCATAGCAGCCACAACTTTGATCTCCTTACCCCTCCTCTCCAGACAAGAGGAGGCTGCTGAAGGAACAAGATCACTGGGGATCTGAAAATTTACCAGAACAAGATGATATTCACCACGGTGTAAGCAATTGCAAAAACACATAGATAATCAGCTTGGTTTCAGGAATGATCATTGTGTCTGAGTTGCTCAGATAATCCTTGTCCACTTTAAGCAAAGACAAATCTGCCAGATGTCTACTATTAATAACCAAATACATTATAAGCCTGGACATGTCCTCTATGAAGAATAATCCTGCTACGAAAAATGAGAAAAGAAGAATTTTCTGGATGACAAGCATTTAAGCAATGGTTTCAAGGTGGGTCATTGGCATCCTACTCTTTACTTCCATATACGTTTGTAGGATATCTACAGTTGTGGAAATACCTGCATCTACTTGGCAAGCTATGCCCCTAAGCCTTACCACCTTAGGGCTCCCTCTGCTGGCAAAAAAGGCCTGGAGTAACCCTGCCCCATTCTGGGGAAATCTTGAACCTCTCAGGTGAGTGTTTCTAGTCTTAGAGCATCTGGGCTGGCCCCGGTGTGTGTGTGTGTGTGAGTCACTAAGGGTACGTCTACACTGGAGGCTCTGTTAAATCGATTTAACAAGGTTGACTTTAAGTCGACTTAAAGTTGACCTTGTGAAGTTGACTTAGAGAGTCCACACTGAACACTCCAGCTGATTGCCAGCGTCCACACTGGCAGGTGCTAGGTCGACAGAGGAGTGGTGCTTTGTGGGTAACTGTCCCACATTGCACCAGGGCCTGGAGGCCAATTAGGTCAATTTAAGGGCACTCCCCGTCCACACTGGCTTAAGTCGACTTAATAAGGTCGACTTAAGCGTTAAGGAGAGACTGAAGGAACTAGACTTATTTAGTCTACAGAAGAGAAGACTGAGGGGAGATTTGATAGCAACCTTCAACTACTTGAAGGGTTGCTCCAAAGAGGAGGGAGCTAGGCTGTTCTCGATGGTAACAGAGGACAGAACAAGGAGCAATGGTTTCAAATTACAGCTGCAGAGGTCAAGGTTGGTTATTAGGAAAAACTTTCTCACTAGGAGGGTGGTGAAGCATTGGAATGGGCTATCTAGGGAGGTGGTAGAATCTTCATCTTTGGAGATTTTTAAGGCTCGGTTAGACAAAACCCTGGCTGGGATACTTTAGGGGGAGTGGTCCTGCTTTTTAGCAGGGGGTTGGACTAGATGACCTCGTGAGGTCCCTTCCAACCCTATTATTCTATGATTCTATGATTCTAAGTCGCCCTTCAGAGGTGGTGTTAAGTCGACTTAAGGAAGCGCTTACGTCGACTTAATAAGCGCCCAATGTGGACGCGGTGGTCTGTAGGTCGACTTCACCATCCTTAAGTCGACCTAAGGCTCCAGGGTGGACGTACCCTAAGGCTCTATCACCCAGACCCTGGGGAGTACCTTTCCCTGGCTTCTCTGCTCGAGCTGAAGGCTGAAGGCATTGCCCTGGGGTCAAGGAAGTATCCATCTGTATCACAAGCTAGTAGGTGGGTGGGGGTGGGTGTGCACTTCTCTGCGGCAGAGGTGGGGTTTTAATGGGTTGGAGTAGCCTTTAATTGGGTTTAGGTGTTACTAATTAACCTGCATAAACTTCTCTAGCTGAAGATAACAGTGCCTGTAACATTCTAGTGATGACATACCTACTCTCGAATACCCCTTTATAGCCCTCCAGCCTGAAATATTGCTAATAAATAGATGACCTTCGACAAAGAGGCTCTCCAGTCTTGAAATATACAGCTGTTTTGAGTCATATAAAATGTCAAGTGGTTCCAATATATAATCATATATGTTAAAATACCAACGTGGACACATAATGAAGAATAGCACGAAGCAAAGAATTAAATGGGAATATCGCCTCTATCTTAATATTTATTCTATACTCCTCATCAATCGCACCTGAATGCCAAGAATGGGGAATCAAGCATGGGCCATTAATTCAACAAAATTGGAGTGGTCAAGAAGCACAGGTGGGAATAAAAGAAATTGGTTTGTGCTAGAAACCTGAGGCACTGAATGGTACAGAGTGGGACTATCAATATATGAAAACATCCTGGGATAACGTTACAAACAGAATGAACCTTTCTTTACACTGTCAGTCCCCTGGCAGCCCCAGTGACACTAATTCTTGGTGGTCTAGTTATCAGAAAACACAGTTCAACAGAAGTTTATTTTAAAGGTGTTTTGTGAAGAAAAGCCATTTCCTCAAGAACACTAGAAAGGAAAAACATAATAGAAGATACTACTACTACTTAGCAGATTGAAGTGCAGGAAAAGCCAGCTGTGAATGGCCACTCTAAAACCTCAGTTTGTTCCTGCCAGACTTAAAGGGCCAGCTAAAAGCATGGTGGTTTAAGTTCCTTAAAAATGGATTCCCAGATCTGTTAATTCTTGTGAGCTTTATTGCATCACACAATATTTGGTAGACAACAGAGTCCTGTGGCACTTTTAAAGACTAACAGATTTATTTATCGCATGAGCTTTCGTGGGTCTGACGAAGTGGGATTTTCTCCCACGAAAGCTCATGCGATAAATAAATCTGTTAGTCTTTAAAGGTGCCACAGGACTCTGTTGTCTTTCTACAATAGACTAACATGGCTACCCCTTTGGAATTTGACAATATTTAGTGTTTTTCTTAAAGCTTCAGTTTCTGGAATTGGGAAATCTCCATGTTCGTTTGTAAAAAAGCTAATATGTAGTAGAAAAAGTGTGATCAGAGTATAACCTAAAACTCAAAAGCCAGAAAATAAATGAAAAATAATCTAATATTTATTATTTTTAATGATTAAACTCATGATTTTGAGGGGCCTGAACCATAATTTTTGAATGCTTGGGATTGACTATATTGGTGACTCTACACCAGCAGTTCCCATCCTTTCCTTTTATGCAGACCACTACATCATCCTCAAAAGCTTTTGTGGACCATTACATAAGAAAGCTGTTTTAAACATTTTTAACATAGCCTATGGCTGATGGGAGTCAAACTTATATAGCAAGAGGTATTAAAAAGGCAGCTATTACACAAGGATGTTGTAAAGCAAATTACATTGCAAATAATAATGTAACATCCAATATGACACATAAGAGGTGCATGGGATTATATTAATTATTATTGTTATATTATCCCTCTGCCAGACCACTTGCAGTACCCTCACAGACCACCAGTGGTCCACAGACCACAGGTTGGAAACCATTGCTCTACACAACTGAGTTTCAGTTATAACTATGTAATCACAAAGCACTGAGGATTAACTCTCTCCTTTGAGTGTCAGGGATTTGGCTAAAAGACATCAAGATTTTTCAAAACCAGAACCTCATTTTATTGTTTGGAACAATAATTAGAACTGATTAGAACGTTTTAGATACCCCCCCGCCCCAAAAAAAAAAAAATTCAAGTTTTTGGCAGAAAAATCAAAACCCCAAGTAGTTTGATTCTGAAATGTCCCCCCAGTACTTCTTGGAAATTATAGTTCAGATGCCTCATGCCCCAAACTTCCTTTATGGGCTGGTCTCCCTCATCAAATTATATTTCCCATGATGCACCACTGCAATGCATAATGGGAGTTTCATGGCCATGGTCCCTCATGTCTTACTGCAAAAAGACAACGTGCAAAAATCGTAAGTCCCCAATACATACCTCACATTGATAGGGTGGGCATTATTGCTGAATGGCCAGTATAGAGAAAAGAACTCAGGACTTGTCTACATGGGAATGTTATACTGGTGCAAGCTAAGATGTGAATTAGGATAGTCCCCCCTCAGTCTTCTCTTCCGCAGACTAAATAAGCTCAGTTCCCTCATCCTCTCCTCATAAGTCATGTGCTCCAGCCCCCTTCTCATTTTCATTGCCCTTTGCTGCTCACACTCTAATTTGTACATATCCTTCCTGTAGTGGGATGCCAGAAACTGGACCCAATACTCCAAATGCAGCCTCACTGTATTGAATAGAAGGGAATAATCACTTCCCTCGATCTGCTGGCAATGCTCCCACTACGTAGCCCAATATGCCTTGGCATCAAGGGGACACTGCTGACTCATATCCAGCTTCTTCTGTGCAGAACTGCTGCCTAGCCAGTCAGTCCCCACTCTGCAGTAGTCCAGGGGATTCTTTTGTCCTAAGTGCAGGACTCTGCACTTGTCCTTGTTGAACTTTATCAGATTTCTTGTGGCCCAGTCCTCCAATTTGCCTAGGTCACTCTGTATCCTATCACAACCCTCCATCATATCTACTATGCTTCCTAACTTAAAGTCATCTACAAACTTGCTGAGGGTGCAATCTACCCCATCCTGCAGATCATTAATGAATATATTGAACAAAACTGGCCCCAGGACCAACCCCCCTGGGGCACTCTGCTTGATACCAGCTGCCAACTAATCACCGAAGTGTTGATCACTACCCATTGAGCCTGATGATCTAGCCAGCTGTCTATTCACTTTATAGTTCTTTCATCCAACCAACCCTGGGAAGAACACTGTGGGAGATAGTATCAAAAGTTTTGCTAAAGTCAAGGTACATCACATCAACTGCTTTCCCCACACCCACAGAACCAGTCATCTCATCATAGAAAGCAATCAGGTTGGTCTGGCACAACTTGCCCTTAGTGAATCCATGCTGAGTGATCCCATATTTTCCCTGACCTTCTTCTTGTTGCTAACATACCTGTATAAACCCTTCATGTCACTTGCTAGCTGCAACACCAATTGTGCTTTGGCCTTCCTGATTTCACTCCTGCGTGCTCAAAAGGTATTTTTATACTTCCCCCTAGTCATCCGTCCAAGCTTACACTTCTTGAAAGCTTCCTTCTTATGTTTAAACTCACTGAAGATTTCTCTGTTAAGCCAGGCTGGATGCCTGCCTGTCATGTGGTAAGCCCATCCCATCGCCCCCAGTGGGAAGAGTCCAAATGGGGGTATGAGGGAACTGTAGGGCTTCCATAGTTGAACTTTCCAAAAAGAGGACACTCTGGAGAGGTAATGATGGGGGCTCTGGGCAGTGAGGGAGGAGGGCTTGGGGGGGGACTATGCGTGAGGATGAAGGGGGCTCTAGTCAATGAATGGGAGTCAGGAGGTTTGGAGGCTATTGGTGGGGAAGATGGGGGCTCTGGACAATGAGGACAGGGTCAGGAAGGTGTGGGGGACTTGGGGTGGTAGTGGGGGGGGGCTCTGGGCAGTGAGTGGAATTTGGGGAGCTATGGATGAGGTGAAGGGGATGGGGGGGCTCTGGGCCCTGAGTGGGGAACCAGGGAGGCTTGGGGGGCTCTCAGGAGGGGCAGGGCCATGGCTGATGAGGCAGTGATAGTTGGGAGGGACGGCGACACTGACACAGGACTCTCTCTCATCCCCGCTCTGGGTTCAGGCAGCACTGCCTGGGCCAGGCCCAGCCGCAGCCGGTGAGCTTTCACGAGAGAAGGCGGGCCCGGGCATCAGCATGCTCCTCCCACAGCCGGCCTGGTGGTGAGGCAAAATCCCAGACATTTTTTAGTATTTAAAAAACCTGGCTGGATGGAGATTTAGTGCCCAAAAAGGTATCCAGGAAAAAATGGGCATATGGTAACCCTAGGGAACTTGGCAACTCCATGGCTTAGATTAGGTCTCTGGGGTTCCTACCGGTTACATTAACACCTGTCTGGCTCAATTATCTGGCCCTCCTGATTCACTGAGATGTAGCCCAGACCCTCATGTTGTCGAGAGGGGGGATCTAGCGCTCAGTCAGGGGGATCCATCTGCAACTCACTGATCCATATTCCACACTCCTCCCCTGTTACACCATTTGGGGCCCCGGAGTTACTTCCTACCTGGTCGTTGCAGCGTTCAGATCTCAAGCTCTGGTGTGATTCCCTGGGCTGCTGACAAAGGGCAGCTGTCGATCAGGTTCCAGGGTCCCAGCATCTGTGGCTGGTATGGCTCCTGACTCAGGGCCTCCAGTGCATGTCTTTCCTCCTCACTGGTCAGCCCCAAATGAGCTGATCTTCTCCCTTTTATACTAGGGCAGTAGTTGGAGCATGCCCAGCAGAGCTTAAGGGGTGGGACTTTCATTGCCCATAGCGTATGCTGAGCTCTTTTAGTGTGGGCTAAGTCCACCCCATCATACTGCTATAATTGCTACTCTTACTGCACATCAGGATGGTTTGCTCCCGCACCCTCAGTAAGATTTCTTTGGACTTATTGCCCCCTGACATTAGCCCCCATGGGGATCCTGCCCATTAGTTCCCCGAGGGAATCAAAGTTTGCTTTTCTGAAGTCCAGGATCAACATATAGGGAGCAGAAAATATTATTTTATCTAGGTATTTTGCAGTTCTCTCAGCTACAATGAATGATCTTTTGCAACCTACATTATCTCCTGATTTTAATGGGGTTGCCTATGGGGCACAATTTAGTTTTATACATGGCCAGTGGAAGGCAGAGGATTAAAAATGTTGAGCAAAACAGCAAATGAGTTTTTAAAAAGCCATCAGGAAGATTAAAGAAAAAGTTTTAAAAATCAGCAGTAGAAATAAAGAACACAGTTCATAAAAGCTTTTCCAGTACTCAGCCCTCCTTCCCCCACCCCAGAGATCACTCAAGGAAGATGAAACTTTATGTGATGAAATGGGAGTGGGAGTTGACTATGATAAGAAGTAAGTGTTAAATGACTATTTTGTATTTAATTTTTGTAAATGTGTCTTAAATGCATTTACAAAGGAGGCACTAGCTATACATTATTGCAGCCCGAATTCAGAATTGTTGAGAGCCGGCAGAGCTTTTCATTAAAGTAGAGAGATGCAAAACTTGTGGCTCTCCAGAGATTAGAGGGAATCCATGTCAGCATGTTATAGAATACTTAAGAGAAAGCTGTAGTCTAATAGCATTTGTATTTGCCAGCTCACAACTTGTAGGGCTGTAAAGAGCTGAAACAATTAAATAACATATAATTAAATTCAAAAAAATTCAATGCAAACCAAAAAACACCTCTGACCCCACGAATTATGGACCTCAGGTTTAAATCCGCATTTAACTGGTATTTTACCTCTTGAATGCCCAGGATGTCACTTTGAACTTCAGCTGTGTTTTCTGACATGCAATTTAATGAAAGGACCCACCTTCTTAAAAAGTGTGGCTCTGGTATGTTTACAGTATCACCATTAGAGCTGAGAAGAGCCTTGAAGACAAAGGACCCAAGTTGTGATGACTCTCAGGCCAACAGAAAGGACCCAATTCAGCAAAGCCTTTTAGCGAATGCATAGCTGAATAGGAATAAGATTCCAGACATGCTTACAGTTAAGCACATGCTGAAGGGCTATGCTAAATCAAATCATATGATCCTGATCCAACTCCCATTGAAGTCAATGGAAATGCACACAGGATTTACTTCAGGCCACCTAAGTGTTCAGGTGTCTGACGTATTGGCATGTCTTTCTATGCCTTTAGATTCTGTCTAAAGTGCATTGCTTTCTAACTTGTAAAGTCATCTGTTGGGTTTATATATGTGTACATGGAGGCTTTGTACAAATACTTTTACGAAAGCAGATAGGAGTCCACATTTACATGGCTATAAAAACATCCACCATTACATTAAGACAAAATATTTTTATAAGGGATATACATACATCTTTATGTTTGAGAGCACACATCAACAGATGACTTGATGAGTCAGGAAGAAACGTTTTGTAAATCCAGAATAGTCTATAACTGTCTTCTATGGAGTTTCTCCCTCTGAAGCATCTGTTACCAGCCACCATCAGAAGCTATGTCTACACTTGCAAATTAGTTTGAATTAAGGAAACTTAATTTGAACTAACTTAAGCCTTGGCCACACTAGGCTTTCATTAGTTCGAATTAAGGGCTTCCTTAATTCGAACTAATAAATTTGATTGCTTAGTTCAAACTAAGCCTTAATTCAAAATAGTTAGTTTGAATTAAGTCAATGTGGCCATATTAGTTCAAACTAACTGCTTAGTTCGAACTAATCAGCAGATTGACCTTCATGCAACTGACTAATTCAAACTAAGCAAGTGCCCTGCATGGCCATGGCTAGTTCGAACTAGCATTCTAGTGGGGCCATGCTAGTTCGAATTAAGTTAATTCGAACTAACTAAAATTAGTTCAAATTAGTTAGTTCGAATTAACTAATTCGAACTAGCTTTTGTAAGTGTAGACATTGCCAGAGAGAGGACAAGAATAAGATAGCCTGGGTATGGTAAATCCTATGTAAATCTGAGTTCAATATTGAGTTCTTCAGTGGAAACTACAATCTGTTGGTGTGGCACAGCAGAGATGTTGATACATTTAGAAAATTAGCTAAAAAATTCTCTCTGTCCAGGGGGCACAATTAAAATTTCAACATTTCTCACTCTACTATATTGTGGTACCACAATATTTCCTAATCTTAGCCTAGGGATATATTGCTGTTACTTCCACTACATGTGGTGCTGAATGGTAAATAACTGATGGATCCTATCCTCAGTGTTTTCCGCATCTGGCACAGAAGCCAGGAAAACCACATGTATCACTAGATCCCCGTACTTGCAAAGTTTTGCTGGCAATGCGACTATTTTAACATTTGTAAAATTAACTGCATTAAGGCAAGTTGAAGTTGTGGGCTAAGGCAGCCAGTATCTCACCACAGATCTAATTCACAATGGTTGCACTATCATGAAATATTTTCAGGAACAGAATGTGCTTTTAATTAGCATTTTTTCCAGGAAAGTTGAGGCACAAACAGGATTTTTTTCAAAATAATCACTCATGTTTTTTCTTTCAACTTGCCTTTTCTAACATAGGCATATTAGGTAAGGCCATTAAGTCAAATGGTTCTTTTGGCTGCGCTCCTCCTTTTCTGCTCTTTTACAGTGTCTCAGAGTGAGAATGGAGTAAAGGACCTGCTGTACACTGAAGTCTCATAGTGCCTGCTACGTGTTATTACACTCTTCCATCAGTTGTTTCATTCTTTTTTGCAGATCAAGATGGTTTATCCAGTTTGGGATCAGTGCAGCAAGAGGCCATTGCCCAGTTCCCCAAGCATGCGAGTTGATTAGGAACAAAGGGTATGAAGCTAACAGCTTCTCCCCTACAGGGTTGACAAATTAGGTCATTCAAGATGTTCAATGGGTCCCTTTGGTGCTACCAGAATACAAATACTGAGCAACACAATGTGATGTTGCCAAATCTTTTGTTGTTTTCAAGGGCAGTCAGAATAGAGGATTCGTTCTTTCTGGAAGTGGCATAAAGGAGCAAATAATGCATCAGTTTGTACATTGCGGAGGATGGAAAGAAGATGCTTTGTAAATGACAGAAAGACCAAACAGCCCATATCATGCTCAAATATGCACACTCCAACTTCTGATCTGCCTCTGTACAGCTCATATTTGTACTATGTGCATAAAAGAAATAGGGGGTCATGGTGTGGGCAGAGAGTGAGGGAAACCTCGCTGGATGTGAAAATGGCAGCCATTCTGTTAAAAAATAAATAGTCTCACTTGCTTAATAACAGGTATACTGAAACTGGAGATCCGTACTTGTTCTACTGAACAGATGGCATGCTGGGGAGTTGGACTGTAAAGTACTCAGATCCTATATCTTCACTTTCTCCATGGACACAGTTAACCCTGCTTTGGAGCAGTGCAGGAATTAGCCCATGAAATACATATATTGTGGATCTGATCTGATTCTCATTGAAGTTAGTAGCAAAACTCTTACTGATTTCAATGGGCCAATGAGATCAGGCCCCATCTGTTGATTCAAGCAGTTCCTTTGTAAGTTCAAAAAGCATTTCTCTGTGTCCATATTTGAAATCTGCTGCTGGCGAAATCCAGGGCTGATTTACGGGAAGGTCACATAATTCAGATGCTCTTTGATTAGGATACCACAAAGGCCCAAGAATAGCTTGCAGAAACAAAGCAAAATTTAAAAAACATACAAGTCAAAAGTACCAGGATGGAGCGTCAGCCCACTGCCTATGATTCCTGCATGACCCTAGCCCTTTGGAACTACAGCTAGTTCAGTTATCAGATGTCTTCATTGGTCCAATAGCTAATTATATGATTCTGCTTTGCTAAGCAAGTGCCTGGGATTGCCTCTTCCTGATTTGGCGAAGCACTTCTCTGGTGAGTGCTTCCCTCCATTTTGGTAAAACAAACATCTTTCTCTTTGTAAAATTTTTCAACTCTTTGAGATAAGTTTCCTTCCTCCTTTAATGATTACATGGCTCCTTAGAAAAAGCTTTGACAACATTATTTCCTTCCAAATTCTAAAACAATTACATAATGTTCTTCTAGGTGGCAAGATTAGATTGTTGTAAAATTAATTGTTAATTTTTCTCATTTTTCAGACAGCAACATTGACTCCCATGATCTTGTTCTTTTAACTCTTCAGTGACCCTTTTTTCCCTTTCCCACTTCTTTACATACCTGTTGGAAAAGCACAAATAAACAGATGGCACCACAGTGTCAAGGGTCTTCCATAATTGCATCCACAATAGTTAGAGGAAAGTCTGTGTGTGCAAAAGCCAGGATTTACTTGACTTATATATGCAGGTTTTTGTACCTGTAAATTAATGTATCCAAGAATATTGTAGGCTCAGTTAAGCAATGGCCAGGATGTTGAGAGAGGGCATTTTCAGAAGCATGGTCCCTGCCCAGCAATAGAGTGGAGCACTTAGGGTCCGTCTATACTGGTGCCTTAGATTGACCTAAGGACACTTAAGTCGATCTACAGAACTCTGCGTCCACACTGGGCGCTTGTTAAGACGAATTAAGACCTTTCTTAAATTGACTTAATAACACCACCTCTGAAGGTCAACTTAAGGCTTAAGTCAACCTTATTAAGTCAACTTAAGTCAACTTAAAGCCAGTGTAGATGGGTATGTCTACACTACAGGCTCTGTTAAGTCAATTTAACAAAGTCGACTTAAGTCAACTTTACGTGTAGACACTCCGTTAAGTCGACTTAACAAGGTTAACTTTAAGTCGACTTAAAGTCAACCTTGTTAAGTCGACTTAACAAAGTCAACTTAACTTAACAAGTGTAGACATAGCCTTAGAGACTCTAAGGACAAAAGAGACCAATAGGATCATCTAGTCCAGGCTTGTCCAACCTATGGCCCACGGGCCAGAATACAGCCCATCAGGGGCTGGAATCCAGTCCTTGGGATGCCTGGGAACTGCAGCCAGGCTGGGGACTTTAACTTTTCAAATCTCCTGCCCTGAGCATGCTCAGACAGAGCGTGCTCAGGGCGGGAGCGGCCTGACTGAGGAGTGGCTCCCAATCTGGTCTGGTCACCTCTGTAGCTCCAACCTCCAGCCAGGTAAGGGGAGCCCAGGGGCCGAGAGCAGCGGGGAAGAGGCCACGGGGTAGCGGGGGGAGAGGAGCGGGAATGGGGCCATGGGGGTTTGAGGAGCTGGCAGTCGGGCAGGGACAGGGCCACGGGGGAGCTAGAGGATTGGGGATGGGGCCTTGGGAGTTTGGGGAGCTGGCAGTCGAGCAGGGAAGGGATCGTGGTGGGGGCAGAGGATTGGGGAAGGGGCTGCGGGGCAGAGGAGTGGGGAAGGGGGTGAAAGTAGATGTGAATTGAAGGGGGCAGGGCCGCCAACAATAAATTTGCCTAGGGCCACCAACCATCTAAGGCCAGGCCTGGGCATGGGTAGGAAAGGAACCGGGGAGGTGGCGCAGGGTGTCTGGAACCAGGATCAAACCATGGGAGGCGGTGCGAGGCCACAGGGGGCTCACCGGGATCAGGATTGGGCCCCGGGAGGTGGCGCGGAGCAGCAGGGGTCAGGATCGAGCCTGGGGAGATGGCGTGCAGCTGAGGGGGGCCTGCAGGGGCCAGGATCAGGCCCCAGGAGACCCACTGGGGCTGGGATTGATCTGGAAAGGTGGCGTGGGGTGGCTGTGGGGGCTCGGGCCCTGGGAGGTGGTGCAGGGCTGCAGGGAGGGGTAGCGCAAGGCTGGGATCTAGCTACGGGGTGGTGTAGGGATGGGGTGCAGGGCTGGGAAAGGGGGGGATGGGCTGGGACCTGGATCGAGGTGGGGGAGTGGCAGTGTGGACAGAGAAGGTGCTGCAAGATGGTGCAGGGTGCTGGGGGGCAGCATGGGCCCTCGGTGTGGCCTAGGGATGGGATCAGGACCGGAGGAAGTGCAGTGAAGGGCTGGGAAAGGGCTTGGGGATGGCTTGGGACTGGGGGTTGGTGTGGGGCTGGGTGGAGGTGTGGGGCTGAGGAAGGGAAAGAGGATAATGGGGGCCCAAGATGGGGGCTGAGGAAGGAGGGGTGAGCACGAGACCAGGTTCAGGGCAGGGACTGGCTCAGGGCAGGGAAGCCAGCATGGAGGGAAGATTTTGGGGAGCTGACCCAGTGCAGGGCCAGGGGGATTGGGAGCTGGTGAGGTTGGGGGGAAAGGAACCAGGTCCCACCACCCAGCGGCATTGCTCCCTTCTTTCCACCTCACCCCTGTCCTATCAGACTCCCACACCATCACTTCCCTGACCCTGTTCCCCACACTCTGTCTTGCTACCCCCTGTGCTTCCCACGTTCCCCATGCTCTCCCTTACTGCCCCACCTTAGCTATCAAAAATTTGCTCACTGGCCCCCCAAGTGAGGAAAGATTTAAAATGTAGCCCTTTATGGAAAAAGGTTGGACACTCCTGACTTAAAGTCAGTGTGGACAGGGATTAGCGCCTAAATCCACTTAAAGCATTAAGTCGACTTAATAAGGTTGACAAGGGGCTATGTCTACACTAGAAAAAGTTAAGTAGACTTTGTTAAGTCGACTTAATAAGGTTGACTTTAAGTCAATTTAAAGTTGACCTCATTAAGTCGACTTAACTTTTCTAGTGTAGACATAGCCTTTGAGTCTCCTCTCATAAGGCAGGTTTTCCATTCCTCAGATCATCCAAGTAGCCCTTCTCTGCACCTGTTCCACTTTGAATTCATCCTTCTTAAACAGAACTGCATACAATATTCCAGATGAGGTCTCAGCAGCATCTTGTATAATGGTATTAACACTCCCTTATCTCTAATGGAAATACCACGTCTGATGCATCCTTGGACTGCATTAATTTTTTTCACAGCCATGTCACATGGTTGGCTCATAGTCATCCTATGCTCAGCCAATACACCCAAGTCCTTCTCCTCCTCTGTTACTTCCAAATGATGCAACACCAGCTTATAACGAAAATTCTTGTTATTAGTCCCTAAGGAGATGTCCACACTGGAGGTTCTGTTAAGTCAACTTAACCAAGGTCGATTTTAAATTGACCTTGTTAAATTGACTTAGAGAGTCCACAGCCCTGCGTCCACATTGGCAGATGCTAGGTCGACGGAGGAGTGGCCAGGAACTCTGCAAGGGGACCTGGAGGCCAATTAGGTCAATTTAAGGGCTTAAGTTGACTTAATAAGGTCGACTTAAGCCTTAGGTAGACCTTAAGGGGTGATGTTATTAAGTCGACTTAAGGAAGTGCTTAAGTTGACTTTAATAAGTGCCCAGTGTGGATGCAGCGGTCTGTAGATCAATTTAACTGTCCTTAAGTCGACCTAAGGCTCCAGTGTGGATGCACCCTAAGGGTATGTCTACACGGAGGCTCTGTTAAGTCAACTTAACAAGTTCAACTTTAAGTCAACGTAAAGTCAACCTTGTTAAGTCGACTTAGAGCGTCCACACTGAAAACTCCTGTCGACCGCCTGTGTCCACCCTGGCAGGTGCTAGGTCGACGGAGGAGTGGCCAGGAACTCTGGGAGGGGGCCAATGTTCTCCCTAAGCTGATGATGGAGCTGAGCAAGCTATCGTACTTGTTGAGGAGCAATTTGTGAGGCATGGTACCTCATGGGCAACAGTTTTTTGGTGCTGGAAGCATCAGCAAGCCTTAGTACCTTAAGTCAAAAGAAATGCATAAATATTATCTTTTCATTAGATAAAATATTCATTTAATAAAAATTATAAATGAAATATTGTAATTTTATTAATTTACTATGGGTCAGGCTGGGGAGAAGAAAAAGAGCTGCAGCCATCAGGCTGAGGAGAGCCATGGCCAGGGAGATTGGGCTGGGGAGAAGGGGAGAGCCGTGGCTGGGGAGACCAGGCTGTGAAGAAGGGGAAAGCCGCGGCTGGGGAGATAGGGCTGGGGAAAGCTGCCGCTGGGGAGATCGGGCCGGGAGAAGGTGAACCAGCCCGATCACCCCAGCCACGGCTTTCCCCTTCTCCCTGGCGCAATCTCCCCAGCTGCAGCTTTCCCCAGCCCAATTACCCCAGCTGCGGCTCTCCCCAGCCCAATTGCCCCAGCCGCGGCTCTCCCCAGCCCGATGGCAGCAGCTCTTTTTCTTCTCTCCAGTCTGACCCATAGTAAATCAATATTAAATTAATTAGCTAATTCATTAATTAATTCATTAGCAAATTGATATTGGAGGCCAATTAGGTCAACTTAAGGGCTATTCCCTGTCTACTCTGGCTTAAGTCGACTTAATAAGGTCAATTTAAGCCTTAAGTCGACCTTCAGAGTTGGTGTTATTAAGTCAATTTAAGGAAGCACTTAATTTGAGTTAATAAATGCCCAATGTTGACGCATGGTTCTTTAGGTTGACTTAACCCTCCTTAAGTCGACCTAAGGCTCCAGTGTAGACGTTCCCAATGTGCATGACCTTGCATTTTCCATTATTAAATTTCATCCTATTTCTATAACTCCAGTTTACGAGTTTATTCAGATCTTCTTATATGATATGCTGATCATTCTCTGTATTGACAATACTTCCCAACTTTGTGTCATCCACAAACTTTATTAGCACATCCCCACTTTTTGTGCCAAGGTCAATAATAAAAAGGTTAAATAAGATTGATTCCAAGACCCATCCCTTAGGAACTCTCTCCAGCCTCAGTGTTCAGTATATCCCGTTGTGGTCTCCCCTTTCACCAGTTTCTTATCAACCTTTCAATTTTCATATTAATCCTCATCTTTTCCAGTTGAACTAACAAGTTCCCATATAGAAGTATACCAAATATACCAGTATGATTCATAAGGCAAGTCAAGGGCATCATGTTTTTCATGTCGGCCTGGCTGATAGTTAGGCAAATGGTGTATCATAGGGGAGGAACCTAAAACGATAAATGTATTATTTACCAAATACTCTAAGTACACTAGGGTCCCATGGTGGTAGACACCTCATAAAAACATAGGAAGACACATAAGCTCTTTAATGATCTGAAACTAAAAATGAAATGTTACAGAAAGTGGAAACCTGGATGAATTACTCAGGCAGAGTACAAAAGAATAGCCAAATGTGGGAGTAAATCAGAAAGGCTGAGACAAAATGACTTGTACCTAGCAAGGAATATAAAAGACAATAGGAAGAGGTGTTTTAAATACCTTAGGAGCATGAGAAAGAAGGAAAGTAAGGCCATGTACACACGATCACTTTATTGCGCGATAAGGCTCCTTATCACGCAATAAAGCTTGGAGCGTACACACGAGTGTTTTCCCTGTTGCGCGGCAACACCCTCTTGCCCCGCAACAGTTAAACCACTCAAGTCAAGAGTGGTTAGGCTTACCGCGGAACAGCTTTGCTCGTGTGTACGGATTTTCCGCATTAGACAGCCTCCGGATATGTCCCAGAGTGCCAATCCAGGCCACTCTGGGACACTGACATATTTGACAGCTCCAATTTCACTGCTCTAGCTGAGCAGTGAAACTGACTATTATTGGAGCTGCCACCTAAGCCCTGGGGCTGAGCTAGGGGGCTGGCCTGAACCGGCTGCCCTTGCCATTTCCAGCCAGCCCCCTAGTCCCGCTGCAGGGGTTCAGGTGGTGGCAGGGGATGCGGCGCTTAAGCGTGCAACCCCCGCCGCCACCAGAAGCCCTGGGGCTGAGCTAGGGGGCTGGCCAGAACCGGCTGCCCTCGCTGGTTTGGGTCAGCCCCCT